>CM052123.1:11498770-11514133 GCA_028454245.1 Halictus quadricinctus
CGCTCATTGCGTAAGCAGTGTACGCAGCTCGTTATCCTCGCGCACGCTATGACGCCTCTCGACGAGACTACTAACACCTGTTCGAGTTGCTCGACCAACGAATTGCTGCATTTTAATCGACTTCTCTTGGATGCTCTACAATCGGTGCTTCCAAGACCATCCTTCCGATCGCCAGATCGGTAAACTAGAGATAGCGAAGATAAAATCATTTTCAGAATTAAATTCGATATTTTAATTGAATTCTCTTGGGCGTTTTAGAATCGGTGCTTCCAAGACCATAGCGCGATCAGCACAGTGCAAATTTTTCTCGCATTTTGCAACCTTTCGATCACCAGATCGGTAAACTGGAGATAGCGGAGATAAAATCATTTTCAGAATTAAATTCGATATTTTAATTGAATTCTCTTGGGCGTTTTAGAATCGGTGCTTCCAAGACCATAGCGCGATCAGCACAGTGCAAATTATTCTCGCATTCTGCAACCTTTCGATCGCCAGATCGGTAAACTGGAGATAGCGAAGATAAAATCATCTTCAGAATTAAATTCGATATTTTAATTGAATTCTCTTGGGCGTTTTAGAATCGGTGATTTCAAGACCGTGGGGCAATCAATTCAGTATAAATTTTTCTCGCATTCTGCAACCTTTCGATCGCCAGATCGGTAAACTGGAGATAGCGAAGATAAAATCATCTTCACAATTAAATTCGATATTTTAATTGAATTCTCGTGGGTGTGTAGTATAAATTTTTCTCGCATGTTTGAACTTTCCGATGGGCAGATCGGTAAACTGGAGATAGCGAAGATGAAATCACTATTCTAATTAAATACAATACTTGGCACAACGTGATTAGTAGACTGTGGATTTTTGTGTAGAATGAAAATTGTAATAATACAACAGTATTTTAAAATTCTGGTTCACATTAGATCTACTCATTCTTGTCATAAATCCATAAAATCCGCTGTAAAATCTGCTTAGTGATTAGGATCGAAACCCTGGAGAGGAGGGACGGGAAAAGGTCATCTTATCGGAGGGAATACGTTCAATTTGTCAATAAAGCCTATCTGTTTCTAAAATTAACCATTTCTCGCAGAAAAAGTCTCGAGAAATTCCCTCGTTACGCAACGTCGTCGTTCTGATGCAGTTTTCAATACGGAATATAGTCGGATACGGGGCACCGGTTTCGTAATCGTCTCGACCCCCCTGCTTCGTTTCCGCCCTCCCCCTTATAATAATAATTATTCCGTGTCCTCTGTTTACAGGGCGCGGACTAACGATCGTTGGAACAAGGTTCTGCCAGGAACGCGAAGCTTTCTCGGTTCGCCATCGATCGCTGGCTCCGCGGACAACTGGAAGTCGACCAAACGACTGTACAAGTCCCTGTAACCCCTTTTCACCCCTCCTTTACCCCCTTTTCACCCCTATTTTACCTCTCTTTACCCCCCTCGTACCTCTATTTTACATCTATTTTACATCTATTTTACCCCTCCCTTTCGCCACAACGTTATCGCCTTTTGAACCCTCTGTTACACTTCTTCCTCCCTTCGTTTATTCCCCTTTTTTACCCCTACTTTTACCACTATTTTACATCTATCTTACCCTTCCCTTTCGCCACAACGTTATCCCCTTTTGAACCCTCTGTTACACTTCTTTCTCCCTTCGTTTATTACCCCTATTTTGCACCTGCACCAGTTTCACCATATCCCACACCCCTATTTTACCCCTTTTATACCCTCCCCTCCCGGAAAGAAAATTTTCGAAAAATTATTCGATCGTCTCACCTTGAAAGAGGCGAAAAGAAAATAGGTGGAACAACGTTTCAGGACACGGATGGGGTACGGGAGGTGGTCAGAGGGTTGGCAGAATAGTCGTTTAAATTTGGCAATTGGGTAATTAGGTCGCCCCGTAATGGGTCGACCAGCTGAGATAAAGCACCGACAAGTTGGACAAGGGAATCTACCGAGCTTTGAGGAAGAACGATGTTTCTCGGGGTTGAAGATCGTTTTTGCTGGACCGCGAGATCTATAGTACCGCCATTTTGTCGGGCGTGTTCACGTGATACACCGTCGTGTCTTGTTTCGGGAAGAATCTTGCCGAGGATTAACGCACTTTCGCCACCATTGTCGTACGTGAGTTTATACGTTCACAAGCTCGCAGTGCACCGTAAACATAGCCTAATTAATTTTATACATTTTGCTATTCAAAGTTAGTCCTAAATAGTTTAAGTAATTCAGGGACCGCGTAACTTTCTTTTGATAAATCGTTTTAATATTTCGTAAAGGTGGCGAGAGTTGCATTTTCTCGGTCCAGATACGATTATATTAGATTAGATTTTATTATATTAGATTCGCGATAACACTTAACAGGAGTCGGATCCGGATCGTCCATCGAAAGAAAGCTCGAAGTTCTCCGGCGTCAGCTCGGCGCGTTAATTACGCCGGCGTGTTAATTGAGACCGGTGTAATTTCAGAAATGACCCGGGCACCTCGTTTCGGACCTCGAAACGGAAAGGAGAACGCACAGTGAAAAGGGGTAAAAAAATGGGGGGAATAAAAGGCGTGGGACTTACAATGGTCGAGAAGAAAAGGCGATGAGAAGGCGTCGCGAGGGGCAAAAAAAAAAAAGAAGAGAAGAGAAAACCGGAGAAGGGACGAAGAATAAAGCGAGAAAGAGAGAGAGAGAGAGAGAGAACAGGGAACAAAGGAGAGGCGAGAAGCTTCATTCTAAACTCTCGCGACTACGGAGAGAACGGGATTCGTTGCGTTGTGACTTTGATTGGGCTTTAAGATAAGAGAGGAACTTGATTTCGCAGGCGACGACGGTGAAATGTTTGCCAGATAAATTACCGAGCATTATCATCCTGGAAGAACGCGCACAGCTCGCGAGAGAGAGAGACTCCCGGTTCGTTATCGAGTTTTTCCTCTGCAGTACCCCGAGGGATAAGAAAAAAAAAGAATTTCCGCCGAGAGAGTAGGATAAGAAAGTTGACGTTGATAATTACGTTATTGTTGATCACGGTTTAATTCGCCGGAGAGCTTGGGAAAAAGAACGACGTAGAGATTTAATCTCGTTCCAGTGAAAAAATTCCAATTTCTAGAGCAACATTTGGCGACTTTCAAGTTTGAATTTCCCGCCACGACTTTCTGTAAGCGATTAGCTGCCAGTGCGTGTCAAAGTGTTGCGTAATCAAGCTTTTGCCCTTTCATTCATTTTGAAAAATCATTTCTATTTATTTACTGTTCGTGAATGGATAAAAAACAAACCGAAGAAATCCAATGGTAAATATTCAGTGATGATTGATTCAATAAACAAATCGAACAGAAAAATTCGCTGAGAAAAATGTGTGAACGCCAGAAGGCTTTTATTCTTCAAAGCGACTAAACTTTAACTTCACCCTACGTAGGGACACACCCAGTAGATTTCCTGTCGGACACACCGTATCATGTTGCCGAGTGTAAAAAGCCCGTGTAATCCCGACCCCGACGTCAATTATGGCAGCCGACAAGCGTCATAATCGTCGATTACACTTTCAAATCGGCGATTTCATTTTCCGATTGACGCGACACAGAAAAACCAGGCAGAGACCTCGGAGGAGATTCGCGATTTACATACAGAGCGTGCTTCCTTAATCTCCCGAACTTCTTTCGCTGTTTCTTGCTTCTCGTTCGCGCAATCCTAATCGAGCCATCATTCTCGTAATCGTTCATTCTCGTCCCGACGAGCTAGAAACGCGACGATACTCCTCGCGACCAGAAAAAGGAGGACGGTGAAACGTATTTGTGAAATTAATTAGCGCCGTGTTCTTCGAGTTTGTACGTGTACGCTTTTGTTGGTGGTCACCTTGCTCACTTGACTAATTCATGCAAATTGCCCGCTTATGTCACGATAATACCACTGTCTTTCTGTAAAAATAACGTTTATGGAACCTTGCGATTGTCAGAGATTAAACAGAGTGTTCTGGGGGAAAAAACATGTTCATATCAACACTTTGACCGCCACGCTAGAAACCTGAAAAATTCCATAGAATCAAAGTAAGTTATTTAACGAAATAAAAATTGACAAAAATTAAATGTATGATATTGAATAGTCCTCCAACTTTCTTGCATTTTACAGACCCTAATCGAATTTGAAAACCTGGACAAATAATAAAATAAAAAAAATAATTCCGTCACACACACACACATGGGTGACATGGCAGTCAACGTGTTAAGTGTGTGTATTTATGGTATAATAAAAATTAAATAAGCCGAGTTACTAGTATATTTATTACGTTTATTATTTTATATTTCTATTCAGCATTTTCTGAGCGATTGTAACCACTGGCAATTTTATCAAAATTTCTTCTATTCTTAGCCTAGTAAACTTCTAGCTTCAAAAAATGAAACTCAAGTGATCTAATTCGTGAAAAATGATTAACGTCGAACGACTGGTTTCAGATTTTCTGCTTTATAATTATCGGAATTACGCAGACGTTTCTATGGAAAATTATTGAATCCCTCGGATAAAAATCGCGTAAAAGGATATTCGATCTCGTTGCTTTTACAAGTAAAATTTTTGTTTTCCGAATGTTAATGGGAGTGTTCGTGTGCTTGGGGCCGTCGTGTTCACGTTCTAATGGGAATTGATAACGCAGGGAAACCAATTTTCCTTGTCGACATTTTTGTAATTCATACGGATAGCGCAATAAGGATTCCACGGTGTAGCTGGGACGGAATTTATGGTTCCACCTGGTCGCGGAAGAAGGAACAAACGGTGTAACACGAACGGTTAATTAGTCAAGTGGCCCGAGTCGCTGAATCGACGCTCACTTCGAGAACGTTAAATCCAGGAAACACACTCGAGGATTTCTTGCGAAAGTCGAGTGTCTTGTCGTTGATCTTGATATCCTCGATCTGGAAATTCGCGATCGATCTTTATGCCGGAATAAATTCGGGCTCCATCATTTCTACAACAACTGCTTGGAATTATTTTTCATCATATTTCTACCTCAACCGGCGAGGTTCAGTCTTACAGATTGTATACTAAATTTTTCACAAATTATACTCTGGCTGTATTGATCGTATCATACGAGATTTCATCGTTTATGTTATAAAATTTGTTCGTTGATCGTCGTGAGAATATTTGGGAATATTTATAATAATTTTACGCCTTCATTAGCGGAGGAACGTTCTGTCAGATTGCGTAATGCAATAATTATTATGCTGATATATTATGGTATAATAAACGATATGTTGTTATGTCAAGTTGGTGACATAATTGCATTGGATGATTTGTTTTTGCGGAAGTGTCAACTTGTTGCTGTCTAGAGAGAAAAAGAAAAAGAGTAGATTGCAGAATTACTTTGCTAGACAAGACATAATCGGTGCAATTAGTACTACAATTTATAATACAGGTTTTTATAGCAGCGACTGTCAGGAAATAACATTAAAATGTGTTCAGGCTTTTTGCTATAGAATGGACACGCTGATGGGACGACCGAACGAAATTGCTTCGCGTCGTTTCGTTTTTACTTTCACTTTTAGCCTCGACCTTCAATTTGTTATTAATTCGCGTTTTATTGTTCGTACTTCTCTACGTTTATCGTTCCCACGTACCGCTAAAATAAATCGAGGTTAAACACAGATATGTACACGTGTCCTAAATGTCTGTATTTTCTACATTAATATTTAAAACAATTTGTTCATACCACATTCTTAAACCATATCTTAAATATCACGTAAAGAAAATGAAATCAATCTCGTGCATCTCGTTGTTTAATATAAGAAGAATTTATGACTGTTCTGTGATCATTTTTTCATACTTCACCGGAGGATATATTTAATAAATTATTTCAATTACAAAGGCTGTTGTTGAAATTGTATATCAAGAAAACGCTGTCGTGCAAGTATGTACAGTGTCGCTAAAAATAAATATGGTGGTGCAGAAAAGAAAACAAAAGAAAGAAGAGAAGCAAGCAACCATCTACTCACGTTCAATGATCGACATGACGATCCCTCGATCCTCGCAGGCGTCACTCGCGATGGCAAAAGCGAGCTCGGCACAACAAATACCGTTTCGATCACCCACTGAACGAGTTGTGACGACACTGATCGACGAGAACACGCCGGGAAATGGGAAATTCTGCGATCCACGACTTGGACAGATGACAGATAGAGAGAGAGAGACAGAGAGAGGAGAGGGTGGCGCGACGATCGGTTTTATGGGCGAGTTAGGCGAGTTAGGCTCGCCTGAGCGCCGCGACGTACCGATCGACAAAACGGACGAAAATGCGAGGGGCCCGGGCCCCGGGGCCCGTTCTTATACGCGCGACAGGTTCACCTTCAGGGTCGAAAAGGCGAATCTGGTCGGTTTTCCATGAACGGCCGGCTGGACTCTCTGCGTGACGTTGCGCGACATTGTCTCCGAGCGGATCGCCTTTCCAAACCCGAGTGGAATCGCTTCGATCGCTGTCAAAACAGTCATCCGTCACGGAAACAACTCGCACAAGGTCCAATTAGAGTGTTTTCACCACGGTCAAGGTCACCTCATCCCCTCCCCACTTCCTTATGTCAATGGAAAGTCCCATAGAAATGAACCGAGCAAAATCTTCAATTTTTGTTCAGGGCTTCTTTCGTCCAATCCCATCTCAGTAAGGCCATCTTTGGGAATTTATTATGGGAAAACTATGCGAGATGGACCCACAAATCTTTTTTTCACGTATTCGGGCATCTTTCAATATTGCATACAAATTTTCGTAGAGAGCTGCGATCGTTAGTATTTGCGCCGGATGGAATTAGTCGACTGCCCTTTGAGCAAAAGTATATTCCTTTCTGTATAATTAAGAAAAGTTGAAAAGGAAAAGTTGAAGATATCCCATAAAAATTAATCCATGGCAGTGATTGCATAGAGCGAGTTCCTTTGATAAAAAAAAAAAGAATTCATTTCTCTCGCACTCTTCAATTTTCTTTTCCACCTTTTCTCACGCGTACAAAGAGAATCTTCCTCTCTTCCGGGAACGTGGATTAACGTTATTCATAGTAAGCGTCGCTACACGCGGCACACAGCGAAAATTAGTCTGCGGCACTCAGTCTCGACGGACTACGTTGCAAAAAAGTTGGCACTAATAAAATTGTAGAAGTGATCAATTTTTTGCAGGAAAGCAATAAAACGCGACAATTTATGCAAAGTTGTGGTTTTATAGACTGGCGCAAAGAGAGGCATGTATCTTGGAATTTTATTTGCCCCGCGCGACTGGTAAATTGATAATAGAACGAAGGTATATCGAATTTTATTAGGTTGGCCTTATTACAATATTTTTTCTAATTTTCCGCGTTGCAAATGCAGCGAGTCCTGCAGTCTTTTGCTACTTGACGACCATCTAATATTTCATAGGCGGCTATAAAATTAAATTCGCACGTATTAGAAAAAAGCAGGGAAGATTAACGTTACCGCAACGAGCATAAATCTTGTCGAACATGAAATTCAAATACGATTCAACCAGAGAGAGAGAGAGAGAGAGAAAGAGAGAGAGAGGGAGGGAGAAGAAAAGAGGATAGGGAATTAGAAAGTCTACGGTGTGCAAAGGTGAGGTTCAGGGACTGCTGGGGACCCAGAACGAAGTCATACTAAGCCAGTAAAACCCATAAGAAAAATTCGAATGGCCAAGGCTCTACGAAAACCGTGCAACTGATAATTAAAATCCGGATTAACACAGAGTTGAATTTTCGAATGATCCAAGTACGATTCAATAGAGTAAATAGTGTCTTAAAGGGGGATAAAATGAGTTGCCTCTGCCCAAGAGAATGCAAAATTTTTTTTAAGTGGTCCACGCCAGGAAATATGCAAACAATTCCGGAAAATTCCTTCGCATATTGCCGTGCATTTCTTTCCGCGGAGCATTTAGCATTTTTGGGAAACTCGTTCGTGAATTATTGATCGCCGCAACGTGCAAAATTTCCATCGCGGAAGCAACGAAGCTCGCTACCGCCTCGCCGAGTTTTCCATCGTGGAAAATCCACTTGTTTTACAGACGTGACGCAGCCTGAACCACTTTTAATACTTTGTATTTGCATAACTATTAACTCGATACTTCGTGGACGTGACGCGCTCGGTAATAGTAGACGCGTCTCTCGGAAAAAAAAAACGAATGAATAAATGATGAATGGACGAAGTTCAGCAAACAAAGATACTGTTTGCAAACGTGATACCGAGAAGAAACTGCCAAGTTCTGCATCACCTTCGCAATATTATCTTTCATCTTTGTTGAAATAAAAAACCGCATAGCAACGAGACAATCGTGTCCAATCACTGGGCCTGTTACTGTGCAATACTAAACGCGATCCCCTTATTTTACAATATCTAGTAGCCAACCAGTTACTTCCAATTTGTTCTAAACAAAATTTTCCTACTTTCTTGAACAAGTATAAATTAATCCACACTGTAGTATTCATAAAAATGGTAGAAAATATTGGCAATTATCACAAGAATTAAAAATCTACTCTACAACGACTGGCGTTAGGATCGGCGAAAATGGCGGCAGAGCGTAAGAGGATCGACGTTTCCTTGCGATTATGGTTCGCAGATTGTGTCAAAACGTGGAAAAAATATTTTTCTCCTGTTTCTCGAAAAGCTGTTCGCTCTGATGGATGGACTCAAGTTAGGCGTGGGAACGTTACCAGAAGAAGTCGTTTCGCTCGACACCGGTCAGAATTGGGTGGTCCGATGATAGAGGGAAAGGGATTAGGCGAATCGAGTTGGGGGATGGTGAGGAGATACCCGAATATGGTGGCTCGGGAAATTGATGTGGACCGAGGGAGTCTGCCCGGAGACTCTCTCAAGAATTTTTCCGGTAAATGGATCGAGGAATTGGAGTATTATGTGGACCCTTTCGCTGACAAGTCACTTTTTCTGGGACGAATGCATTTCGGCTGGTTTCTTCGCGATACTGTTGCAGCGAGAAGCTTAATTTTCATCGATTCGACCAAAAACTCCCTAGCCTGCTGCGTAACAAAAAGAAACTACAAACTTTTCTATTTTTATGGGACCAACCGAAAATACCGAAAAATTTCGGAAGCATCAAACGATTGCCTCGAAATTTCGAGAGAATCTTCAGTACATACCCTTTATCGCAGGGACCAAACATTTGAGACTACCTCAATTTGTCTGATTTTTTCCACCGTGCTGAAGGTCGAAAATATTTAAAATCAGTATGCCGCTATTTTGTAAACAATCAAGATTTTTAATTTCTTCTGGTCCGGACCTTAACTATATCCATACCGATTAATAACAACTGATAACAACTTAATTTTTTGTTTCGAATCATGGCAACCGTCGGACCATGTTTTTCAAAGGATAATCTATACAAAATTATGCGGCACGTGTAGTTTTGATTATTTCGACTTGAAAAAAATCACACGCGTGCTTGAGATACCGATGAATATGTATGAAAAATCTCAATACAGAGGGTTCGATAGTTTTTCAGCAAAAAATTCCTAAACATTCGTAGAAAAAACCGCCTCGAAAAGCAGAATACCCCGTTAGGAGAAGCAGAGAGATACCTTTCTCGATCATTGCAGCCACAGATCGAATGTCGAAGTAGCAACGGAAGAGAGTACACTTTGCTGGAAACCGATTCGAAACAGGGACTGCTTTCCTCTGGACAAGCCGCGAAACTGCAGTCGCCGTACACTGTCGACGCAGTCGGTACAATCGATCGAAAACCAGAACCACAATGGCGGCTGCCGGCCGATTGGCGCTGTAGTAGAACAGGCCGACAGTGGTGACTTGCAATTAACCATTCGAACGAGCAAGTCGGCCGAAAAACGGTCGACGGAGACTCTAGCATTCGAAAAGTCACTCCGAACAGCTCGCTCTCGAAATTTCTGTTTTCGGAAACGAACACCGCTCGTGGAACCGGAAGTGGATGACCTCGGGACAGAGGCACGTGCAACAAGTCCGTCATGACTTCCGGGTGCGTCAGCTGTGCTGGTTCGTCGACCCAAATACAATAGGATAATCTACATAACACTTTTGTGGAATCAACGTGATCACGGTTGGTATACTTTAAATCATTTGAACACGTGGAAGACGAACGGCTACGGTGATTGAATTTTTGTTAATGTCAGCGGTGTTTTAATTCGATCCAAAATAGTACGAGAATCTGTTGAACACTTTGTATCAGCTGTATCAACTTTATTTTGGAGATAGATCTTTCACAGATATTGGAGATTTATTACTAGACTGTAGATTTCTATGCGTAATAAATGTTGTATGCATTAATTGCAAGGTGGAGGACATGCCAATTCCTTTTCTTAATAATTTTAGCGAGTCGATAGTAATACAACAGTATTTTTAAATAATATATTCGTTTCTGTTAAAAAATGCATGCAATTCTATAATGAATACTTACTTGTACGACGGAGTGAATGCACAGAAAACGATGCAGATTATTTTAGAAAATCTATACTAATTGAATAATCGATAACCCGACGTTGTACACCTGTTGGCCTCAACGTGATCATAGACAGCCACGATTTATGATCTCGATGGTACGCATGAGAATGATTAGCTCCTTTTATCTTCGGTTCATGTTCTCTCGATTGTAATGTCACAAGATTCAAGGCGATTCGTATGTAAACACGACCGAACACTTTCAGATACAAACAAGACTATTACATTCATTATACATTCATCCGTCGCCGTCCTTCACTCGTTCACCGGAAACCACTAGGGATCACTGTTCCTCACCGAGTGAAAATACTAGAATCACCGGCCGAAAATTCCCTAGATCGTGGGACACAGTTTCTCCCTGAATCCCGATGGACTTTGACGGATCCACGCGCACCGGAAGCTGCAATAATCCACTCACCGTGGTTCTCCGACTGGCAGGCGAGATCGAGGGACGGGTGGATCGAGTGATCGAGCGGTCGATTGGACGCGGGACGGATCCGTGGACACACTGGTGACACGCGTCAAGCGAAAACGAATCGACGCGCGCTAATGGATGATGCGTGAACCGGGATTCTATCCTCTATATAAACGCGTGCGACCACCTGCAAGTTTGAGCTCTGACCTTCCCTCCTCTGATACGATTACCCCCACCCCTCGGATCGATACTCATCGGAAGACTACCTGCTCGATCATCGCCGGCGCTTCGCATCGATCCATCCGCGCCCGTGGATCCGGAACCGGAACTTGCTGATCGAAAGTGCATTATTTTCTGATGGGTCATTCGCGTATTTATTTATTTATCTAATTAATAATTACCCAGATCCAAACTGCCCAGGCTTTGAAAAAATCAGTAACACTTGTTGATATTCATTGAACTTCTCAAGAACATTATTTCCTGCAGGCTCAATTGCTCATTAATTTATCTAATTAATAATAGCCTGGATCTCGAACTTAGCTGCCCAGTTATTTAAAGTGTTGAAAATATATGTGAACAATATAAAATAAAAGGTATTAAAGGTTTTTCTTTAACACTTTGATCGCCAAACTAGAAACTCCAAAAAATTCCATAAAATCAAAGCAAGTTATTTAATGAAATAAAAATTGAAAAAAATTCAATGTATGTTTAAAAGCGAATAGTCGTCCAACTTTCTTGCATGTTACAGATCCTAATCAAGTTTGGTAGAATGAATACATCAACGTAAAAATTCATTTTAAAAACTGCACAAATAATTCCGTCACTCACATAAGGGTGACGTGGCATTCAATGTGTTAATACATAAAGAGATAATAATATTTCTTTTTGCTTAAAAATTATTTGGACGATATTATCGACGTTGATCACTATTATAGATAGTTTTACAGACAGTGATACTTTTATTACAGCCCTGCTATTCATCGATCCCGGAGCGCTTCCCAACAGGGGCGGGGGGTTGTTTGTTTATCGGAGGACGCGTCGACGAGCGGGTTACCGGTGTTTATAAATAAATCGACGATGAACTTGGCGGTAAAACCGTGTGAGCCGGCCGGTGGTGCGTTGGGGTTGGTCAGGGTGCTGCCTCGGGCTAGAACGAGATTATGGAAAACGGTGAGTAGCCTGGAAAATTTATATTTTTTTCGGCACGGAACGAACCGAGAGATTCACTTGAGAATTTGGTCAATTTTGTTTGCGAGTTATGCTGGGAATTATTAAATCCCCTTTTGTGTTGGATATGTCTCGACCACTGGTACTGTGTAGTATCTCTTTTGAAAATGTTTTTTAAGTACATCTAGGTTTTCTGAGAATATTTAGTGAGCTGTTTCACTCGAGAATTTGGCGAATTAAAAATTTTGTTTTCGGGGTTCTGTGTGCTGGAATCTCATTTATGGGTCGCTGAGAATTATTGATTCTCTTTGTGTTTGATCTCTCGATTGCTGACACTGGGAGGGGGCTGTTCACTTGAGAATTTGATAGATTTGATGATATTTACTGGTAGATGATTTTTGCGTTCGGTTTCGTGTAATGTAATTTGCGGTACTGTTTTTTAAACGCTTCGCCAACGCATCTTCGTCACTGGGAATGGTTACACAGGGCTTCTTTGTGTCGTGTTTTTTCCAACAGTCTGAAGAAGTATACATCTTTTTTTCTATAGTGTCGTTAATGGCGTTTTTCTGTAGCTGGAATGCAAACAAAATGCAGTTGACATTGCTGTTGACTGTTTCATTGTGTTCGTTGCTGCTTCAAGGCGTCTTGCCGGGCTGTGAAAATGCAAATGGTGTCACGAGGGGTCTTTAAAAATGCTGGAACAAGCATAAGGAATTTACAGATTGACGCTTGTGCGAACTAAATTCTTTCATAAATTTCAAAGATAAGTCTTCAATTCTGTCCAAAGAAAAATTGAGATAGATGTCTTTCGTCCTTAAAGCGTCAAAAAGAACCAGATAAAAATTTTACTTCTTTGATAACTTCAGTCAGTTGAAAATAGTGTATTCTTAAATGCGCTTAATTTTTACGCTGTTTTAAATTTCATTGATTTCTGTCACGAATGCATAAAATCCAGTTTAGTTACATTATATCGCAAAGAAAATTTTAAGCCGAACCCTTGTGGTGTTGACAAATCTTCCACCGTGTCCGATAAGCTTGCAGTCTTAAAAACAAATTACAGTTTACACCGTGGATTGCAAAGAGAATATCGAATAGAGCACGAGACAGGTGGATAGATGTCAGGTCACCGACACGTAGTTTAACACAGTTGTTAGCATCGGCAGAATCTGAAGGCAGCCAATTAATTATCGCCCCTAACAGTTGCGTCAACGTTGACGAGCAACGCGAAGGTCTTCGGAGCAATTAGGGGCGGGCCGCGCGCGTGTATGTGTGAATTATTAGGGGAGGATAGTCAATTATCTTTCGACTTGAAATATTCAATCTATAATCAGCCTCCGTGAAAACAATAATTAAGACGCTCGCTGCAAACGCGTAAATCATTATAAAATATACGCAAATGGATGTTTCGCTCTTAATTAGAATATCTCGCTGATTGTTCCTCGCAAGCGGCATATGTGCTCGCCATTAAAATTTTCTCTGATTCCTCGAGCGAAACATCATAAATCTCGCCGTAAGAATATGCGAACGAGTAAAGAACCGGCGAAGGACATCCGCCTGACGTCCTTTGGACTGATTACCCGGGGTCACCGCGTACCTGTTGGCCAGGTACGAACGATGTCGGTGCAGGTGCAACTGCATTTACAATATTTATTCGTATTTGCGCGTCACTGTCTCGTAAACATCCTGGATCGCTTTTCCGACATCGATCAATCAAGCTTTCAATTACCAAAAGTTACACTAAAAAAATATTCACTCGTCGAGCAAAATGATTCGAGTAAATTCGGGAGACGTCGACAACTTGCCGAAGACATTCGCCACTCTATTCTATTTATTCCAGTGCGCATAACATGGCAATTCAATCGTTATTAATGAAAATTTTTTTTATAAACATTAAAGTCGACTAAAGGCTCCAATTCCACGCTATTGTGTTATCTACTGTTGCTTCTCGTATCGACGTGCACAAAGTGCTGCTGTCCAGTAGAAAAACAGTGCGATGTTAGTTAAATGTGTGCTTCTATCGTAGCTTCGGGCAGAAATTACGCGAATCCAGCATGGCGCCCGAGCTAGTGATGGGAATAAACGCAATTGTAAGCAGAGTGCGCAATGTTTTGTATCCAGCTCTTTCATCCGAACCACAATAGATACAGCACCAGTATAGTTCCCACGGCTGTCTTCAGTAAACTTCGTCGGTCGAAGTTCACCAGATAGTTGCGACTCGAGAAAATTTCAGAGCATCACGCACGTCGAGCCACGTAACTCGAGAACTTCATTTGTATTCGTTCTGCGCGTCACCGAGAAACGGAAAGACAAGCGTTTTCTTGTTCCTGACGCATGAATGGCAGTTTCCGCTGCTAATCGAGGATGTTAGGCGTGCGTAATATTCACGGAAATTGTTGAACCGATGTTAAAAGTAATTCCGAGTCGAAAGTGACCTGGCACAAATGATTGTCTTGTGTACACGTTGATCGATACCGCAGACGAACGTATTAAGAGGAATATAGCACAATCGATGAACTGAAAGTACAGAACGAAGAACGATCTAAACGATAGTTTCTCATGCTGCTACTGCCGAGTATCGTTTCATCATTCTACCGACACATAGCATCAGCACGGAAAACTCTCTGGTGATCGAAATCGATCGCAGTCCGATTAGCATGTAGCCCGTTGCTTTTCTTTCCTTTTCTATCGTAGTTCACCCGGGTGAAAGTGAAATTGATTTTTTTATCATTACATATTTATATAATCTCGCCGATCCCATGCCGATTACATCACACGCGGCGCAAGAGCGGAATTACACGATGATACTTTTTGCAACGATACGATCCTCCTCGCCTCCCCCGTCGCCATCGTTCAACGACAGACGATCGCATAATCGTTTATGAACGGCACCGGTTCCACAGTCCCGCTCTCTGTCCCCGTAGAAAGGGAAATCGACGAAAATTTTTCTGAACTCCGAACCGCCGCGGCACGAACGCACACCGACTGTGTACACTAACCGCGTCAGCCATTATACAGGAAGTAAGAGTTTCCCTTTCTTCGACCCGGTATGTAAAAGGTGATCGATGAACCGTTCCCCTCCACCGTCCCGTTTGATAACGCGTTCGATTCATTATTATTAGGTTGGCAAGAAAGTAATTTCGGTATTTTTAGGTGAAATAAAATCGAATTTTTCTATCAAAGCAATGAACTTTAATCAATCAAATATTTTCGATTTTGTTCTATGATCTTTTGCCATGTTTCTGGTAGCTTCATAATTCTGCGCTCATCAAACTTCTGATCCTTTTCGGTGAAAAACTGATCCAAGTGCGATTTCAGACCATCATCATTAGTGATAGTTTTACCATTCAAAGAGTTTT
>CM052123.1:11514233-11530714 GCA_028454245.1 Halictus quadricinctus
TAAAATATCGAGAGCTACTGAGACTGGCAGGATGAGAAATGACCGAAAAACGATTGACTAAAATCGAGCAGAAATCGGTAATTTTCAAATCGCGTTTTCAATGTGTTTCCAATCGTTTTAACGCCAAATTAAAGCTGGAAGAATGCACTTCACGACAGTGCAGTTTGAAATTGCCGGGACCGCGAAATCACGTCGAAATTACGAAAAAAACAATTTACTAAAATTGGGAGAAAATCGGTAATTTTCCAATCACGGTTTCAATGTGTTCCCGATGGAATTTTTCAACGTTTCAAAATTCAAATTAAAGGGGCAAGAATGCACGTTGCGATAGAATGTTGTAAAATTTCCAGGAACCGCGAAATCACGTCGCAATAACGAAAAAACGATTTGTTAAAATCGGCCAAAAATCGATAACGTTCAAATCGCGTTTGAATTTGTTTCCGATGGAATTTCCAATAGTTTTTTCACGCGAAATTAATGCTGGAAGAATGCGTTTCAACGTGATATATTGTAAAATAGTCGAGGACCGCGAAATTACATCGCAATCGTGAAAAAACGATTCGTTAAAAACGGTCAAAAATCGGAAATTTTCGTATTTCCGGCGGAATTTTGGAACGTTTGAGGCCTCGAATTGAAGGTCCATTCGCTTTACGAGAGTATTGAAAAAATGGTTGAGTTTCGATTTTAGAAATAGCGGAAGTTAAAAAGTAGAAACGCGGATGTGAACGAAGTAAAAAGTAAAAGTGCAATTGAAGAGAAAATGTTGATGAGAGGGCGGTAAAAATAATTTCTCGCGGTGGAAATAGTTGCAGTAAACCGGTCGCAATAGGAGTCGCGGGAACCACGATCGAACCGCCGCGAAATGATGCTCGATGACTTGTCCGATGATTACCGGTTACGTCTTTAACTGGAACAAAAGATGGAAAAGCAGTCGGTGTTGCGGCAACGCCTGCGACACACAACAGAGAAAGCAGTAATCGGACGCTCTTATGCGTGTTGCATGTTGCGTCGGCGAACGTAACAAAAGATTACTGCATGCAAGCGGTTAACGCACGAATTGCGTGTCCTTCGCGCGGCGCACGACACGATCGATCAGAAATTACGAAATCGAGCAAATCCGGGGAACAATGGTTACGGTCGCTTCGATTGTTGTCGATACTGGTAATAACAGTGGAACGAAGAAGAAATTATTCATTTCGGGACGATCGCTGATCGTGATTTGCAAATTCCAACACGATATTACGTGCACGGTAATAATTAGATCTGCGGATCTTTATGCGAAATAAAAATGTCGTGCATCGATTGCAAAAAGAAGGTGCCGCAGAGACACGTGTTTCGTCTGTTGAGGATTTCAAACATTTACAAACAGTATACTCGTAAAATGCTTTAATATTTTCACCGTTTTCTGTTCCACCAACAATTTTCAACCCCTAATTCTTTCCATAAAGATCTCGAGGGATGTTCAATTCGAAGATATATTAGGGTAGTCATACAATCGATTAAGTTTATAATCTACTAAAGATTTCAAGAAAATTTCATGTATCTCAATGGGTTTTGAATATTTTTGAAAATTAAATATCAAGCAATTACCAACCCCCTCATCTTTCGAAAAATTTTCCGAGACATTGATGATCAGGGCTACGTTATAGCAACAGAATAGACAGTTTAGATTCTTGAAATGAATGAACTACAGAAGATTATTAAATGACAAAGAGCTCAATAAATATTCTTACAATCTATTACCACTGTATGTTGGATTGGTCGTAAAATCTACCCCACTGTTTACGTAACGTTTCCATGACAACAGAAACGTGTCGATCACAATGATCATCAGATTCAATAAACCTCCATTCAACACAAAAGCAGTCAATACGTTCCTTCACAAATGTCATACAAGAAGAACAGACTCATTCTAACAACAATACGGACGAATCCTTTTTGTCATAACCGGACGGCGAATTTATGTGCAAAATAAAAATTGTCTGCATTCGTCGCAACATACGGGAGCTACATATACATTTGTTTCTTTTCTTAATCATTTCCATAACTCCAAGATAATAAAACAGTGTTTTTAGAGTATTGGAATATTTCAGTGTATTATTTGAATAGTATTTAATATTAATATTTTGGGATAGACCAGCAACGTCCGTCTTTATTTTTCTAGTCTATCCCCGTCAATAGAGTATATAAATTTAAATGTAACGATTGTTCCGCAACGATTTCCGAATCGGGGCCAAGTAGAATCGTCCTTGGACCAGCGAACGGGATTAATCGCACTCTCGCAATTGCATTCGGCAGCCACGAGAACCGAGCCCAGGATGCATCTTGATGTTCACTCACTTTTACTTTCTCCTTCTCCGGGGAGCAGCACGTGTAACATAACGCGGCCACCCACGACAAAAGTCGCGTACGACGCGCGGTCGTTAGCGAAAGCATCGAGCCGTGGATGCAACAGGATGACCATGACACATTTCGCAACACGATCATGTCGTCGGTAACGCGCCCGCAAACGCGAATGCAGTTTCTGGATCGTTTCAACGCTCGGCGACGACGCGCTTCCAATAACAAGCCACGATCGATCACCGAAAAAAAAAGAAGAAAAACAAAACAACAACTCAACCACAACATATCCAATCGCCCACAAATTCTTAAAAATCTCTTAAAAATCGCATACCTTTTTTGAGAATTTTTTGAGAAGTTAGAACAATTGGATCACTACATAACGTGAGAAAAATGTTTGATTAAAATTGCAATTGGTCGAAATTTTAAATTTTTAGCTCGCATAAGAAAGTTGCAAAATACAACTTTTAGTATTTTCTCTGCACTGTCGACCAATTGCAATTTTCGTAAAAAATTTTTGTCAGTTTATGTATCGCATCATCGACGATAGTAGATACCAGAACTGTAAATTAGAGCTGTTTATCGCACCGTGTGTTTTACAATAATTTCTATTGTAATTGACTGTAATAATAATAATAATCGTGGTTAGCGGATTCCATTGGAATCGACGACGCCACGTTTCGATCGGCTGACCTTGGAAAATGTTTCTCAGGTGTCGGCTAATTAATGCATTTATGCAGCCCGTCGGTGTTTATGTCTAGATACTTTCTCCATTAACTCTCTCGGATCACGGACACTGTCTGTGCAGTTTCTTCTTCTGCAGTTTGATGGCCGCTCGCGTACAACTGTCTAGCCTAGTTGACGCCCATTGGGGCTAAACACAGCTGGAATAACGAGCATGATCTCCCCCGAGAGGGGAAATCATTGCTCGGTGGAGATCCGAGAAATCTATTTGACGAGAGAGGCCCGATCAGAACCAACTTCCTAGATCGTTAACAACCGTTGGTACAACGACAAGATAACTTTATTTATTTGTTTGGTCGGCCGAGCAGAAACCATAAAATTCAATGACTCGTTTATGCAGTGTTTCTCGTTCAGAATTAAAATCGCTCGGGCTTCAGAATTTTTTTCCGATTGCGGTCGAGCTGGAACGAAAATTTCTGCCGCCATTATTAACATTTCACTGCAAGATTTTCCTTTTTTTTTTTATTAAAATCAGACTGGAGCAAACATTGTTCGAATGCATCGCGATTACTTTTTACCGGATACCATGCTCCGCGACTTTTTTTTTTAGCAAAGGCAGGATCGAAATGAAAATTATTTATTTTCTGTGGCAATCACTAATTGATAATTTGCTGCAACTCTTTTTCCGATTCCGGTGGAGAACAAACATTGTTCACTTCCGTTCCGATTATTTTTTAGTAGATACTATGCTACGCTATTTTCTTTTTTTTAACGATTCGAATGAAAATTAATTATTTTCCTATTATTAATCATATTTTACTTCAAGACTTTTTTTAAATTAAAGCAAGACTAGGACAAGAAAGAAAGGCAAAGACAGAATTAAGATGAAAATGATTTTACTTGCTTGTTGCATTTATTAATGGATAACATTCTTCAGAATTTCTTTTTTTTTTTTTGAAGAAGATCGACCAAGAATTCTTCCTTAACGCTTTCATCTACAACATTTTAGATTAAACTCCATCAATTTTTCCACCGAAGGTCATAAACAATCTCAAAGATTATCCACTTTTTAGAAAGTTTCCAACATCGTGGGCGGACCATGAAGCGAAGAAAAAAATTATTATTTGACAGGCCGAAGTACCTTTCGTAACACGGAAGTGCAGAAAAAAATCCAGTGAAGTGAAAGCGCAGTGCAAAGAAAAATTGCAAATATTGAATTAACACGGGTCGCGCGCTCGCTTCAAAGAGTTTTCCCACCGTGGGAGAATGTCATGCAAACAGTCAATACACTTCGAAGAACTTAAACGATGACTTTAACAGAAGTCAGAAATAACATCCATCACAAATTCTATAACCATAATCCCGAGGAAATCACGACTGAGTAAGCATTCTAATCGCTTGGAGTGCATTCCACTCGTATTTTGCAATGCGCCTGAAAATTTCATAATGCAGTAGCAAGTTGCGCGAATTAGCTCGGTTGCTCTGGTCGGTAATCAATTAGAACTTTATTTTCAACTCGGCTGCTTTATCTTAGAGATTTAGTAATAATTTCAGTTCTTACATGAAACGGATAAAATCCTGACAAAAGACGATGGAGACTATTCATCTAGATTACAGGTAGTCCACAGATACATAAAGTCCACTAATTAATTTCTGCGGTTAACAGCGTTTTTTTTTTTTGGCAAGGTGTTTGTATAAAAGTATGGGGGCCCTTGAGTCCGCTAAATTCGGGCAAAAATTCGTGACGTAAGGTTGTTCCAAAGCTGAGGCCGGTTGGTAAGAGGGAAAACCACGGTGCATTTCGTTGCAGCGCGGTGCATCGAGGCCGGGGCCCGGTAGTTGCGGCCAGTTGCATCACCGACCGGCGCGGCGTCGCTGCACTGCAGTGCACTTCTTGGTCCCGCGATCGCGGTATCTTTCAAACGTTTCTCTTAGTTGTTTTTTTTTTTGTTGCTGTTTCACATCGATACCAAGGTCCACCGCTTTCTGAGACGAAAGCTGCATCAAAGGAGGACGCTGTCGACGACCGGAAGTCCTCTTTGTTCCCGCGAAGAAAGTGCCGAACACCATTGTTCCCGCGTTCTCTGTGAACACGCGTCGGTATCCACGAGTTTCCACGGGGAAATTTCCCCATTTACCGGGCCCCGTGAAAGTTCCTGTAGGAGGTCCCATGGGGTTTTTGGCTCCTCGCTTGAGGAGGAGATTCCACGAGAAAATCGAGACTCGTTTTGAACTGGTTTCTAATTGATTTTGTTTGGAAGAAGTGAAAACGTAGAAATTTATGGATAATAGAAGAAGCTGTCTTCAAGTCGATTCTATTATTCAGGCTCGAGAATGATCTATAAATTCCTGAAACATCGAGAAGTTGATTCAGAATTTATTCTTTAATGGAGTATTGGAAACGATTTCGGAATTTGTGATAAATTGTCTTTATCATCAGTTTAAGAACGAGTTAAAAATCCGTGAAAAATTGAGGAGTTGTTTTCAAATTGATTTGAATTGATGACGTTTGAAGAAAATTCATGAAAATTTGTGAATTTCCTTCAGCCTTAAAAATTCATCCAGTCAATTAGTCCGAGGACTTTCTCGTATTTGATAGAAAATTTTTTCATTATTTCCTCGATGGTAACAGCTGTTCTCTACTATTTTCTTTTTTCTTTATCCAGACCTGTATGTAAATGCAAAAAATACGTTTCCTATATTTGTGTCAGTTATATAAATCGAATTACATACGTGAAAGTCTGCGATTTTTACCATTTTTAACCATTCGCGGCTCGTAACAACGTTAACTGATTTCGATCGAACGTTCAGATTGTGTGTAATTGACACAAGTGTACAGTTTTACAATGTATTAAACGTACATTGAATAATCATTAATTCGACTGGGGATCTTTATGTAATATCAATTAAAGCTTTCTGTATCGCAACGAATAGAAGCCAAACGGAAAGTTTGTTTTTCCTTTATTCATTTCGGGAGATCGCAGGGCCCGCTCTAGCGGTTACGACGCCCCGGGCAAAAAAACAAATTGCCGCCCCTTTTTAAGCACTGCGCTAAACAAAACGACCTTTTTTTTTTAAGCAAAATTGTTTGGCAAGGGTAGTCTGAAATTTTCTATTAATTGAATATTTAAGACATCATTATTTTTCTCGCACTTACAGCCAAAGCCAAAATGGCGCCCCTAAATTTTGGCGCCCCTAGAGCGGGCCCTGGAGATCGAAAAGAATATATTGACATACTTGAATTTTCTCATTCTTGAAAATCCGCGGCCTCGTGATGATCAACGCTATCTCCGTCGAGTCACCTAATTTGCCATACAGCCGAAACTGGGAGGTGTGCGAAAAACGAACAGCTCGTAAATCGCATTGCGGCCTTGCGAATCGCAATTTTTGCGAGAGAAAGGCGCCGCCGGCTGCATTGTCCTCGAGTCGCGATGAATCGCTTGCACACAGTGCGCACACCGGCAGAAACTTTGCCAGCCCGACGCGTTCGCATAAACTAAAACCTGCAATAAAGAGAGTCATCTTCGGAAGAGGATCCTTCGCGCACGTGTCGCGGCAGGATCACGTTCACCGTCGAAGGACGAGAACAAGCAACGAGAAAAAGAGCGTCTCGCAACATTGTCATTTCTGCGCAGTCAGTCGACGACGAAAACAAACCGGTTTTTTTTTCGGCGAACATCTCACATTTGCTCCGCACGCAAAACGCAAAACAGCTATCACAGGTTTTCTTTTTTATAAATCGTAGTCGCTGACTTGTCGGGGATTTTTTTGTCATCCGAGGATCTTCGATGGTTTAGATGGCTGGAATGAACAGAGATAAATAAATAAATAGATTACTACATTTATTTTCTAACTTTGATACTGTCGGTCCCCGGGGACCCACGCTGGGCCCAACGTGTTAATGATTTGCTATAGTAGAAGTCAGGTTTGTGGAATATTCAACCGGAGTTCCGGTGGATATCCTCTTCTGCGAGGTTAGGTGTCCCCTCTACGGCACAAATCACTATAATCGAAAACAATTGCTGCATCGCAGGTTGCAGTGAAAAGAGTTGTGAAGAACAAGACCGAAATCCAAAATAGTGGGAACTTGCAAAGTTAGCTAGTCCCTAAATGATGCATAAAATCGAGAAAGACCTAACTAGAAATAGACTGAAATCCTTAAAATACCAAACAGTCTTCCAGGCGATACGAGAACGTCTTTCTTGAAATTAGCTATCGTCTTTCTTACCGCAAAAAATCCCATCAGGACTACTTCGAAGGATCTATAGGAATCGTCTGAAGAGACATTTAAAAACAATCTAAACTGAAATATTACGTTCTCTTAAAAGTTAGTTACCCCCTACGATCTGCAAAATTTCGAAAAGCGAGTCAGTCCAGCCTGGAAAGACCTAACTGGAAGTGTACTGAAGGTCGTAAAATACCGAATTGTCTTACAGTGAACACCAGAGGGAGTTGTTCGAAGTTGGCTAACCAAGTCCTCCTAAAAAAGACCAGTTCAAACGACCCAATCGTCTTAAAAATGATGGAAAGCCGTCTCGTAGAATCTTTCAAATGAAAAGCAAACTTTCCGCTTCCCGAAAGTTAGCCGCCTCCGAACCAATTTCGGAAACCCAAAATCTCCATTAATCTGAAAAAGTTGTTGCTAAAGGTCTCGATAAATACTGAGAGCAGCCGAGAAAGGGGGGGCAAGCTAAGGGAAAGATTAAAGCGTTCGGTCCTCGAGCATCCCCTCGTCCCCTAACCTCGTCAACCCTGAAGAGCCACGTCGAGGATGTCGATCGAAACGAAAGAAAATGTTCGCTGGTAAGCTCGCGGAAGCATAGATCACGGGGCCGGGCAGCGGGGCAGAAGACAAAAGCGAAACCAGTTCCCTCCGGTGTTTGATAGTTGGTGTGAGCCAGCAGTTGGCTGGTGACTGTCGCTCGGCCGTATGCTAGAGCCGCACGAGACCGCGTGGAACGCAGAAGGTTACCGATCGCGTGTGTTCTTCGTCAACGTCAGGTGTTCGCCGAACACGCTGTTCCGATATTCGAGAGTGTTTGTTATCGAACCGGAAAGGGGCCGATAGCAATAAAGTTGTGAATGACGTTGGGGTGCACGATGCCGCAGGGTGAGGACAACAACGCGGGCTCGTTGGTCCCGAGCAAGAACGGCTCGGAGTACGAGATCATCGGCGAGGACCTGTTGCCGGAGAAGATCGATGCTAGGAAACGACCGCAGGACGAGCTGAACGGGATGCCGGAACCTGGGGCACAGACTCAGACTCTTCACGACGACGAAGAAGTCTGCCTAGACTTGTCCGAGCCATCGCCGGAAGTGATGGAGTACGCCAGAAGGGAACTAGGCGAGACCGACGAGGTCAAGTGCCAGACCATTCAGGAACTCCGCGACATGATCTACGGTAATTTCTAGTTTGCCAATTGCCTGACTGCCTGTCACAGACTACTGGTCTCTCTCTCTCTCTCTCTCTCTTTCACGTTCGGGGGTGTGTCCTCTTGTATAGCTGCATGTTTTGCTTGACAGAGAGGGGCGAGTGCCAGCCCCACAGGATGGACGACGACTTCCTGATCAGGTTCCTCAGGGTGAGGAACTTCAACGTCAACCGGGCGCATCGATTGGTAAGTCCCATCCCACATGATTTATGCAATCTTCTCTTACCCGTCGATCATTCCTCTGCATCTTCCAGCGAGCCTCCAGAGAGCTGGAAAGTACCACTGACTTTTCATCATGACATTTTTTAATATTTCTTAGACACTGTTTCTCACTATTGTTGAGGACATGTTTCATCGAAATATGATCTATCTTACACAACCATCGTGTTGTGCGAAATTCCAGAGTTCGGTCCCTGAGCGCTATAGCGGCCCTTTGAAGGTCAATCGGCTTATCGAAATTTCTGAAGAGAATCCCTAGGCGGAGCCAATGTTCTTTTTTAGGGGCGAACAATTCTGTACGAAATTGGTATGTTAAGAAAAATTTCCGAATAGTGTTAATCGGCTTTTGGGGAAAGAAATTTTTGTGAAGAGATTTTCAAGAATTCCTGGCTCAATTAATCTGCATGTTGAAGTAGAAAAAATCTATTACGAGAAAATTCTGGAGGGAGAATTAGCTGGGGTTTTTTCTTGGAAGGAATTTTGTTTATCCAGGATGAATGTTCCGCGAAATGTGAAGTCGCTCGTTTTTGTCGGGCCCATTTTGACAGGTTCGACGCGTAATTGCAGTGAATTTTCGACACAAAAACTGAAGACACGCTATTAAACTGACAGGATGCAGTTAAACGGTTCTAGAAGAGTGCACGCTCGCGAATTCGAGTGAGATAATGCTTCCTCGAACGGTGGAAAAAAAAAATATATAGTAGGATGATGCGTACGTACTGGTAGATACGGCACGAACTTTCCCGTAGACTCCGGTATGTATTTCGATCGGGTCGATTGCGATTATGGTACTGTCCGCCTGCGTAGTAGTTTTTCTGCGCGTTTCTTGTTCGGTGTATTAGTCAGCGTGCGCGCGTTTGCTGTCGGTCATCAATGAAGACCGTCGGCGTCATTGCACGAAACATTTGTATATCCGTTCGACGTTGGTTGCTCCGCGATTACGTTCACGAATGTGGTAACACTATGAACAACTCGAGATTAATAGTTCCAGCTCGGGTTAAACGCTGTAATGGCTGTGCGAAAGTTACTGCGGAATTACCGACCATAATTGGGACCCGGGCATTTCGTAAAAACCCTCGGACTGCAATCAAACCGCATGCGAATTTTCAAACCGGCGGTGCATTCGGGTGCAATTCTCGATCCAACTTTTTAAACGCGTATTTTTCCGAATTAAATTGGCTCACAATTAACATGCGATTCTCGAAAAGTCCTTAATTCCCGCGCAGTGTGTGCAACCTGTTGATGCTCGGCTAATTTGCATTACTGTGGCCGCATGAAAGTTGTTCATCCTTCGAAACATTTGTATAGTTAATCGGCGTTGGCTAGAATTGGTCATCGGAATAAAACATTTTTCAACTGTTCGAGATATGAGAATTGATAAGAGGGGCATAATTTTTCTACAATCCGAAGAATTTTCTGAAACTGTACACTTGATTAATCAATAAAAGTTAATCGATAGCAGAGGCAGAATTTTTCTGTAACTGGAAGAATATTTCTGAAATTGATTGAACGAATTAATTCAAATTGTGTCCTCTCCAGTGTCTCTATCAAAAAATAATGAAATAAAACTGGAAACAATGAGCCAAGTACACTTGATTAATCAATAAAAGTTAAGCGATAACAGAGACAGAATTTTTCTGTAACTGGAAGAATATTTCCAAAATTGATTGAACGAATTAATTCAAATTGAGTCCTCTCCAGTGTCAAAAAATAATGAAATAAAACTCGAGCCACGTACGCTTCGTTAACCAATAACTTTGAAAATACGAATTTTAGCTCAAAATTCCACGGAGACATTTTTTAAAAAACTTAAACTACAAGATTCTAAAACGATAAATTATTTCTTGCATCATCCAGTGGTCTCTTAACGAACAATTATGTAACTAATCCAGCAAAAGAATGTATTGTTTGCTCGTAGATAACCTTGTGACTCGCAATGAAACTTTGATAAACGTATCGATGAGTAACGACGCAAAAACTATGATCTGAATGTTCCTCGCAGGATCCAGACACAATTTATTCATGATTAATGAATAATTACAGTATCATGACTGACGTAAATCATCGCTGGACTGTCCATTTTATGCATTTATGATGAAAATGACTAGGTAAAATACGTTTTATTAAAATTATCATCAGAAAAAACACGTTTTAATTTAACTTCTGCTACTTATAATTAACGAATTACTGCACCATGACGTAAATCATCGCTGAACTTTGCCCTTGATACAAATGCATTAACAATTTATAGATTCTCAATAATATTCTTTCATATAACAATGTCAGAAAACCTCGTTAAATTATATTAGTTATATTTGTTAAATCATTGAGTAAGAAATTGATTGGGAAATTCTCAGCTGTTGATCTTTGGTCTTAAGAAGACTAAAAGATTGGTGACAAGTATGATGCGGATTTTTATACAGAATAAAAATTATCTGCATCAGTTGCAAAATGCAGGAGCCACGTATACATTAACTTCTTTTCTCGATAATTTTAATCAGTTGGAAATAATGCGACAGTGTGCACAAATTCGTTGAATGTTTTTACTGTTGTCCGTTTGATTTTGCCATGAATGCACGAACAAAAGTAAGTGCAGTTCAAAGCGGTGAACAGATTAAAAGAATTGAAAAATATAAATATCAATTTGACTGCTGATTCGTGCAGTTTATAAAATGTTTATTTTGCACGAGGATCCGCATTCCGGTAATCGATAGCGGCCAGGTCGATCGTCTCGTGGTCATTCGAATCGAACAGAAGACAAAGTTCATCAGTAATGGCCCCTCGGATCCGTGACAGGTCGGATTGTTCGCAATCTGGCAGCAGCGCTGCATGATTCGCCGAACAAGACCAGTTGCAACAGTTGCACAACCATGCCAAGGCGAACCAACTTGCAACTAGCTACCCGGGCACGCTTGAAAATGCAGTTTTGCACTTTCCACAGGTTCGAATCAGCGTTCGCGGAGAATAAAGTTGCTATCAACGAGCTCTCGCTTGTCCGCCTCCTTCGATTAACATTGAAACTATTTTTACACCGTAATCACAGAGGATACGGCACTTAGCCTGCACAGCCTGCATCTCTGCTAGCCCCGCGAATTTTGCAATTCAAATTCGCGGTTTCTGAGTTACCGTCGCGAAAAAAAAAACTGGACGAGATCATACGTTAGCAGACGAGTATATTAATTCGAGGTGACTTCACCGTTGTTCCTAAAAGTTTTCTTTCACGCCTTGACTTTTTCTGCTGTGTTGTTTAATATTCCTGTAACAATTTCCTCTAGAAACTCGAGCCATGTGATCAGGCGGACATTTTCTCGAGGAAATCGTGGTCCTTGTTGCTCGGTTCATGTGCAGGAAATTGTTCACTATTTGGAAAATTCTTTTATGCACTCAATTTTTAGTGTGGAGGATGTTCCTACTTGATTTTTCTGTTTTACGGCTGAATCCTTTTGTCAAGGTGTGAGATAAAAGTCTGAGAAAAATGGCCGTGGAGAATATTCAAATGTCTCCCGGACACCTTGCAACTAATTCAATGGAAATGTTCGATCAAACGATCGATCGATTTCTAATGGAAAATATTCACGTAAAACTTCTCATTTGTATCCCTCAATTAATTTGATGTTTCTGCTGAACGATCAAACAGATTTCTAAGAGGAAGCATTCGCATGGAACGTTAGTATGTTTCATTCGTACCCCTAAATTTCTAGGAGGAAATGTTCCCACGAAACGCAATGGCGTCCCGATTGTGGCCCGCTAGTATAATTGAATTTTTCTATCGATTTCTGGAACGTATTTCTGCAAGAAAAGAAATCCGTATGAAATATTAGAATTTCTCAAACCTAATAGAAAATATTCCCAATAAAACGATTGATAAAATTGAATGTTTCCTTACCCTAGGAGGGTGGGGGGATTCGTACAAAATATAAGAGAGTATCAATCGCACCCCCGGCGCTTGTTAAATCGTCCTATAAATTTTTCAGTGATCCGATAGAAAATACTCGCCTAAAATATTATTACACCTGTGCTGACAGCAAAATGAATTCCCGCGTGTCAACGCATGGAACAGAATTTTAATAATGGAGGCGAATTCTATTCCGAGTAGCGCGATTCTCTGACCGGCGATCGTCCAAATAAAAAATTCCATTTCGAAAGAACCTTAATCGAGCGATTCAAGCCGTGTGGTTGCACATTGCACAATTACACGGCGCGACGGGTATCGTTCGAGCGAAGACCATTTCGAGATATCGAATCAGCCCTCCGCGGAGAGCGCTTGGATCGCGAACGCGGGCGTTAATTGCTTAATACAGTCAATTATTCCCGCGTATCGATCGGTCGCGGCTCACTTTCAGTGTCACGTGACTCTGCCAGTTGATCGAAAGGAGGTCGTCCGAATCCGTGGAAACAGCGAGACTCGAGCGATCCCGGTCGTTTGTTATTCGTCGATTTTTCTTCCGACAATCTGGACAAAAGTGGACATACAGTCAGTCCCATAAGTATTCGTACCCTCTTAAAAATCGCATAACTTTGTCAATATTCGACTGTACTACTCGAATTCTTTTGAGAAGTTAGAACAATTGGAGAACGCGAGAAAAATGTTTGATTAAAATTGGTCGAAATTACAGTAGCATAATTCTTATGCGGGCTTATATTAAAAATTTTAAAAGTACGTTTCGTGTATCAATTATACATATTCTGAATATTTCATCTGAATCGGTCAACATTGCACTGAGCTACAAACATTTAACGATGAAGACTTAAAAGTCGCAGAATTTTGGCCTTCTCAGTTCACCGATTTTGATGAAATTCTCGGAACATGTATAATTCATAGAGATCTACAAATCGTACTTTCTAAATTTTCAATGTAAGTCCACATGAAAAAGTTGCAAAATACAGCTTTCAGTATTTTCTCTGCACTGTCGACCAATTGCAATTTTTGTCAAAAATTGTTTTCACTTTATGCAGTGATCCGATTGTTCTAACTTCTCAAAAAAATTCAAGTAGTGTAGTCCAATATTGACAAAGTTATGCGATTTTTAAGAGCGTACGAATACTTATGGGACTGACTGTATATCAGCCGCGAACACCTTCCCGATGGATCGTTAACACGTTCAACATAGCGACCAGAAAAATGTGGTAGAATCAATTTATTTGTTAAAACAAAAAGAAGACTGAGAAGTTCATTCAGTCACCGAAGAAATTCATTTTGGAGAACCCCTAAAAGTGATTTAACCCTTAGCACTGGAATGGCGACTGTAAGGCGCCACTAAAAATTGCTGTATCACTATTCAAAATATTTGTTACATTATTAAATTTGTTTGTATTTAATAAATTACTAAACATGTCAGTACTCTGCGAGTAAATTGCACCATTTTCGTATGTATACTATGAAAAAATACAGAAAGGAAATATTCTACGTAGGAAGAAATGTTTCGTTTTAGACTTAAAATGGCTTCGAGTGCAAATGGTTAAGAGTGTCCCTGTATTGTCACGAACTTGTCGGAATTATTAAAGGAGAAAATCAATTTTTCTTTCATTCCAGTACCTTGTGAATGACTGAGAAAATTTTTATTTTTCATGAAGAAGAGATCTAGGATCGTGACATGACGAGCCACGAAGCAAACGGAAAAATAGTAAAATAATTATGGCGAATATCCGCGGGACACAAAGGGGCGAGTCGTCAGATTATTCTATCCATCAGGACACGGTGCAGCGAGCGTGTTAAAAGAGCCGCTCGCGTTCCTGTAGCAAGCGTGCTTTAATATTTCGTTGGATCCGCGAGACTTCTTCCACCGACAAAGCGGGGAACGCTCGAATAATTGGTCGGACGTTCCCCAGGAAGCCCCGAAAAGGACGCTTTTGCGGCTCATCCTCGCTGTTCTCTCCCCTTCGCAGTGACATTAATTATTCGTCCGTCCGGGATATCCGCTTGCAACTGCACGATCCTGATTCCCTTCCTCTACAGGGTGTTCATTGTACCGAACTTTCGGACGGTTCGCCTTTGTTGCGATAAACCCCCACTCTCCTATTATATTTTTTCCCTTGATATCAAACCGTAGATTAGGTTCAGTAGGTCGTAGAAAAGACCCGGGCCGTCCGACGAGATACTAAAAAGAGCTTTAAACCGCTCCGGATGCTTCGCCGCTTGAAAAATAAATGAGCTCCGCGCCGCTCCTCGCAATCGCATCTCCGTCTCGTTGATGCCATTTATAAACCATCTTTACGAACATTTTTAACACAGCCCATTTGCGGACTATTTGAAAATGCGGTTATTAGCAATTTAGGGATTCCGAGAATTTCCGGCGGGCTTGAAATCGCCTCGAACTGACCAGTTTCTGTAGACTTTAGGAGGCTCTAAAAATTGCTACACGGTTACTGAAAATAGTCTTTACATTGTTTAATATTTGTATGTAGAATATGTCGGAAGAAATATTTGGGTATTCGAGTTGGAATTGCTCCGAAGGGATTATGTTATTGCAAAGGGCTGAGGCATTTTTGGCCCAGTGAACTGTTCTTGAAATTGTCAAACTCTTAAGAATTGAGCCTAAGTCCCGAAGAATCAGTACTATTTTTTAATCAGATCTTTCGGTAGATAGTGAATTACTACAACTTCAAAGACGATCACCCGGAGATCCATCAGGATGTGAATCCAGCAGAGATGACTCACATCGGCGAGGACGACGTGATGACAGTGCCAGCGTACAGGACTCATTGCGGAAGGAGGATGATGATCTTCCGATTGGGAAACTGGGATCCAAGGAAATATCCCGTCGAAGAGATCTTCAAAGCCACGGTGATCGTTCTGGAGCTCGGAGTCCTGGAACCGAGCCATCAGATCCTCGGTGGCGTCGCCATTTTCGATCTGGAGGGCATCACTATGTCGCACGCTTGGACCATCACGCCACAGGTAATATACTTTATGAATTTATTTAACTCGGTGTTAAGCAATTTAATATTTATTCTAAAGAGAATAGGAATTATATTTGAGAACCTTCCCGGCATTCTCTTGATTCCAATATGGCGGAAGGTCTCGGTGGAAGAGAAAAATTGAAATGTAACAATTACGAATGAATTTTTCTTTTTTTTTCTAAAATGGTTGGATCGACTTTGAAAAGTTTGGATCGTTATTCCACTGCCACCGTGTATACGGAACAATGTCGACGATTTATCCATTAGCATTGAACGCTCGGAGATTCCGGGACGATCAGTGTGGAGTAATTGGAAATTTCGTGCCGGCAACGAAACGACATAATATTCGATTAACAGGGTGGGAAAAGGGGTGGATGACTATGGTTGACTGGGCCGCGCATTCCGATTCCGTTTTCGCCGGCGTTCACCTAATAACGAGAGTGGGGTTTAATTAAAGGAAACGGTCCACACCGGTTCCGCGCGCGCCTCCCCTAATTTATCTCGGGCTTGGGTATCTCGGTTATCGATCTACTTTCAGCGTTCCTTGAAACTTAAACCATTTATAATGCCCTTGAAACTAATAGTCCCTCCTTTTATCTGGCGACCTCCTGTTACATTTATTCATCCTCCGCGAATCCAGTCGAGTGCCTGTTAGAGGAGCACCGTCGGGCACTAATGGTGTCCTTGAAACTTCAACAATCTCGAAACTTCCCGGAACACCCCTGCGTTTTCTTCCCTGAGTCGCTCCTGATCGCATCATCAGGTATCAATGATGCCACGGTGGTCCTAAAGATGTTCCACGATGCTAAACGTTCCTAAGACGTTGCTTCATCTTCGCTGGAAAGGACGTAGGAATTTTTCTTCGGCTCAGTTATGGTCTTTAATCGACGATTTTATTTTATGCGA
>CM052123.1:11530814-11559416 GCA_028454245.1 Halictus quadricinctus
TATTTTTCCTGGCCGATCAAAGTGGCTCTTGAGGTGCTCAGTATTTTTCCTGACTGATCAGGATGATCCTCAAAGTGGTCCTTAAGGTGCCATTATTTTTCCGGGCCGATCAAAGTGGCTCTTGATGTGCTCAGTATTTTTCCTGACTGATCAGGATGATCCCGAAAGTACTATTTTATTTTTCCTGGCTGATCAAAGTGGTCCTTGAAGTGCCATTATTTTTCCGGACTGGTCAAAATGGCTCTTAAAGTGTTATTATATTTTAAGCTGATCTGGGAGGTTCTTGTAATTCCGTTATTTCTAATGTAAGATGTAACGATGTGAGATGTAATTATATTCTGAGGGTGTTCAGAATAAAATTGAAAATGCACATCAACGTTTGTTGGCAACGTTTTAATCTGCTTCGGTCGGTCTTCAGGTGGCCAGCATGGTGATAGCGCTGATGGTGTCCGCGTTTCCTATGAAGATCCACGAAATCCACATTCTCCACCAGTCGTGGGTGTTCGACGTGATGTTCGCGGTGTTCAAGCCGCTGCTGGACGTCCGGATGCAGAACAAGATCTTTTTCCACGGCAGCGACATGGACAGCCTTCATCAACACATCCATTCGACCCACTTGCCGAAGAAGTATGGAGGCGTCAGGGAGGAACTGCCCTATTACAAGTGGATAGAGAGCCTGAGCAGGGTCCCGAAGATCGTCGAGGAGATGAAGCAGCTCGGATACATAGTTCCCGAAAATATATCCAAGAAAGTCGAAGAGCTTGTCAAGAACTGAGGTCCTTTATCTCGCTCTTGCACCCTCGATTTTACGCGCCCACGCTCGAGAATGTCCGGTCACTTTGCTCACAGTAAACTGTGGAATCGAGTGCGAATTATTCAGTTGGAAAAAGAGATTTTTCATTCCCGAGTTTTCTAACGAAATTGTCTCTGAAGATGAACATTTTTTTAGTATACACTCAGAATTTCATTGAAATAGGATAATTTTAATGTACGTAGTACTATGTCTATTTTTACTAGAGTTCTTTGGAATTTTTGTGAGAAAACTAGTTCCTTACAATGTTCTTCTCTGAACATCAGCAATTAGAAAAAGAAAAGTGATCGGACAATTGTCAGCGGAGGTGTGCACTCACACAATTCCCAAGCCCCGTATCCACCAACGCGTAATCATCCGTGCTTTTCTACTCAGAAAAATTTTTGCATCATTGTTACCTTATTGTTAGTACTCGGTGTAAGCTCTTTCGAGGGAATCGATTCTATTAGAGATAGGAAAAACTGAAAAGAATTTATAATGTGAAGGCTGAAGGAGTCGACGAGGAGAGTGTCACAATAATCAATCGAGTTTGTAGAAAACACCCATTTGTATAATTATTACCATTTGTTTCTCGACTTTTCCGAATCCAACGCTTCGAAATATTTTATTATAGAACTCCGTGGAGAAGTATTAGCACTGGTAGTACCCGCATTTAAAGTGACTGATTTGCAGCCACTTCTAAAAATGTCAAGGGTACATTCGATGGTATTCAGTGGGAATTTAAACGTTTATTGCAATGTGTGCACAAGCGAATGAATTTATCTAATAATAGGCCACGAGAGTATCTTCACAATTCCCTATTAATAAAACAAAAAAAGGAATCAGAAATTGTTAATTTCGACGAGTTCGATAGTTTCAGCGTTAATTGACCAAAAAAAGAATTCTAATTTTTTTTCGAGGGAATTTCCATCAGAGTCAAGCGAGGTTTTAAAATTCGCACTCGAGGAACGGTTCCATCGACGGGGAACACTCATTTCCTGTCGAAAGTCCCTCGGAGCGACTAGGTTCATCCATAGTTATGAGACTCGATGACGAATCTGTTGGTCCGAATTTATCTTGGCCAATCGGACGGATCTCTCTCTCTCTCCCTTTTGTTATTTTCATTTCGAAATGCAAAAGTATACGGCGAAAAGTCATCGACGACAAGCAATTACGCGGCTAGCAGAGACGCATGACGTCGGATGACGACTTCGTGATCTTTACTCGCCTCGATTATGATTCATGCGAGCATGTTTACGACCGCGCCAGGAAAAGATAGCAGCACCTTTTTTTTTCTTATTATGGCACGGGAACGACGCGCCGGAGGAATAAGAACCACCGCGACTCTATATTTCATGAAACGATTTTTTGATTTTGCATGAAACGCGGCGAGATATGGTTTACGCTGCGTTTCATCGCGTTTCATAGGTCACGGATTTCGTTTATGGTTATGATTTAGACGCTTTGTTTTCCTAAATTGTTACCAGGCGGAGGAAAATCGTTCGAGGATGTCACTTTTAATAATTTTTGAGAAACGAGTATGTTTTTATCGGTAATCAAAATTATGGGGACTGTATGTGATGTTAAGACACGTTTATGGACAATTTAAGACGGATCCATGGAATGTTAGTTGACGAAAGTCCTACGTTCCAAGGGAACTATGAAAATGCATGTGGGACGAACAAGAGACACACATTTTTACTAGCAATAAAAATCACTATTTGGTTTGGACAGCAATTTATGGTGTACCATGCACTTTCGTTCATGGTCAATGTAGAAAGGCCCTGTCAGGTCTCCATCGTCGACAAATTTTTCCCTGGACCTTCTAACCACTTCATTCAACTATAATCCTTCCGACCCTACTTCTCTGACTGCACCAGCATAAATTGGACTCCTTCCTTTGATCATAACCTCATTAGGAAACCAACAGGCGAAAGCCCTGCCAGGTCTCCGAGAACAATAATAATGTTCCGGCATCTTTCAAACACTTCATTCAACTACGATCACTGCTACCTGCTTCTCTGATCTAACCACAATAAATTGGTCGTTACTTCGATCGTAACACCATTAGGATACTAATTGGTTAAAGACCCACTACGTCTCCCATCATCAACAACCACAATAAATTCGACTCATTCCTTTGACGATAACCGGCGAAAGCCCTACCGGGTCTACATCATCAACAAAATTTTCATCGACCCTAATGCAAATAAAAGAGCTTTAAGGGCCCCTCTGCATCCTCAAGGACACAAGGATGCAAATGTGCCAATGGCTGTATAAACACAGAAGGGCTCGGTATTCCCAAAGGTTCCTAGGAATACCAAGGTCAAACAATCCAAAGTTTTGAGGCTATTTCGAAAGGGTTGAATTCCCAGGGACTGCAAAAGGGCTTCCTCGGTTCTCCCAAGTAAGTTTAGGAATTTCAACGTAATATCAACCAAATTTTCATGGACCCTAAGGAATGCAAATAAAAGAGCCATGCACTCCTCAAGGGCCCCTCTGCATTCTCAAGGACACAAGGATGCAGATACGCCAATGGCTGTATAAACACAAAAGGGCTCGGTATTCCCAAGGGTTCCTAGGAATACCAAGGTCAAACATTCCAAAGTTTTCAGGCTATTTCGAAAGGGCTGAATTTCCAGGGACTGCAAAAGGGCTTCCTCGGTTCCCCCAAGTAAGTTTAGGAATTTCAACGTAATATCAACCAAATTTTCATGGACCCTAAGGAATGCAAATAAAAGAGCCATGCACTCCTCAAGGGCCCCTCTGCATTCTCAAGGACACAAGGATGCAGATACGCCAATGGCTGTATAAACACAAAAGGGCTCGGTATTCCCAAAGGTTCCTAGGAATACCAAGGTCAAATATTCCAAAGTTTTCTGGCTATTTCGAAAGGGCTGAATTTCCAGGGACTGCAAAAGGGCTTCCTCGGTTCTCCGAAGGAAGGTATGAAAGCCCTACCGGGTCTACGTCATCAACAAAATTTTCCCTGCACCCGCTAACCGCTTCATCCAACAACCCTCATTGGCACATGTGCATCTCCGATTTAGCCCCACCAAATTGTCCTAACTCCATTGATCAGAACCCGATTAGTAAACGAAGCGGCTAGATGCAGGCCTACCTGAAGGAACCACGACCCCTACAAATTTTCTCCGGACCATCTACCCACTCCGTTCACAGAAGACACTGGAGAACTCCCTTGACCCTTCCGTCCCACGCCGAATTCCTGGCACACGGTAGACCAGCCCATCCGAGGAGGACCCAGCCGCCCACCTCCTTCCATCATCGAAACGATCTTCCGCGTTCAACGATCCGCTAAACATCCCTGACAAACTGGGCGCGGCAAGCGAGTCCCAGAATAATCCTTGCGACCCAGTGAAAAGCCGCATCGGTGCTGGGAATCCTGTGTAACGGGTCTCTCCTCTGAAGGGATCCTTTCTCGGAAGAGGCTACCCGGCTAGGCAAAGGGTGCACAGCGCAAGCTAGTATCCGTGCGGATAGGCAGAACGAAGAGGTGGTAAGGTGGTGCGAGCGAAACGGCAAGCGCAGGTAGAGAAGAGCAGGCTCTGTATTTCGTGGTGGTTGATATCGACCCGGGTTTGTAGGGTCGTGTCGAGTCTCGGGGTACGTATGGCGCAAGCCTGGACGGGATCGAGGGCGAGGAGGTGAACGGAGAGGAGGCCGCGAGAGAGAGTGGCTCTCCTCGGAGGAGCGAGGAGAGAGCGCCGGCAGTAGTAACCCGGCCAGTTCCCCGCGCGCGGGTGCAGTCGCATCCGAAAACCCGTGTGTGTGAGAGTGCGTGAGAGTGCTGGGGATCGGCGTGCGTGTCCTGGTGTTCTGCTCTTTGGTCCTCGACGAGCCTTCGACTCCGAGAAAATTAGGATAGATCCTACGTGATAGGTCCTACAGCAGAAAAAGAGGTAGAGAGGGTGGGAGAAAAAGAGGATTCAAAAAGCTGAACAACTGCAATACTCGAAGCTCTGCCAAGGAGGAGAACTCGTGGATGAATCTTCTCTAAACGGAGACCTGGTGAAAAGAATACCAAGGAACTCTCTCTGGGCAGGGTCTCCATAGTGTGAGGGGGGACACCACGGCAGGTCTAACGGCGGACCTAATCCCAGACATCAGCTAGTCCCGAGGCGATGTCTCGGGGACAGGTCCGAGGCAGCTGGACAGGGTCTCGATGCTTGTAGGCTCGCCGGGGGCGAGGACATGCGAGGATTGTGAGCGATACGCTGGCGCCATGTCACGCAGACTAGAGACCTCGAACGAGGATTCGTACCTGAGCGCTGGCAGGCCGTCGAACCTCCTGCGGACCAGCTTCAGCAGCGCCAAGCTCGAGTCCCTGTACAGATCCTCCTCTCTTCAGCAACGGAGGGGCGGTCTCGAATGCTTTCTACTGGCTGCGTTGTTCTACGGTCTGCACACCGGTGCCTCGCCGGGACAGGAGCTTCCAGCCCGTATCGTAACCGCCGTGTTCCTCGCGCTGAACTTAGGCTTGCTGTCCTGGGCGAGGCACAACCCTAGAGCGAAGGACAGGCTATGGTCCGTGGTGCCTCACGTGGCCTGGCAGCTGTCCACCGCTCAGCTACTCGCTCAGCTGTTCCTCAAGACCACCGAGGTCACGCCTAGGGACGGCCTAGGATGGCTGTTGCTCCTGCTATATCTGCTCTTTGCCACCCTGCCGCTTAGGCTATCGCTGTGCGCTCTACTTGCCTTCGGTACCGCGCTCACCTACGTCGTCGCCGTCGTTGGACTCTCCAAAGCACCCACGCAGATACCCATCGATGTCCTGGTACGTCTTCTGCTTTCGATTGTCGGGATCACTGTTTTCAGAGCTGCCCCCTACCTAGCAGATCTACTCACCGGATGGGGTGGGATATGCGGATCATGGCTGTGTGGCGTGGCTCGATTTGGGCGGGTTTAAGGCTCCGAGGGATAAGGGATTAGGCTCTGCCACCAAGGGAGCATGATTTTTTGGTGCTCTTCTGTCGGGAATCGCGGTTAGGGATGCTTCTCTCAGAGAATTAACACGACAACTGCCACGTCTGTCACATATGACTGACAGTGATTTCTGACTAGGTTTATACATTCATTTTTATCGTGACAGATAAACCGAATTTTATTAACACTAGAACTACCGAGCCCTAAACGCGACTTAGACTTATCACTTTATGATAACTGCAAGATTGAATTTGTTCAGGTTTCATACGATTTTTATGGTAACGTGTACTCCAAAGGTACACTAAACTGTGTACCTATATCTGATCCAAATATACTAAAAAATTTCTCGTGAAAACGTTTTCATAGTTCCACTAATCGTGAAAGAAAAAATCATCCACCAGTCGTTTTCACTGGTTCGGTAGTTCCAGTGTTAAGATCTTTAGAATTCAAAAGGGTTAAAACAGCATCCCCTATAATACATTTCAAATTTCTAGTTTCACTAATTAGATTACTCCGATTTTGATCTCTGGGAACGATACGTGGCAGTTAACGTGTTAAGGTGATGGTTAATTGGCAAATCAGGATTGTGTATGGTCACCGTACTGATAGGGAGTTTTTCTACTCGGTCTTCTGGAAAATAGGAGTATATATTGTTTGTATTGTTCGTAAATCTTTGTGACAGAAGAGGGAAGACCCGTTTCATTCTACCGGGGATCAAAGTGTCTTTTAATTATTTAAAATGATTTTTAGATGTCTTAAAATAAAGAATTTTAGGGTAGTACATTTTTCAATATCGTTTTGTGAGAAGCAAGAGCAGAATGGACTTTTGTCTTCCTGTTCTAAAAGTGTTGGAAAGATAAAGACAGTGTGCACAACGAGGGAAATGTTATGTAACAATCTAAAAGAATATTAAAGTAAATTGAAATCAGAGTGGGAGTAGGTAGTGCAAAAATTCATTGGACTTCCCTGCATGTCTTAAAAATTTCGAAGAGGCACAAATGTTCTTTAATCCTTTAAAAATATAAATTAATATTCCAGTATAATTGATCGAAAATTAGCTATCATTTCTAGTGTCCTCGAGAGTGTCGCCAGCTAGGTGATGACTGTCTAGAGACCACTGGAGATGATTGGTAATTTGGGAACCGGGGTTATGATCTATTTGCTGGAACATACATGCGTCGATTGTTTAAGCGAGGCTTATTTAGTGTTTTCGCAATTAAGCGGTTCTCTAAGTGTGAATTAAGGGATGGAAAGGCTATGAAAAATCGTCGAGTTAAATATTTGCTGTAGTACGTGTATCGTATAGTGATCCTTAGTACCTAGAACAATCTCTAGATTAAAAATTGAGTACAGCGTTTCAAGGTTTAATATAAATTAAGGGGTGGAATGGGGCGAAGGATCCTTTAATTACAATTTGATTATCGTACGGTACAGTAATCCCTGTATATTCAGTGGATTGTTTTACAAAAATTTTATTCGAATATTCGACGAATATTTTCTAAAATAATATTCGCCGTTGGAATTACACCGAGGTTCCAAGACCCCAGGAATTCAACCCCTCCCGAGTGATCGATTACCCTGAATGGGTCTCTGCTAACCCCATTGTCACGCTTTTTAATTCATTTATACCGGCGAGCAGCCTTTATTCTAACAATTAATCCTGAAACGTTCTACACAGAAAGCCGTAGACAACCGAGACAAAAGTCCCGGAAACAACAAGATGGTTCCTGTCGTTGAAAGAACAAAAGTTCTAGCATGTGTTGCCCGAGTCAGCTACAGTGAAACCTTTTTCTTTAATTACATGGAAACGGAGCTTTAAATCGCAAATACCTAACGACCTTTCGCTGGATTATTATGGCGTGGGATGCTGCAACGACATTATGAATATTAATGGAATGTTAAGCACCCTTCATTCCCGTAGAAACGAATGCTGCGTCGGGGAACGGTGAATCACTATTTCATTCGTGTCGAGAGGCGTGGCAGACCACTATTTCTCGAGATAACTAGATAAACTTGTTTATTTATTTATCACACATTCTCAACGCTACACCTAGTAGCGCCGGTCAAATGGCCAGTCTCAAATTTTCTATTTTAAAATAGAACGTTTTTTGGGAAATTATTGAATAAATTTCTTAAATCAACCATACATTACAATGATAATATCGAGAAGTTTAGATAAATCCAATCTTGTAATTATTATGGTGCAACAGATCCCGGATAAATAGATACATTATGAGACTTACTAAAATTGTTAATGGAACAAACTAATGTTTAACTGGTTCCGGTACCTGGTAATTGAGAAACAAAATTTTCATTTTGCATTCCTCGGCATTTTCGCTGTGTGCGTACATGATCGCACCGTGTTAACTCACACGCGAGGTGTCGACAGGGGAACGAAAACAAACAGGGGCGGAGAAGGAAAGAGATTAAAAGAAAACAAGAAAGAAAAAAAAAAAGGCTGAGCAATTCCGGTTCGGCGTGCCGGGGCTATATGAATCCGGGAAAGTCGATATTCTCCTCGAAACATCCGCGAGAGCATGCCGGTCACGAACAAAAGAGAGAAACAACAGAGTGTTCGTCCTCTGTTCCGCGGCATTACCGCCGTGTGTATTTCCAAAGTATTGCAGAGTATAGCAGAGTATTGAATGTCACGAGAGAGCCTAGATTCTCTTTCTGCTCGGCGCGAGCCTTAATGGTAAAGCAATCTCTCCGCTGATGGTCGCGGTGGCGTCGAAATCGGAAGCCTGCGATTTCAAACTGACGATTGACCGTCCTCGAAACGAGCCGTCTTATCATCGACAACTTCCCAGTGAACAGGTCCAATTTCCAATGAAATTATTCGAAACGTTCTAAACGTTCTCGCGTAACGCATGGGAAAATGATAACAGATAAAGCTGATCTTTAGGAATTTCTTTTGCAAAACACGATTGACAGTACGGGAATAAAATTCGGTGGGGTGTGTAGGCACATCCTTTAGCTACGAGAACATATTTTTGTTTAGTTACGTTTGTTCAATTAATTGTTGGACAGTGCATATTTATGTTGAACTGCCCCGCGAGTGAGCCCTTATGAGTTCCAATCGTTATGAAGGATATATTTGAGAGTTTATTAATTATTAATTATTAGTTACCGTTTCTAACAACGCCCGCAACAATTAACCCTGATTGCTCACAGCTCCGTAAAAGAGCAGAAAAATCGGAATCCCGGTAGCTCCGTTTACAAATTACCGGAGGAAGATAATAACGACGCAAACGAGGAAAATTCGGCTTTTAAATAGGACCGAATACACACCGGCGAAGCAATTTAAAATTAATTGGATCAATTATGCTCGGCTCAGCGCTGATCCTGTATCGTAAATAATATACTTGACCCAGTTGTTCCAGAGAATACGATTGCGAAAATGCGCAAAGAGGATGAAATACACGCTGCAAGACGTCGGCCATTTCTTTCAGCATGCGTCGAATAGTGTTAGCAATTTTTCCACCGCCGTTCAGCCGACAAGGATTTCTTGTACGAGCCTATTTAATCGGCGAATGTTTTCCAGAGATAAATGGAAAGTATAACGATCGTAAAATTTACGCGAGCCTACCTCGACGTGCAACAAGTTAACGCGCGGCCTGATTAACTTCCCGGTCACGTAATTGCTTGGTCGAATGGCGGGGAATCATTGTTGCGATCGCGTGGCATCGCCCAGCACTTCCGTCGATGACTTTCCGCGGGAAAGGAATCGATGCTTTCCACGAAATCCGCGATTTCATTGGATTTCCTGCGGGTGAGTGGATGAATGAATAAATCAGGCGGGCTTTCGATTAATTCTTGATGGGAGCACGAAACGCTGGAAGAAATGTCGACAGGATTCTCTAATTAAGCGTATTAGCGTCGCTGCCACTTTTATTCAGTCGCGCAAACTTTACTTTCAAGCAATGTATCTGGTAAAAGCCATTCGTTTCACCGGTGGAAGTAATTAGCGAAAACTCAATCAGTGGATGAACATGATCAGACCATTTTTCTCCGAGATACTGAAGTTAATCCAGCTGTTTAGTCATTTGCATAAGTATCTAAAATATGTATAGAAATATTAACGACGTCTATCTTTTGCTTTTTAATTCTAATATTTTAAATTTACGATTATTAAAAAGATTTGTTTGTTTGGGTACGTATCGTTTAGAAGTAAAATAGTCACTTTTTTACTGCTCCATGAACATAGCGGTGAATAATTTATAAATTGCCGCGAGGTTTCAATGACGATCGGCTATCAGGCGTTTGACGAGGATTGATGGCCTTGTCAGTCGGTCATCATTTTGTTCCCGGAGGAGTCATAAATTCCCGGCGCGTTTTGCGGGGGTGGTTCGAACCCCTTCGAGGGCTGGGATTAAAACACCGTTGAAATACGAGGCGTGTTCCGTTCATTCAGATCGTGGGTGTACAGAGGAGGACATGGGGAACAGAACACGGCTCGTGGCCGACGAGTTTTAAACTCGTTCCGCGACGCCGCGTCAACAATCCTGAGCGGGCCGATCAATTAACTGGGTCGCCGCTTAATTGCTCGAGCCATTCACGCCGTCCCCCTTCCCCCTCCACGGTTTATTAAAGTTGTATCGGGGTTCGGTATAATTCATCGTGGAGCGAATTATTCGGAAGATTCGAATCTTCGAGTAGATCACATCGATCAACCAACCTTGTCCGATTCGTGTCGGGCTTGCCGAAAAAATTTTGAGGAGAGTTTATTAAACATTCGTGCCTGTTAAAATGACACGATTATTGAAATTTAACGCAGCGGACATCGCGTCGGTCATGTATCAGTGACGTGTGAAGGGAGATTGTTTAAATAATCGGAAAGAGTAGGACAGTGCGAAGATATATGAGAAACACAGAACTTGTTTCCAAGTTGACATTTGGCGTAATGAGTAAAGTGCCTGACTGCCACGCGGATAGCCAGGGTTCTAGTCCCGGTGGGGGAATCTTGCTTTTCTTGAAAAAAAGAGGAAAAAAGGATTTCTCGAGATCCCAAGGAATGCAAATAAAAGACCCTTGCTTGCACTCCCTAATAAGGGTCCCTCCGCATTCTTGCGAATACAAGGATTGCAATATGGGCCAGTGGCTTTACGAACACAAAAGGACTCGGTATTCCCAAGGGTTCCTAGGAATACCAAGGTCAAATATTCCAAGGTTTCAGGATATTTCGAAAGGACTGTGGGATTCCCAGGGAATGCAAAGGGCTTTTCTCAGTGCTCCTAAAGAAGTCTAGGAATTGCAAAGTATAAATCTTTCCAATAGTTCCAGGATTGGGAAATGGGTCTGTATTCCCAAGTACTTGTAAACAAGTCCCCAGTATTTGAAGTATCCCAACAAGGCCCAAAGTGAATCCTCCAACGGTTCCAAGATTGTTGTAAAGATGGTGACCCAGGAAATTTAAGGGTCTGAGAAATAGAGCCCTTTGAGCCTTCAAAGGGTGACCACCAGTGTTCCCAATGTTCCTAAAACTTTGAATGCAAATTCAGAATGCAGACGGTTTCAAGTATTTCAAGGATATTCTATGAATAATAAAAAGGACCAAGATTCCTAAAGAGGACCAAGGATTTCTAAGGACTAAGATTCGTAAGATTCCTAAAAATCGAAAGTCCTATTGAAAGGACTCGAAGAAAGTTCTCTCGAAGACCGGGAATGCAAATGCAGAATGCAAAGAATCCGTGGATTCCGGGAAAGTTTCCAATATCAAGCGTTATGCAAAATAGAAATTTTCCTTTTCCATGGCGGAGTTAAAATGCCGATTTTCCGGGAGCTGCAGAGTAAGAATCTGTTCGGGAAAGTTTCTCATTACGTTCGTTTTCCGGGTTCCGGAATCGCCGAAGCTTCCTGTCGTTCCCGTTCGAATCTGCGATGCTAATGGTCGCGACAGATTGTTCATTACCGGCCCCATCAGAAGTCGATTAACGGACGTCCCGTCGTCGTCGTCGGAGACGGCCGTCCCGAAATTCCCTGAATCCGAGAACAGTTTCTTGGATGGTTGACGATCACGTTCCGCGGAACTTCCCCGCTTAATCATCAAATTTTCTTCCTCGTTTCCGAGAACCCCTCCGGCCAACCACGCGGGACATCGCTGGTTTAATTACTGGCCGGATGGACCGAAACGACACCTGCACTGGCTGCTAATTAACGGTCGAATGCGACGGGTCGATTAAAAGAGAAAACAGATTCGACGATTCGATGACGCGCGAGGGAAGCTGCCAGGGAGAACAAAAATAGATATCCCCATTGCTGATAAACCTTTTTTTTCCGTGGGAAAATGATCATTGCTGATAAACCTGATTTGGTAATAACCCTCGAAACGAGAAACATTTACGATGGAAGAATATCTCTTCAAGGAATTTTCTTCAAACTTTCTGCTAGCAAACTCGTGTTTTGAGTGTTTTCTCTTGGACTGAAAATTTGTGGTAGATTGTAAAACTTGTTCCCAACTTGTCCCTCGTGCAAAAACAGTCCTGGCTCAATTGTTACGTGGCATTCGATGGCCCGCAGAGCATCGCCTGTCGTTACGTACGCGCGACACGTACCTTGAAGATTGTCGGAGTAGAGGGGAGCACACGGAATATTCCGGGCTGTCGGAGGGATTCCGTGGATAGCCGATCGCATTTATATATTTTATTCCGTGGCTCCATTGCTGCGCTCCGCCATGCACTGCGGCAAAATCCTCTGCGAGACGAAACTGGTTCTCGAGTTGCATATTGCGGTGCAGGGAAGCGAAATTGGGTGTTGGATTAACGCCTTCGCTGCACCGCCACGCTGAGAAAAGATTGCGAAAATCCTCGCCGATGCACAATAAATGCGGCCCGCAGAATGGAATCATCGACAGATAATTCCAGGATGATGAAAATCCTCGAGAAAAATTCGAGAGCAAAAAAAAAGTATTTGATCGAGGATCGGGAACAAGATGGCGGCCCGGAACCAGTTGAAAGATGGTAATGGATTTAGGGGCTGGAGAGCCGGCTAGGAGAACCGACTTGGCCGGAGTAATTGGAGTCGCTGCGGCTGCTCTCCGCCCCGCGGAATAATTATAAATCCGCAATCTCGGGACGCAGCGAGCAACAAGCGGAGACCTCGCAGCGCCGGTTTCCCACGGCAATTTTCTGCGCGTTCCGCCCCGAGGAAACGGTTTTAATGGAGAACTTCGGGAAGGGCCGGTTCCTCCGAGCAACGTTCTGCCGCCACGGGCTGGAAAATTGTGCCGGTGAAACGCGACGCTGTGCTGTGCTGTGCTGCGCCGTAGTTGCGAGGTTGCACAGAGCCAGCCGCGAATGCAGTTTTCCACTCGAGACCCCGAGGTGAAAGTTTCAACTCGACTCGGGTATCTGGAGGAGCGACGAAAAACAAAGGAATAAATGAACGCGTTCTGCCGTGCGTTCTGCCCGGACGGGCCGGGCCGGGCCGAGCCGCCAGTTGTTCGCCCATTTGCAAAATTGAAGGAAGTGCCACCACAATGGCACGCCCTAACGATCCCCTTCCTCCTGAAAAGTTGCTGAAACCCGTATTATTTCGCTGGACTGAAAAAAAAAAGAATACAGGAAGCTCCTCCGTGAACGTTTCTCGGGAGATTAATTGCTTGAAAGTGGCTCCTAACCGAGGCTCTGCGACGGGTTAGACATTGGGAAGGTTTTAAAGGGTTTGGAAGATCTGCGGGATTTATAATCGATCGTTTTAGTCCTTGGGAGACATCTGGTAGAGCCTCGAGGCCCTTATGAAGTCCGTGGGAATCCTTTGAGAACCTTGGGAATCCTTTGGGAGACCAGAAAAGTTCTTCATAAACCTTGGGAATCCTTTGGGAGACCAGAAAAGTACTTCGTAAACCTTGGGAATCCTTTGGGAGACCAGAAAAGTTCTTCATAAACCTTGGGAATCCTTTGGTAGTTCGGAAAAGTTCTTCATAAACCTTGGGAATCCTTTGGTAGTTCGGAAAAGTTCTTCATAAACCTTGGGAATCCTTTGGGAGACCATAAAAGTTCCTCATAAACCTTGGGAATCCTTTGGGAGTCCAGAAAAGTTCTTCATAAACCTTGGGAATCCTTTGGTAGTCCAGAAATGTTCTTCATAAACCTTGGGAATCCTTTGGGAGTCCGGAAATGTTCTTCAGGTGTCTTAGTAGCCCTTCGAGGATCCCCTAAAAATTTTAGCGATCCTCTTGGAGATCTGAGAGGTTCTTTAGTAGTCTTAGCAGCCCTTTGATGGTCTCCTAAAAATCTGAAGGATCCTTTGCGCCCATCGACAGCCTCTATAGAACCCCTTGACGACCGTTCACCTAATTTCCAGTTTCTAGAACGACCTCAGGTGTCTTTCGAGAGCGTCCCAATCCGCACACAATTCGATCAGTTCTCACTAGCGAATTTCGAACGCCGTCCGAACCCAATTTCCACGACAGGTGTGTTCAGTGGCAGATAATTAACACTTGTGCGGCCGTCGAGGCCGCGAAGAACCAATGAGACCCGAACTGTGTTGTCGAAAATTGCGTTGCGAACCGGTAACGAAGTTACGGGCCGTCGGCTAACGAATTTTCCCTGGGCAAGGAGCCGCGCGAAAAGCGAAAGTTCGAGGCCTGCCACGTGGCTCTAGCGTTAGTGACACTCGAGTAGAGTTCGGTCAATGGTAGTTTAAAATAGAGAGAGTAAAAGAGAGAGAGAGAGAGAGTAAGAGAGAATAGTGAACGGGGAGAGAGAGAGAGAGCCCGAGGAAGAGAGAGATGTTCAATGACGCGACGTGACACCGCTCCATGCATGACATCCGATCGGTTTTCAATGGCAGGTACGTTTCTTTGTAACTCATCCAGTTGGTGGAAAGGCCTCGATGCCGGGCGTAGATCCTCTACACGATCAATGGATCACCGCTGTTTAACGATCACCGACCACATCTTGATCCCTTAAACGAAATGAAAGCTTCGCCTTTTCACAATTTAGTAGATTCAAACAATATTCGCAACAATCGGTACAATAATGTCAGAATGTATAGTTATAAATCTGGATAAATAATTCCGCCTTTTATTTCGCGGAGACTTGGCACTCAAAGTGTTATGATGCATTTCTACCCCTCCATTTTCAGCTTGTGCAACACTATAATTTACTAACTAATCTATCTCCGCACGCTATTGCCGCCTATAAATAATTCTAAAGCATCGAACAACGAGACTGATAAAAGAATCATTTCGTACGTTCCCGGAACGAATATTCATTCCATTCGCCGCTCAGTATGTTAATGCATTAATCCCCATTCGAAAGCAGGAACAATCTCCCGCGAGATTGATTCGGAAAACCGCGGGACCAACAACGAACGAATTAAATAATGAACGATTAATCCGTCGAGCGTGATGATTCGACGCCATCGGCAGTCGTGTTGAATTTACCACCCAGTTTTCATCGGGACGAATACGATCGATGTTATCGGCGAGTCAAACAAAAATTCTCCGCGTTAATTCCCGGCGAGGGAAAAGGGAAAGAAGGACAAGAAGTTCAATTACGAATTCGCCTATTGTTTCCCGGAGGGGACAAACAGCGTCGACAAAAGCGCTCGCCGATGACTGCCAGGCCATATCGAGCGTGGAGCCTGATCAAACGTGGACACAGGGGCTCGGCGCGGTTTTCCCACCGTGAAATATGGAAAATGAAAATCGGCGAAAGGGGACGCGCCGTCTGTTTCGCGAAGCGAGACGTCGCCGTTTCACGGTTGACGCCGTTTCACCCCCCGATTCTATTTTCTAGCACCGAAACCACCCGCTCGTTCGCGACCCACTCCCTCGCATTCGAGCCGACATCCCGCAGAACGGAAACCGTGGATTGAAAGCCTCGGGAACGACAGCTTTCCTATCGAATCGACCCAGAATCGCGATCATTTCGACAGAAAAATAATGTAGTTCGTTCACTGCCCCGATTGTTCTCGCAGATGCTCGCCATTCGACCGTGGAGAGCTTTTTGCGGATTTTGCACAGTTAATAATAGACTGCAAAATTTGAAGTTTGAATAAATGGAGCTTTTTTAATAATATTGGAAAGAGTAGACGTGATTCTGAGTGAAGATATACGAGAAACTTAGTATCCGATTACGAGTTGATCTTCTGTGTAATGGGTAGAACGCTTGACTGCCACGCGGATAACCAGGGTTCGAATCCCGGTGGGGATGGCGACCTACAGGAAAAAGGGAGAAGAAAAGCAGTATTTTCAATACTACTTTATCGATGACTTGGATTTCAGTAGATCTTTCACTTGAGTGCTCTCCCTCTGAAGGGATTAGACAGCGGGTTAGGACTATTTAAAGGTCCAAGGAATGTAAATTAAGGTCCGTTGCTGAACCCACTGCAGTTTTCAAGGTCAGGAAGATTCAAATATATATCAAAACCCTTCGAATACCAAAAGGCCACCAGAAATCTTAAGGTCATGTATTCTAAGGTTTCCCGTATTGCGAAGGGTCTGAACTCTCAGGGATTGCAACAGGGCCGGCTCTCTTCTGAACATTTCCAAGGGTTCCTAGGCATACCAAGGTCAAGATTTCCAGGACTGCGAAGAGTCTCAGAAGAACTTCCTAAGGAATGCAAAAGGGACTCTCTCGATATTCCCAAGGGTCCTAGGAATGCCAAGGTCAAATCTTTCCAAGGGTAACAGGGTTGCAAAGAGTCTAATGCAAGGGTTTTCCAGAGCCCTGAAAAGGATATCTGAATTCTCAAAAATGGAGATGGGAACACTAGTATTCCCAATGTTCCCAAAATTGTTAAATGCTGACATTTAAATATTCTAAGGACGTGTTCCACGAACAATAAAAAGGTTCAGAATTGTCAAGGTTTCTAAAAATGTTCCCATGTTTGAATCAATTTCTTTATTGAAGCACGTGTTGGAATAAAAATGATATGAGATTCGAATAAATGTAGTCTTGTAATTATTACAAAGCAATAGACATCGGTCGTATTTATGACTCGGTAGTTCTAGTGTTAAATTATCAAAAATTGAGTAGTACAATTGAGTAATACTAACTTTGACAGAAAGTCGCCGTTTCCACAACAGCGTGTATTCATCGTAGATAGAAATAAGGTATCGTGACGTGGTTTTTCGATGTTTGAGCACAAGTGGTGGCAGCGCGCGACTCGTCGGCCGCGACGACCGCGCTGATTCTAGAACAAAAGTGGCTTATCGATCCCTGGGGCGCTTTCTTGGAAATTTAACGACGCTTTTATCATATCTCCGGCTCTCCCTCTCTCTCTCTCTCTCTCTTTCTCCTGCTCTCGTTCTCGGACGCGCAGATACTCCTCCGCGGGAATCGACAGACGGTTAATTTTGCGAGTCGCGGATCCGTCGTCGTCGTCGTTTGGAAACGCGCGGAAATTTTCTGGGTCAAGGGAGCGAGTAAACACTCGAGAGACACGCGATCGGTGTAATGCTTTTTTCACGCGAATTTCATTTACTTTCAACTGCCGCGGACGGCTTTGTTCCGCACCTGCCGCGTTGTTTTAGCAATCGTTGCTCCGCCATTGTTCGTACTTTATCCGACACGGTTGAAACTGCTTTGAACAATACCGTTAACTCCCCTCAATGATCATCTTTCGATTTTCGCCGGTTGTATCGTTTTGCCACCTATCTGCACTCTTTAAACAATGACTGTACTTTATTCTATCGTTTCGTATTACATTCTCTTTTACGAAGAAATATTATTAATCGTTTCAATCTTGTCTCGATAATTCTGTATTCATTTTAGAACGAGTTTAAGATTTGTCGAATTCGAATTAACACTAGAACTACCGAACCAGTCAAAATGACTGGTTCTCAATTTTTCCTTTCACAATTACTGAAATTATAAAAATGTCCAGAATTTTTTTAATGAACTTCTTTATTGGAGCACACGTTAGAATAATAATGGTATGAAGTTTGAATTGATGTAGTCTTGTCGTTGTTACAGAACAATATACATCAGTTGCATTTATTACTCGATAGTTCTAGCGTTAATTACGTCTTATGGGATTCGAAATTGTTTGTTCGAGGGAAATGGGGCGATAGGGCGAACACATTGAATTTAAGCCGCGGAAGAAGAATCTTCTTCTCGCCGGGAAAGGATGAAATAATAGTAAGACGTGGAAGTAATGTTATTCAACGGGAATTCAATTCACGGGCCCGCGGGTTTCTCTGCTTTATGCCGGGACACGTCTTATTTCTCGCGGCCGCTTTCAAAACGGTGTCATTTTATTGAACGTATCCGGCGCAGGTTTCTTGGCTTTCCAATAGCAAAAAGATTTCTTTTATTCATGAGGGGCTCATTTGCATGGGATCGCGTGCCCGCGAATTATTAACGTGCTCGGTATCTTCTTCTGATTCATCCGCGACCACGATTTCACATCGTCTAGAAAATTATCGATTCCATTTCCCGCGCGTCGCGTTGCCAACTATGCTTTACGGTAATTCATAACTTGCCTGGAACAATGCAACGTGTATGATTTAGCAAAAATATTTTAATTAATAATTTCCATTTTGATCTTGATCCGACGGCTCTTAAATCTGTGACTAAACTTGTCACATTTTTTCCTCTGTATTATCGATATTATGAATTCTGACTAGTCAGAAAACTCATCCAATGGCATAAAAATGCTTGGATTCCACGGCACGCGCGTCGTCAATTTTTCGCCTACTTCTAACGATTATGTTACCAAATATCAGCATAATCTCGGCAGCTCCTGACCAGCGCGCACTAAATTGAACCTTCCTCTTTCGAATGAGCCCTTCACCAGCGACAAAATATTCTTATTTAAGGACAAAACTTGAAGCGCGTAAAACCACTTTTTGACGGTAATGTAGTCACTCTACCTTACCACGAATCTACGAAGACCGGCGGCTACGCACTTTCCATTTCTTTTTCAAACTTCTTTAACATTTTTCCCGACAAATGGCAATATTATTGTAGATTTGTACGCACGTAGGTGATTATAAATTGATTCGCATTTGAGGCATAACAGTATTCGTTGGAAGTATAAAGTGCAACGTCATGGAACATCGTAGAGAATTGTGGTTATCGACATAAGGATTACGGGGGCATTCTTTGTTATATTTTCTGGACAAAAAATGCTGCAGGCAAATCCAGAGAACCATAAGTACCGAAACCTAAAAATTGATGAACAGCTGCCTAAAGTGATCTAAGCATCGCAATCTCCAATAAATTCTTATTTAAGGACGAGAAGTTGAAGCGCGTAAAATCATTTTTTGACGGTAATGTAGTCACTCTACCTTATCGCGAATCTACGGAGACCGGCCCCTGAATACCTTTTATTATCCTTCTATTCCTTTTATTGTCAGGGTTGACGGAACTGTCGGTGTGATAAAACGAAAGAAAAGAGTTAGGAGAAACGTCGGGAAAAATGTGTGAAGGCAAGTAATCGACTAGGAGACTTTCTGACATGTTCGGACAGGTCCTGACGGTGACCCTGTCGACCGGCGCCATGTTGCTGGGCGTCTCCAGCTACTCTTTGACCGAATTCCGGCAGCGTCGAGCGTTTTTGGAGACGAGGCAGAGCCTGGAGGTGCAGCTGGTGATCGAGGAGCAAAGCGCAGAGCAGGAGAGGCTTCTGCTGAGCGTTCTACCCGAACACGTCGCCGTAAAAATGCGACAGGACCTCGGCGCCTCGCTCGACACCCAGTTCAAGAAGATCTACATGTCCAGGCACGAGAACGTGTCGATCCTCTACGCGGACATCGTCGGTTTCACGGCGATTTCCTCAACGTACAGCGCCAGCGAGCTGGTCAAGATACTGAACGAGCTGTTCGCGAGGTTCGATCAACTGAGCGAGAGGTAATTACGGCAATCATTATACGATAATGTTACGTAACGTTCATGCAAAAATGTCTCGAGTTTCACAGGTCTTTGTTTCTTTATTCTCTAAAAGAGCGTATCATTCCATTTTAACCCATACGTGGGTGACGGCATTATTTGTGCAGGTTTTAAAATGAACTTTTACGTTGATATATTCATTGTACTAAACTTGATTAGGATCTGTAACATGCAAGAAGGTTGGATGATTACTCGGTATCGTACATTTAATTTTTTCCAATTTTTATTTCATTACACAACTTACCTTGATTTTATGGAATTCTTGGGGTTTCTAGTTTGGCGATCAAAGTGTTAAAAAAAGTACCGAACACCTTGAAATCTCTGACAAAATGATCTTCGAAAAAGAACATAACTTTCTCTCCCGAACACTTTCTCTACAGAATTATTAATAATAGAGATATTTAGGCGGTCCAGTGTAATATAATACTATTCTTTGCTACAGTCGACACTTTTTTTACTCTTCCTCTGACATTCCGTGAAAAAAAAAATAAAAATATAAAATTGAAATTCGCAATAAAATTGCGAAATATGTGAACAGCTACAGACCGCAGAGGAAGTTGAAAGATAAAACCAGCGGCCCTTAACGGTCAGAATAAAAATCGCGTTCGGGACGAGATTTTCGTTAGGGAGCACGATGGGAATCGGATCGATCGGCAGCGAGAGGTATCGGTGCGAGCGAAGAATCGGTTCGTTTACAGTCCGCTCGGCTAACTCGAATCGAATCGTCGCGCAGCTCGTCCTCCGTTTTATCGTCGCACAATGAGCATTCTCGGATCGCCAGCCGCGAAATTGACTTTATCGGGAGATTCCGGCCGAGTCCCTTCCTCCGTTTTCTACTTTCTCGTTACCCGAGCCCTTCACGGCCGTCTCCGACGAATCGATACGTCCGGGGACAAAGTGGTATCGTTACTGGCTCTCTTTCGCGAAAGAGGTACGGCGAAGCGTCTCGTCCCTGTCGCAGAAACCGTAATCGCGTCCTGGAAATGATGCGCAGGATGTCTGAGGAATTTTCTGCTTCCTTGAAGAGGACAATGGTATTTTTCGTAACCTTTTCCTTCGCGAGAATGTCCTCCGCGGGCCTTGTTACTGAGTCATTAATTAAAAAACACGGACCAATCAGTGCATCCTGATCCTTATGCATCCTTCGGTAAATACATACGTATAAACAAAGGTTACAATTTTTCATTCGTTTGCTGCTACTAATGCAAGATTCCTTTCTCGCTGAGAATTTTTGAGGACTATGTTAACGTCAGCTCCGGATTATGATTTCTCTGAGTCAGCAAGGTCCCGTTACCTTAATTACGAATTAGGGCTTGTCTGCAGCAACCAGAACCCAACCTGAAGGGAATAAATTAATTTCTTGGCTCTCACGCCGCGTTATGAGTAGTCTATGAGGATTTGTTCGGGACTATGTTAGGATTAGATCTGAATTGGAATTTATCTGGAGTAACCGAAATCCAGCCTGAAGTAAATTAACAATTTCATTGTCGCTAGCTCCAGTCCGCAAACTGGTTTAAAATATATTCTTGTGATAACATTGAATTATGTGCTGTTAGGTCTTATAATGTTTCTTGTTAGGTCTAAATTGAGTGAAGCCTCGATCAATCTGTGCCAATTAGCTTTCTATCCCTTAAATAATATATCCACTGACACAGAATTTTGTTTTCTAGGGTAGAAACACGAACAGAAATGAGAACAACGTCCGTCTAATGGAACGATATTGTTCGTCCTCTCGTTGCTTGCCTTCTAATTTAGAAGGGAAATAATCTAAACGCTAACACAAAACGAGAAGTAGCGAACAACGAAAAGAATAGCGTAGAGACGAAAATCAGTCGAGCTAATGGAAAGATATTGTTCTCGCCCGGCTTTATAATTTGTATGAGTCGGTGGTAGAACGAGAATTTATCGAATATTAGAAAGGGAAAGAAACAAGCGGAGGTCGTAATGAAAGCGAAAAGGGATTAGACCGGTCTTTGTTTCGTTGCCTGTAATAAAATTGTCGCCGCTCTGCCCCGTTTCCACGCGATGATTTCAATCAGTGCCGGCCGCAGTAGCGTAGTCAATGATACGGCAGCCTTGTCCTTATTCCAGTGGAAAAAGGCTCGCCGAGGAGACCGGCTCTCTTTCCCGATGGTGTTATTAAATGAAATATTTCTTTGATATCCTCTTTGATGCCCGTCGAGAAATTTTTAATCTGTTTATGAGGTCATTCTATAAATAATTACGTTAGACCTGCATAAATACGCGGGCAGAGAGAGATAGAGAGCGCTCTTCTAAGGTTTTTCGAAACGGCGCGCATACTTGCGCTGAACCTTGCCCTTTATCCGCTTCTAATTAAAACGTCTACGTATTTATAGCACCGGTTCTATTTTGTATGAGCCCTTAGTGTGCGAGGAAAAAAAAAATACTTGCATCGGTAAATAAAATACAACACACGAACAACCGAACGAAAATCAAACAAGCCTTTTTCTATTGTCAATTTTTCCGAGTTTCATATTTCATTGACGAGATTCCGTTCTGCGAAAATCAGCTTCATCTGTTTACGATGCGATATTACACCGGCGAAGCCCAGCCAAATGTACAGTCACTGACATTTAACCTGCACCGTGACACAGCTGTTCATTTTTGTAAAACTATAATTGGATGTTGTAAATATACTGCGGATTATTTATGGGTCGTTTGATTATTTCGGTGTGTGGCCTGGGAATGTTTAATCTGCTGTGATTGCGACAGGTGGATTTTATGCATTCATGACAAAAAGTGAGTGCTTTAATGCAAAATAAAAATGTCCACCTTTCTCTGATAATTTTAGTAGGTCTTAAACTTTTTATTGTGTAAAGTAATTATAGCTACCCATTTTTTTTTTACATGAACGCATAAAATCCGCAGTCTAGCGGTAACATTTAAATGTTGTATTATTTTCAATCCGTTGGAATTATTATGAAAAGAAACAAACGTGTATGTCACTCTTGCACACTGCGATTGATCTATTTTTATTCTGCATAAAGATCCACGGTCTAGCGGTAAGATTAATAAATTGTGTGATTTATCAAAATGTTACGATGTTCAGTATAATTGACAATATTTCTGACTGTTCTTCAGGTACGAGCAGCTAAGAATCAAGATCCTCGGCGACTGTTACTACTGTATAAGTGGCGCGCCTGTCGAGAGGCCGGATCATGCAGTCCTCTGCGTGTACATGGGGTTGTCCATGGTGGATGCCATCAAGTATGTCCAACAAACGACGAAAAGCCCCGTTGACATGAGGGTTGGCATACACACTGGCGCGGTGTTAGCTGGCGTTCTTGGTCAAAGACAATGGCAGTTCGATGTATATAGCAAGGACGTCGAACTGGCGAACAAAATGGAGAGCAGTGGAATGGCAGGGTGAGTTGACGATTTCATTAACAATACCCGAAAATTATCTGCCAGTGAACATTCGCGTAGAGCAAGTTATGGCACAAATATTTTCCAGTTTCACCCCTTAACTCTCCTCATTTGAAAGAAACAAACTTGATTAATTTTTAATAGGCTATTGCCTTAAATATTTGATTAATAGCACCACAAAATTATTGTCATCGGGGATTATGTAGAAAAATTTATAGCCCAAATATTTTCCAGTTTCGCCCCTTAACTCTCCTCATTTGAAAGAAACAAACTTGATTAATTTTTGATAGGCTATTGCCTTAAATATTTGATTAATAGCACCATAAAATTATTGTCATCGGGGATTATGTAGAAAAATGTATAGACCAAATATTTTCCAGTTTCACCCCTTAACTCTCCTCATTTGAAAGAAACAAACTTGATTAATTTTTAATAGGCCTTAAATATTTGATTAATGGCACCACAAAATTATTGTCATCGGGGATTATGTAGAAAAATTTATAGCCCAAATATTTTCCAGTTTCACCCCTTAACTCTCCTCATTTGAAAGAAACAAACTTAATTAATTTTTAACAGACTATTGCCTTAAAAATTGTATTATTAGCACCACAAAATTATTGTCATCAGGGATTATGTGGAAAAATTTATAGCTCGAATATTTTCCAGTTCCACCCTTTAACTGAATCTTACTGGAAATTAAAAAATGTTCTGCATTCGAGAGTGAAAAAATTCAACGAATAGAAAACTGATATATAGACAACGTTCTTTTGGTACACGTAAATTAAAATGGTCTATAATTGAAATCGCTTTGAAATTGAACGTAATAAAATCGCTCGAGCTTCTCAAGCAAAAATTGAATAGTGTTGCAATATGTGTAAATCGTGCGAAACTATAGGAATTGTAAAAATATAGTGGAGGAAATGGTTTATTGGATGATTTTCCCAAACGAGGAAAGAGATGTCGACGTTCTAATGAATGGTGTACGATTAGGCTCATTGTCGAGGTTCGAGCAGTTCATATATTCTATAAATGTGGGCAACCGGTTCGACCCGAGTGAAAATAGTAAATCGGAAGACAGGCGGCTGGTAATTTTAGCATAGTTACATGTATCGACGATACGTCTGCTGTTATAGTTATCAGATAGAAGCCTTTATTAAATGGACGGTGTAGGAAGCGTGTATTTAAAGCTCGAATTCAATATTTTTACTCCGTGCCGTTCTAGGCGGAGGGTAATCTCTCTCCCGAGGCGAGGAGGATCGGAGAGGATCCTTCCATTATTACCTAGCAAATAAAAACGATGGCCCGGGAGTCTTTGCTATCTCCTCGTCGCATATTTCAACCCCCGAAATGCGAAATCGTTTCGCTTCGACGCGAAATTTCTCGGAAACGGAATGTGCCGGTGATTATCAAAGTAGTGTAAGTTAAAATTCCCCAAAAAAATTCTCTTTTTGCTTATCATGCATTACATCGATTGAGATTTTACTAATAATTATATAACGAAGTGGAAAATTATATATTCTATATTAAACGAAGCGAAATTTCACTCTTCAATTTCTTTCTTCCCATTATTTACTTTTTAAATATTAAAATGGAGACTTCAATGCGTATTCCAGAATTTTTAATCAAATCAGTCGTGAACAATAACCGATCAAAAGTATGCAGACGAAGAGTGAAATATTACGTGTTGCAAGTTATCATGGTAAAATTTTTTTTCTACGAATATTTTATATCATTCTCATAATCACCGGCACACACGTCCTTCGGTACTTCAACCAATTTACCAATGGAACTTTCTTTCGTCGATGTATAACGTGTAAACATTCTGCGTCCGGTAAATAATTATTAATAAATCCACTCTGACTACAAAAAACGAAACAAGGACTAGGTAGAAGGACTAAGGACAAATTTTTTTCTTCCAGGGATTCAAGTTTTTTAATTATCGAGCATCGACGGTGTACCACAAAAAACGTTAATTATCGGAAAGTTGCTCACCCGGAGGAAACTGAATTTCGTGTTTTTTTTTTTTTAGTAGACAGGTGCACTATAACAGACAATTGTAAAGCGAAAGAAGAATATTTGTATTGCTTGTTTTATCGAAGAAGAAAAATTTTCTTGAAAAGGGTTGAAACTGTTTGATCCTGCCCTATAAAAAATTAGAATTTTCTTTTTCTTTATTTTAGAATAATTCAATGTTTCTTGGAGGGGGTTGCTCTATCCTCCACCATCGAAAATTGCTTCGGAACAAAAATCAATAAAATACTACTCGACTAAAGAGGGTAGAATAATCGTTTCCTTCGTTTTGTTTGAAAAATGGAAATGATAATTGGGAACAGAATATAGTGGAAGATCGTAGAGGATGTTTTCGAGAATACAATGGCGTCGGTCGGCGAATTCGGTGGCTGGTCGAATGGTATCGATGCCGCGGCGCATAAAATACGTCCTTGACGCTCGCGAGCACACAATGAACGGGGCCAGGTCCGCGTGTATATCTTTGACATTAATTACCTAGCGAAACGCCCGGCGAGCAGTTTTTAATGCGCTGTCGTACGTCTATTTTAGCGGGCCGAGTTAAAGGGCGAGGTGTCTGTATCAACGCGTCAGAAACGGTCTCTCCCTCCCTCTCTCCTTTTCTCTCTCTCTCTCTCTCTCTCTCTCTCTCTGTCGCTCTTTCCCACTCACCTTGCCGTCCCATTCACTTTAAGCGGCGGCCTAACACAATTCCTCCGGCTATTTTTGTGTCAACCTGCACTATTTCATAACATCGCGAATCAATCTTTTAGAAATCAGTGCTCCCGCCTGTCCTGCGATATTAAATTACGTTCTGCGGATTGAATTATCTGTCTACCGAGAGATTCAGCATACCGAAGTGCTACGTTCTACAGCAACATGTTCTGTCAGCGAATCACAAGTTTCTTAACTGTACAATCATAGAAATTGTATTGTTTCTCTACAAAAAGAACGCACAATATAACCAGAACCGATTGACGTTGAATTAAAATTGCTTTAAAATTAGATATCTCGATGAAAATTGAAGATCAACTTTGTACGGAATTAAAATCAAGCAATGACGAATATATACGTCGAGTGCAGGCCAAATGCCGCCATTATAAATTTTACGAAAAAGGGAAAGCAAAATGAGAAAGTATTTCATTTTTATCCGATAAGAAATTAACAATTCATTAACGTTAAAAGCACCGCGATACTATACTATACTAAAAATGATAGTGTATCGAACTTAAAGATTGTTACAGTATTTACCGATGAAAACGCATTCTAAAATCTCGGTACACATTTCAAGAATATATTTGGTTCGATCCTCGTGTTCAACGAATTATGCTGAATCCCTCGCTCCGCGCAAAATGGCGGCCGAGCGGGAGCCGGTCGAGGCTCGTGCTGTTGAGATGGAGCGAGGGATCCGGTAAACAATATGGCTGGCTTGCGAATAACCCGGCTGAATAAATACTCGAAGGAGAGTGCACATCTCGAACGCGACGCTCAGCTTCCTGAACGGGGAGTTCGAGGTCGAGCCAGCCCACGGCGAGGACAGAGAGGAGGCCTTGCAGAGAGCGGGCATCGTCACTTACTTCATCGTCAGGGCGTTGAAACCGTTCAAACCTGCCGTGACCAAGAGCCTCGCCTCCTTGACGGACGCGGAGAACACTAGGAAAACGATGGACAACAGGAACAACAAGGAGGACTCGGAGGAATTCAGGCAAAGGCTGCGCAAGGAGCTAGATAGCAAAGGTATCGTTAAAACAATGCCAACCAATTACTTGAAAAAAGACCTGAAACACTTCCTGATGGATCAGCAGCCTTCATAGTCTGTCGTGCAACATAGTGTAATTACTAGACTACGGATTTCATGCAAAATGCAAAATTTTCAATTCTAGAAAATAGAAACCAAACACCTTCATTTATTAAACATTTCTAATCGATTCAACATAATTAACGTGCTCTTTCAATATTCCCACTATTTAATATTCTGTCTACTCAATTTTCTTATAAACGCATAAAATTCACAGTCTAGAAATTACTGTCGGAAGAGTTCTGATTAGGGTACTGATTCTCTTTTATTAACCCTTTGCACTCGGCGCTATTTTCATTCTGAAACTAAATTTTCCTTCCGTCTTAGAATATTTTCATTTTATTCGTACGATTTCCATATAAAATATTTCAATGTTTAGAACTTTATTGAATACAAATTTTGTAATGTAACAAATATTTTGTAAATAATGCCACAACAGTTTCAGTTACATTTCTTCTCGAGAACTGTAGTATTTAAAGTTTGCTAGGTAGCTATACCATTTACCAGGAATAGTGAAGATCCTCCTGTCTTATAGCACACCTGTCAGACCACCTGTCTCACTTTCCATAAATGAATTTTGCTAACTCCGATAACGGCAAAATATAAATTGACCGTGATAGGTTTCGGCGTGTTAATATACGATGCAGAGCCGAGTCCCAACATGTCACCTAAATGAACAGTCGAAAGCGTTTATGTCTTTCGGGCAGAGTTGGTACACGTTAGGATCGAATTGTCCCCAACGTCAACACGGATCGCCGACGTCTTCGCGGCTGACAGGTTTAATTAATGAAGATAATTGGGTTCGTAGGAGGAGGAGCGGACCTGAAGGGGCACGCGTATTGGCTGACGTTAAGGTTCAAGGACACGAAAGTGGAGTCCGCGTTCCATCACGCCGAAGAAGCGTTCTCGCCGTTGTCCCTTATCGGTGGTCCATTGGCGATGATCTGCGCCGCCCCTGTTTGGAGGTTTCAACCCTGGGGACCCTTCACGTGGGGCGGATTGGGGGTGGTAGTGCTCTTCGGGGTCGTGTTGGCAGGTGCCACCTGTTTAGGCGGCGCTGTCAAGGCTATGTGGCTGAGAACGTCCCTGGCCTTGCTGATGACGTTCTCTCTCGGGGTGTTCTTGCTTTTGGACATGGTGAGCGGTCCAATTACCATCTTCGATAACACTGAACGTTGCTTCGATTCCTGGACCGTATTCCCCGAGACATTAATCGATATACTGATTGGACCAGTTCGTTCTACCCTGATGAACCAAATTTTTGTATTAGGTTGGCAAGAAAGTAATTTCGGTTTTCACTAATAGATGGCTTTATGTTTTGTTTGATTGATTTCTGTTAACGTTGCGTATGTTTTCCTTCTGACATTTCATAACTGCATCTTTTAGTTTACTTTTGAAGCAAATTACACGTAATTTTGATGAAAATTGTTAGTTCTGTGTCAATTTGAACATGGAGTGCAAAAACGAACATTATAGGCACATAATGCTTTTTTATTTCCGTAGAGGTAAAAAAGCTGCCGAGGCTCACAAAGATATATGTGAAGTTTATGGTATGGATTGCTTAACAGAACGCACGTGCCAGAATTGGTTTAAAAAATTCCGTTCTGGAAATTTCTCACTTGAAGACGACCAACGTTCTGGTCGACCATCTGAAGTTGATGATGACCAAATGAAAGCCATTATTCAATCGGATCGTCGTATAACTGTCCGAGAGATTGCAGACAGGTTAAATGTCTCGCATACAACTATAGAATATCGTTTAAAAAGTCTCGGAATCGTTAAGAAGCTCGATATTTGGGTTCTACACGAATTGAAAGAAATTCACTTAACGCAAC
>CM052123.1:11560022-11581340 GCA_028454245.1 Halictus quadricinctus
GACATAGCAATCAAAGAAAAACGGCCAGAATTGGCAAATCGCAAAGGCATCGTGTTCCACCATGATAACGCTAGGCCACACACATCTTTGGTAACATTTGAAAAGTTATTGGAGCTTGGTTGGGAAGTGATGTCACATCCACCATATAGCCCTGACATTCCACCACCAGATTATCATTTATTCCGAAGTTTACAAAACTCTCTGAATGGTAAAACTTTCAGTAATGATGATGGTCTGAAATCGCACTTGGATCAGTTTTTCACCGAAAAGGATCAGAAGTTTTATGAGCGTGGAATTATGAAGCTACCAGAAACATGGCAAAAGATCATAGAACAAAATGGAAAATGTTTCATTGATTAAAGTTCGTTGCTTTGATAAAAAAATTCGATTTTATTTCACCTAAAACTACCGAAATTACTTTCTTGCCAACCTAATATATGAAACGAAAGAAAATTCGAATTTTCAAGATATTGTTGAACCAAATAGTGAGATTTAAAATCTGTTTTGGCAGATCTGTTCCTCATGAAAAAATACACAACTTCTCCGTGTAAATCATTACTCTAGTTTCCAAGATATTCGATAAAATCTGTTTTTGACTTTGAGGGTTGTTTTTCACCCCGGTTCCGAACTAAAGGGGATTGACCGAAGCGTTCCCCTAATTTCAGAGCAACTGCGTGGTGATCCAGGAGCCAATACCCGTGCTGAACGCGTCGGTGACCCCCTCGCCAAGGTGTCCGTACCCATCCTATTATTCCTACATCGGTGTTCTCACCTTGGTGGCGATCTCGATGCCGACCTACATCTGTTACCTCGGCAAGGCGACCCTGATGTATGGCATCGCAGGCGTCCAGTGCGTCATCAACCTCCAAATGCTCGGACCGCGGCTCGATTGGGAGGATCATGCTTCTTCACCCCTCGACCCCACAGCTTACCCCTCGAAAAGTAGCCTATCGACGACCCTGCTCATCGCGGCTACTGCTCTGGTCATCGTGGCGAGATACGTGAGTAATGAAATCGTTCTATTAGCTGCCTAAATAAATTCTCGATGCCTTATTCAGTGATATTTAAGGGGGCCGGCAGGCATTTGGCCTTGACTGTCACGCTATGTTACGCTGCGCCTTTTTTTCTAGACATTTTACGTCTTAAATAAGTAAGTAATCAATTATAAATGCATACCACCGTGTTTGTACATGTCTTTGCTACGTCTGTACAGAGCCTTTTTTTCGATACGAACACTAAATCTTTCGAAATTAAGAGAATCTCTCTGCGGCAGCCATCTTGTGACGTCACACTTGCTTCAGAAAGCGAGTTTTCTGCCGAATATTACAAATTACTCCACGATGAGGTAGAAATTCGCAATTTGGGCTCCATACAGACGTAGATTGGACTTTTAGGAAACACAAGTGACCACTTTTAAACTGCTCATTGCAATATTGAAGCGTCAATTTGTCAAGATTTTGACCCTTGCAAGTTCGTAAACGTATATTGCAGAGAGATTCTCCTAATTTCGAGAGATTTAGTGTTTGTATCGAAAAAAAGGCTCTGTACAGACGTAGCAAAGACATGTACAAACACGGTGGTATGCATTTTTAATTGATTACTTACTTATTTAAGACGTAAAATGTCTAGAAAAAAAGGCGCAGCGTAACATAGCGTGACAGTCAAGGCCAAATGCCTGCCGGCCCCCTTAACTTTCATTCGTGAATTGAAGTATACCAGATTACGTTTCGAAGTGTTCCCAGTTATTAATTTATACAGGAAATAATATATCTATTGATATTAACAACAAATGTTGATTAACACTAGATTTACGGGACCCGTCAAAATGGCGGATTCTAATATTTTTAATTTGCGAATGTTGAGATTGTAAAGATGCATCCATGAGGAATTATTTAACAAATTGATTTAACAAAAGATGGCGACAAATTTTGATAGATACAATCATGTTATTTTTGTAATGTAAAGTAGTCATTTTTAGTGCTCCGTAAACCTAGTGTTAATATCAATCACGTGGATTCTTGTGAAACAGTGGAAGCGATTCATAGAAAAATTGCAATTTCAGAAAAAACCGATCGAGGAGATTAAGTTAAAATTAAACTTTGAAGGATTAACGGATCATAAAAGAGAAAGTAAAATCGATACGCACAATTTACAATATAATATTGTTTTACGCCACTGTACCAGCTGTGATTGAACAACAAAATGTCAGACTACGATGTCACAATGTAAAATTTTTAATTGAACCACTAAATCCCTCAACGAAAAGTTGCCTACTGTAAACGCGATTAAACTCCGAAAAAAAAAGAAAAAATGGTACCGAATAAATCGATGTTTCGTTCGTTTATAAAGGAGTAAAGATACGAATTAAGAGCCACGAACGAATTTGTTATCGATTGTCGAACGGTTCCGGAAAGTGGTTTCACCGCGGTGCTTAGTACGTAGAACGTACAAAAGCAGTTCGAGGTTACCAAGTGGAGAGCAATAAAAAATTAAAAAAAATCGCGTGGGGGTTGTCAGAAGAATATCCAGGTCCCGGTCCGCGAAGAGAAATGAATAATCGATCTTCGAAGCACGCGGAGCCCGTCCGACAAATTCATCAGAGTCGAGGACGTGCTCGTCCCGAGGCTCGAGTGTCCATTCTTCATCCCCCGAAACGCTTCAACCCTGTCCGTCAACATTTTATTCATCGAGAGGGTAGTATACACCCTCCGCCTTCGCTTCCGCGATTCAAATCGAGGAATCGCCTTGTCAGATCGAACGTAATCGCCGGAACCTCGTCCGCGGATCGAACAGAACCGTCGGTTGCAACCCCTTGGAAAAAAAAACCACCCCTGACTCGTGGGTTTCATTGTTCCCCACGATTTCTTTTTTCCTGTAACTATGCGCAATTGTTCGGTGAACCAGCCCGGGGAAAACTTTGATTGCCGGCTGCACTTTCAAGGGGGAGAACACCCTTTTCGAAAAAGTCACCCCGTATTCGCCGACGAAGTATAATGTCGAAAAAACATTTAAACGAATTTTCTGCCCTTTGAGAAGGTCAGTGTGACGATCATTCAAAAATAATCTTTTTCAAGAAAAGACGTCTAGCTTGAAAAAAAGGGAGGGGGTGGCTACCCTCATGAATGCAATAAAATTAATTGAAATATTTTCTGGAGATCCTCGAAGTACCATCTCGGGAATGTTTCTTTTCACACTTGAATGGCGGGAGCCGGGTCCATTTTGACCCAGTGGTTCAAGGGCATCCTCCTTGGGAGTGTTAAGAATCTTTTACCTGAAATAGTGGTCAGATAAAAAATCGTTCTAGCAGTCTCTGTTGTATCGAAGATGAGTCCCTGAAGGGGAGAGATAGGTATACACACGGGTGGCTAAAAAAACCCTTGTTGCGTGGTCAGGAGGGACATCGGACGTCGAAAGGTTAACAGGGGGTTGGTGGTTTATCCATCCCGGTGTGGTGTGGTTGTTCCGATGACTGGAAGATGACTCGATCGATCGGTTGCAGGCGGAGAAAGCTCGGAGGATGCTGTACCTCCGTGGCCGTGAGGTGGTCGAGCAACGGGAAAGGGTGGCGGACATGAAGCGTAGAAATGGCGCCCTGATATACAACATACTTCCGCCCCACGTGGCCGCCTATTTCCTCAGCAGGGCGAGACACCACGACGACCTATACAGCCAGAGTTACTCGGAGGTGGGCGTGCTGTTCGCCAGCATGCCGAACTTCGCAGACTTCTACAGCGAGGAGAGCATCAACAACCAGGGCCTCGAGTGCCTCAGGTTCCTCAACGAGGTCATCTCCGACTTTGACGCGGTGAGCGCACCCCTCGTTCCAACCCCCGACCACCCTTAACCCTTCAATTTCATCCCCGTATTTATTCAGTCGATATTTCTACCAGGATTCGAATTACCGGTGAAATTTTGTCACCGTTCAGAATTTTATAGAACAGAAAGAAAATTTATATTTACAGTCATAAATATTCGTACGCTCTTAAAAATCGCATAACTTTGTCAATATTAGACTATAGTTTTATTTTTCTTTATCTGATTCCCCTAGAGGTTACAAATCCTTACATCACCTTCCATCGCCGCTTTTCTATTTTCACTTAAACCTAACTTAACACTAACTTAAACGTAAACTTAACCTAAACATAATTCTATATATATATATAGAGAGAGAGGGAGAGTATATTTACAAACAATATTGGACTATACTACTTGAATTTTTTGGTGAAGTTAGAACAATTGGATTACTACATAACGCGAGAAAAATGTTTGATTAGAATTGCAATTGGTCGAAATTACAGAGAAAGTGCTGAAAGTTGTAATTTGAAACTTTTTTATGCGGCCTTATATTAAAAATTTAAAAAGTACGTGTCGTGCATTTGTATCAATTATACATATTCTGAATATTTCATCTAAATCGGTCAACATTGCACTGAGCTACAAACATTTATCGATGAAAACTTAAGGGCGTAAGGGAATTTCGTGTGATCATTTTGGAACATCTGCAGCTCATGTGTAATTCATACAGATCTACAAATCGTACTTTCTAAATTTTCAATGTAAGTCCACATAAAACAGTTGGAAAATAAAACTTTTAGTATTTTCTCTGCACTTTCGACCAATTGCAACTTTTGTAAAAATTTTTTTTCACTTTATGTAGTGATCCAATTCTTCTAACGTCTCAAAAAAAAAAAAAATCAAGTAGTCCAATATTGACAAAGATATTCGATTTTTAAGAGCGTACGAATACTTACGGGACTGTATATCGACAGCAACGCAATAGAATTTTATTGCGTTTTAAAGGAAATTAGTAAAAATTCATCTGACTCGATATTGTAGGGAAGGGGGTAAATACAATTTTGAACGTGTTTGCCCGGATTGCCGTAGATCCTCGACCAGAACAAGTTCAAAAGCATCATCAAGATAAAAACGATCGGTTCGACGTACATGGCAGCGTCCGGTATAATGGAGTCCGAGGATACCGAGGAATCGCCTAGATGGGGTCACCTGTCCACTTTGGTGGAGTTCGCTCTGGAGCTGAAGAAGGCTTTGTCCAGCATCAACGAGCAGAGCTTCAATCACTTTGTCCTGAAGATGGGCATCAATCACGGACCGGTCACCGCCGGGGTGATCGGTGCCAGGAAACCTCATTACGACATATGGGGGAACACTGTTAATGTCGCATCCAGAATGGAGAGCACTGGCAAGGTTGGCTGCATCCAGGTAACTACCATAATCTACGTGCCACCTAATGCATATAGTCATCACGTAACCCTTCGCCAAGTATCCGACCGTATACGGTGACCATACTATCTTGGAGAAAATAGAGAACAAACGAAGACAAAAAATTTGATTTTAACCTTCTTTAACAAATCAGATTTGTGTTTTAAAAGCTCATAAAACTGTATGCAATTTCATATGTTTCCAGTGACTGATATTCAATTCGATTTCAATTCACAAAATAAAGAAGAAAATGGCGATTTTAGAGAAAACACAAATCTAAAGGGCAGGCCAGTGAAACGAAGGACGACTGTTCCTCTTAAATAAAGAATTTTTCTTTTAAACAAATGACAGTCCTCTTAAATAAAGGACGTATGGTCACCGCACTCATAGGTCAAAGGGTAGGTTTTTCCCACGCAACAAAGGGCTGCCATCGATAAATTGTAACCGACAAAGTACCGAAGGGTCACTCTCTAGAGGATAATATTTTCCACTCCGATGTTAACAATGTAATTTCGATGTTAGGTGACGGACGAGACCAGGAGGATCCTCGAGCCCTTCGGCTTCGGGTTCGAGCAACGTGGTCTGGTGTTCGTGAAGGGCAAGGGCCAGCTGCTGACACACTACCTTGTATCGAAGGACGGAGTGTCCTTGAACCTGGACAGCGACCTGCCTGTCGAACCGACTCACCCGATCATCTACCAGTAGATTACAACTCGAAGGCTCTAAGAAAAACGTCAACGCAAATCTCTTCCTCGTTCACGAAGTGAAACCTAACCAGTGTCGCGACGAAAGGTTCTCGCCGTTCCAGGCGAGCCCGGCGAACGGACTATGGCACGCACAAGGTCACCAGTCTCGGATCAGCGATTAGGATGCCGGCAGATCCCAGAAGACAGCATCGGTCAACGACACGAGGACGAAGAAGAACCTGTCGGCTGAAAATCGAAGCAGGATTTGATCGGGAAAAATTCTTTCTGGCCGAAGGAACGTGGCGGATCGATTCTCGTTGAAAGTAGAAGGGGATCTACGGTGATCTATATTTAGATCTATCCGTAGACATCCCGGGAAGAGTTGATCGGGCGGGATCGCGTTCTCCCACGAGAGATCGTTCGAATTCGACTCGAGGTTCAATACAGTTCCTTTTTCCGGTTCGAATATTTGCTCGGCGAGCACCAGGCGAGATTATGGCAAGAGTTCAGAGACAAGATGGACGTCGCCGTCGGCCGCCGACGCGACGCAAAGAGATTCTCGATTCGCTGTTCGAAAAGGGATGATCGAACGGGATCGAAGCGAAACCGTGTTCAACGGAGACGAAGTACAGGGTACAAATTGAGGATTAAGTAGGCTTAGGGATCGATCGAACGAGAACTCTCAGATCTGGTGGTTCTCTCGATCCTCGGGGGAGGGGGGAGGGGGGCCGAGAGCGATCGGCGTGGGAAACGTTGAAGTTCGAATAATAATTGAACTAATTTACTAATTTTATCGGCGGCGCCCGGGCGTCCCGCGTTGATATTAAACTAGGATTAGGTCTTTAAAAGTGTCCTATTTTACATAGAACAGGGAAGGAACATGGCCGCCGACGACGGCGCCTCTCGCGGAATTCGCGGCAGATTCTGAACGGGAATCAGCGAAACGCTGTCGATTTCCGCGTGGTCGGTAACGCGAATTGTCGTGATCGATGGATCGTTCGGCTGTCTGGGAGCGATTATGTGTTCGAGGACGGATTTTTGTGACTTGCGAGGTTCGGCCTCTTTTTGAAATATTCAAGGAGGGCTGATTAGAGGGCTAAATGTAGTTGCAAAATGAATTCCACGAAAATTACAATTACTACACCGAGGATTTTATGCGTCTATAACGAATAATTAACAAGTCCAATGCAAAACAGGAAAAGCATTCGAAGAATGTAACTGTACTGTTGTATGATTTCCAACTTGTGACAGTAACGATTAAAAAATGAAATAAACGTGTACGTTCTGCAGTTTCAAATGAACGCAGACAATTGTTTGCAGAGCAAACGTACGATTTCCATTGAAAGAGAATCTCGGAGTTCATTGCTTTTGATATGTTAAATTGCAATTTCGTTAGTAATGGAAATTCTTGCGAAATATTTTACGAGGATGTTCTGAGGATTTAATCGCTAAAAAGTATTGAAGTCCGAACGACCTAATCGTTTAAAAATAAAATTTGGAAGCTTGAAAAGTGGGTAATTCTGTAAAAATTGTACGACGAGAGGCCGGAGCTTGCGAGTCGAATAGAAATCGATCACAGGCAATTCCCTAGGATCTCAATGATTAAGAAAGTGTTTAGGACGTAATCGTTGTGGTAGGCCGCTGATCGTCACTCTATTTTTCTAGATCCGACGAGCACGCTCGACATTAACCCTCTTAATACCGTCGTCCGAAAGATCGACGATCGAGACAACGGAAACGGATTTTCTAGGAAAATCGGAGAACGTGGATCGCAGAGGTGATTAAGAGGGTTGATCGGCGCGGTCAGTTAGTGGTAGGGCTTTTTTCCTAACGTGGCTCGCGGAGGATCGTTAATGTCTCTCTGAAATCGGTATTTTTCCTCGATCAATCGGTGCCCGTCGACTGTACGCTTTCCTACGATCCGATACCAAAGGAAACTCGCAAGAGAAGCTAATGCGAACTGTGCGTGTACCATAATACTCGAACTAAACTAAACTAAACTAAACGCGTTCCGATGGGTGGACTCACACTGTCAGAATTTCGAAAATTTCATTTCTCTCCAAACGATCTCGCCGTTCTTGGCGATCGAATCACTCGATCTTCTCCGGGGTCCGCTCGGCGTCGCTTCACTGCTCGTTTCTCAAAATTCGGACGCTCCATTCAGCCCAGAAACAATTAGAAATTCGAAAAACTGGAATTCAAATCGGACATTGCATCTGTTTCATGGGTACTCGAGTTAGGTCGCCATTTTTCATTTGATCATCGAAATTAACTTAACATTTCTCTCTGTCATTTCTATTTCTATTTTCTAATAGTAACTATTGTATTTAATATTTCAGTTAATTTTTACCGTGAATGCATAAAATCCGCAGTCTGCCGATCACAACAACCATTACGTTAATACTTTTGTTGTGTCCTGTCAGTTTCGAACTTGCACTCCCTTTGTCTAAGAAAATATTTGTAAGATTGCTTTTTTTTTAATGTTGTTTATTTTTGTGATTATGGGGTTTGCACGAGAATGAGCAGTTTGGCGACCACGATTGGGTCCAGCGCGATCGCGCGTGTATTTATTATATTAGCCGGGGTTTCACGGTGTAATTATTGTAATAATCGAATCTCGGGTCACGATTGTTGTAACGTGAATCACAGATCGGTGTATCGTAGGTACTATGAAAGTAAGGATCGTCGTGATGCATTGTGGATCCAGCGTTCCGTGACGAAACGCGACGGTACGGGGAGGGGGGAGACATCGAAACACTATGGACACATGGTTCCATGGTAATACTTCGAACATTTTTTTTTTAATGCCTGACTGATGGAAATCAGGAGCGAGAGTGGGGAGACGGAATTGTACAAGGTGGTCCATGATTTTTTACAAGAATGATCCAGAATTATAAATTGAAATCGATTTCGATTCTGTTCGATGCAGTTTCTTTAACATTTTCGAATAAGTAGATTACAATGGACCACTCTGTATATCGAAGTGTGTGTTCAGAGACTGCAATCTCAAATTTGTTTAACGATCTCACACTGTCAGGATAGTGCTCGAGTGTTTGACAGCGACTCGGTCGAACCACGATCAGAATTCTATTAACTGTAGTCCTAATTTAACTATACTTTCCTGCGGACAGTTTTCTATTGAGGGTCTCCTAGGAATTTATTCGAATTGAATTGTCGAACGTAGAACTTCATCTAGAATCCAGCGCTGCGTCGAACGATTTCCGAGATCCAGCGATTGAGAATAACGATACTAGCAACAATCATAATATCCAAAAATATGAATGAGCAGAAAAAAATTTGTCAGTAATTGAATCATTTTCTTAAATTTCTCAAAGTTCCTCAGTTCCAATTTATTGAAATTATATTCGCGCAATTCTGTAGACTCAAATACAGCCTTTACTCGATATCTGTCCAAGACACGGGTCTAGGGACATATATCGGTCAGGACATAATATTCCTTGATCCACGTAGAAAAGGGCAGTTCTAGAGGCCTCGGTTCATGACCCCTCACGGGGTATACCTCGCGGTTGTTCTGGGACTTTTATCGGCTAGGCATTCGGGACATATATAGAGTAAACGCTGTGATTCTTAAATTCGGATTTTCGAAATCGTTCGCAGCTCGCATCGAGTCATCGAATCGCGTTCAAGAGCCAGGCTCGCCGATCATTTATTTTTCTACAATTTTGAGTCGATCGTTAGACCAAAAAAAAAGCAACAAACAAATGACTCGAGCACACACGCAACGCACACAGGATCGGAGGACGACTGAATCGTTTCGTCGGCGACTATTAGGACCGTTGACACGGTCGGGAGATAGTCCCGCCGGTCTCGATCAGACAAAAGAACCGTTAAGTACAAAAATACTATCGAATTAGCGAACCTTCTAATTACTCCTCTGTTTTTTCTAACGAGAGACGGCTCGCTTGAATTCCACGTCACAACTTTTATTCCCGTTCGACTCGCAAACGTGTTTCTTCGGGACGATTGCGTTCGCGATTTCGTGACCGGGAGGATCAAGGATCGAGATTTGGTGGATCAAGAGGGGAAAGCGAGTGTGAGAGAGAAAGAGAGAGAGAGAGAGAGAGGGGAGAGTGTGTACGGTGTAATTTAGAAAAGAGAAAGCACGGCCTAAGCGCGACGAAAAACGGACCGACTGGGAAAACGCGATTTCGAAAATCGTTTCGAGACTTTCTTGAAGAAAAATTCAAACCCAATCGATTCTCGCGTTTTTCTGTCGATTTTGAGTCGAAGATCTCCCAGTTCATGTCAAATCATTTTTATTGTAAACTACTCGATTGTTAATTTTATCGAAAATGTTATTAAATTCAAGAGGACGCTTTGTCGCTCAAAATTGACAGATTCGAGGATTCGTTTGTTGCATCGAATTTAAGGAATCGTTCAAACGTGAACGCACATTTCTTTAAGGTCTCGGACGATCGTGAGCGTACAAAATGGCGGCTGCGCGCTCCGTTTGAATTTTTTCCCGCCGATCGCGCGCTTTCAGTCGGTTTCCGGCGCTCGACACACGGAAAAATAGTTACAAAAAACAAAAAAAAAAAAAGAAACGTAAGCATGAGTAAAGAAATGGATGAGACAATGGCGTCAGACCAGATCTTGTAAAGTAGCAATAAAAGGAACATCGTGTATATATATATATGCAGAGCGCCTCGTGACACGTGGACGGAGCTTCGGGACGAAATCCACTTAGATAAAGACTATTGTTGTCGAACGCATCCTCTGATAGTCTCGTGCATCGCGAGTGCACAAGCATTACCTCGTTACCGGGCTGCAGCCATTTTTCAGTTGTTCACAACTTAGAAAAATTCGAACGGTGGCCTTTTCTGAGTCGGGAGCAACGAAAATTATTTCTTACGGACTCCTGATTTTTCTAATTCACGAAACAATTTTTCTAATATCGCTTCAACGTTGCTGCCAGTTGTAAGTTGATAAAAGAGAAACTAGTTTTCTGTATTTAGTTTTTTCCACGCATAAAAATTTCTCTGGTTCACGAAAGAATTTCTATAAACAGTTTCCGTAGCTGCGTCAAAATTGATTTTCACGCGATAACAATCGGGCAATGTGTTGCACGGACTTAGAAGAGAGAGTTGTATTTTCTTTTATAAAGTAATTTTTTCATTGAATTCGAGCCTAAACAGACGTCCACGCGTCTCGAAGCGGCCCGCGTGTGTATCGAATAGAATTAAAAGCGAAGAAAAGCGCACGGGTCGAGTAAAACTGGGCTGGAATTGTTAGTAAAATGGCGTTCTACTGACGCCGTCGGGTTCAGGGGCGGATGGTAAAGGGGATTGGGGGGGGCCACGACCCGGCCGAGTCTGTGTATAGCCGTGTAAGGAGAATTATATCATTGTAGATATCATAGTATCTTAGATGTGAGAACTACGAAGAGGGAACACTTGTTGTAAACTTTCAAAGTATACTTCTTCTGGCTGGATTGTGTTGACTGTGGCGGGGGCGGGGGACTGGAGGCTGGGGGGCACGCCGGGAACTCGTGGGGGACCGAGTGGAATCACGCGACTGTATAATAAATGGCTCCTTTGCCGATGTAAATTGCTATGACTATTTATTCAACCCTCGCCCATCCGATACATCGCAATCACAATTACCAAGGTTTATTCTGGTACTTGAACATTTTTTTTCAGGAAAACTATTGAACCGCTTGCATTGCGATTTTTCACACACGTTCATTGGTATTTGAAGTTTATGTGCGATTTTTTTTTTCAAGTAAAAGTAATCAAAATTACACGAGTTATACATTTTTTTTTATAAAGTATGTTTCGAAAATCGGTTGCCATGATTCCGGACTGAAAAACCAGAATGACCGCTTATGCGAAAAATGTCAGTAAAATGCGTGCTGAAAATTTCATCTACGTAGGTTAATGTCGCTGTATAAACAATTTCGAGTGGCGATAATTATTGTTTTTAACCATTTTCAGCCTGGAACTGCAAAGAGGTGAACTTGTTAGCAACATTTGCTGAAATACCATTTTTCTGGCAGTTTTATGTATCCCTCCTGAATTGTTCGCTGTATTTTTGTGACATTTTTATTGGAAAACCTGTTAGCCGTGACATTTTTCTTGAACGGGACAAAGGACAATTGGTTGCTGGCGAGGACAGTTCCCCGAAGTACAGAGGGTTGACATTTCACTGTAAAATCGAATGAAATCCACGCGGTTTGTTATAAACGAACGTTTATTTTCTGTTAGGTAACAAGATTCATACATGAAATTTTGGACCACGCTACGTGGTCCTTTAAATTTGTAATCGACAGTCCCTCGCTGGAAGGATTGAAGTTTCGAGGGACCACTGTTAACGCGTCGACTGCCATTTCAGTTCGAAATTAGAATTAACGCCAACGAAAACAACGTGCTAAAATTTACGATATTAATTCACTAATAACATTTATTTCTTCCTTGCTAAAACGTTTCATTAAATGCAATGCAATGTTAAGACAATTTACCAGAAAATAGTTATGGATTCTCTTAACGTTATCCGATGTACTACGAATATAATATAATGTATAAATAATGTAATGTATGTATATATATATATAATGTAGTGTATAAAATTGTTTACACTATCTTTAAGTTAACCGGGAGATTGAGGACGTCACACGTCTGTGCAACGAGCGCGTTGATTACGCTTTCGGTTTTCTAAATATTTCGAAGATCGTGAGCAAAGGTAGACTCCAACCGCAATTTTATAAAATGGAATAAAAATAATATGTAGAATAGAATAGCATAGAATAAAAATGTGAAGGCAGTCTGGCGCGTTACCCGCAATATTTGTTAAAACGTAGGCTAAAATATGAAACTTACATTCGTATGAAATGTCAAGGAATTTGGAACGCTCTGTGAATCGTGTCGAGTACATTTCGGTTCAAGTAGAACGAGGATCGTTATGGTCAGACAATCTGTCGCTGGATTCGCTGAGTTCGATTGCTGATCGAGAACGTAGCAACGCCAAGGCACGAAAGAAATCCGAAAGAATCCTTGGTACATGTCCGAGAAATTTACAGCTGGAAGCGATCGATCGGAGAAAACTCGCAGATTTTTATTATACATATATTTCTGAAAAAATAGAAAGTAGAGAAAACGAAGAGGGAAAAATCATTTCTCATTAGAGTCTAGATTAATCGTACGTACATCTACGCGAGCGAGAACAGTGATCGAATTGCGATTTCTTTTTCGGATAAAAATTTCGTAGGGTTTTCTGGAAAAATATCAGCGTATTTCGAAAGCTTCAGTTTTCAAAAATCGTGGCTTTTTTTTCACAGGTAAAAAAGAATTTCGGTCGCTACGATGCGCCTCGGTTCTCCTCCAATGTTGCACATTAAGAGGGGACGATCAAGAGCGTAATCGCTCGTCGGAATTATAATTTGCAATGTTCGTTGCATAACAACGTCTACAGAGAACGTCAAAGAAACGAACGCGCGTTTGTCGCAGTGTTTCTCGCGTACAGGTTCTTCCAAAAGATGCGAGTACAATCTCTACAATCTACCCTAATCCAGAGGTAGCATTTATTTGTTTGTTTGATTTTTGGATTTGTTAACGACAGATACGATTTTTACTTTCATGTGTCGGGCGCCCCTTTTGAAACAACCTGTACGCCTTTTGCAATGTATAGTATATACGTGTGTGTATATATACAGTTCACGATTATCTTGTGCAATGTATCAACAGTACGCTTGAGAAAAATCCTCCGTTCAATCGTTTTGTTTATAAAATTGTGATCGAATACCATTCGAATCCGAAAATTAATTTAGTGATTCAAACGTTTATTTTAGATCAAGATCAATTTTTAATTAGTGTAAATACAGGAATCTGGACTGTTCGAAAATGTTTCGTCGCTTCTTATATTATTTAAAGATTAGATTCGGGGAAATAGGTCAGTTGCAATTTTTCATGATTGTCGATTGCCATTTGTTAACGTTATAGCCTCTTCTTTTTTTCGAGACCTGAAATGCAAAATTCTTTTAATCATGTATATTATTCTGACGAATGTCGCACGACATGAAGTACAATAACTAATGTTCTATAAAAGCAAATATGCCGAAGCATGATTAAAATCATTTTTGAAATTCCTACGCTACTATTTATCTTATTCTGATTCACATAAATTTTCAAACAAACTATTCCAGCGAACGAATAAAATGATTTTAAACATTTCCACTCTTGTCTTACATGTTGTCGATTGAAAGAACTATTTTTAAACGTTGAAGCGTTCTATTCAAGATGGAAAATAAATTAAAAAATCTAGCGTTGATTAAAACATTGCGAATAACAGGTCTGGCCTTTTAAAAAGCAGACTGTAACGATTTCAAATGCACATTATTTTTTTTTAGTTCGCCAACAGAGCGACGAAACATTTCGTCGCCGGGAAAAATTCTGCATGCCTCGGATCCGGCTTCGAGTATCGTTTACAATGGCGGGGCGTTCGATCGAGCTGCCCTAATCGCCGCAATTGCCACAGAAACGGGATGATTTCATCGATCCCGCTGCAACCAATTACCGAAGCGACTCGATTCCTCGGGACAGTCGACGTTTCCGGCGGAAAACTCCGGGCTGAAACGTCGAACGCGATTGTCATCGGGTGGAGGATCGTGTAAAGCGCTTGAAGAGCCGCCGGTATCCCTGCCGGAAGTTGCGAGTTCTCGCATAAACGTGCCACAGAAATCAAATTCCCGGTGCATTCCGATTTGCCTCGGAACCTTCGCGAGACTCTCTCGAAGCGAGCGAATTATAGTAAGCGAGTTGTTCCATAGTCGGTCGTTGAATGAAACACTCTTTGATCGACGCGCGCCCCGTTGCCATTTTGCTCGGCCGTTCTCGCAGTAAAAACGCTGGTCAACCGCGAACGGGTTCTCGTTCGCGCCAACACCGTATCCAAAAATTCAACGATCCCGCGATTTTTATTGTTTCCGGTCAAGCTCGTTCGTTACTTCCTACTTTTCGACTAATTCGCGAATTCCGAGTTCTCAGACCGTTTCAAAAATTACCTTCGACCTTGAAGAATCGTTTCTGGCGTGCTCGGGAGTTCACTCTCCGAAGGTCGGACACCTTCAAATTTCTTCAAACATAATCGGAATCAATCGCTCCGGAGTTCCCGAATTCTTAACTTATCGGTCAAAACATATGATCGATCATTTGCCCGAGGTTTACAAACTTCAAACCTCTTCAAACGCGTGCTGAATCGATCATCGTCGATCTCGCTCCGTTTCTATCGATTTCTTAACTTATCGCATCAAAATATATGCTATATCGATTATCTGAGGGCTTTAAACTTGTTCAAACACCTGTATACACTTTCAAGCCTTAACTGGTCACGTGGGTTTTGCCTGATCTCTTGCAAATAACCTTACATATACCACGTGACGCGTTAAGGCTGAAATTTCTTCGAACGCTTTCACAGAGATTTCGAGAAATCTTAAACTCTCCGCTCTCGCAACAACATCACTCTTAATCATAATTCTACCTCTTACAAACTCGTCACACACCTTCATACTCTCTAGAAACACGTTCAAACCATCTCAAACACTGTTCAATCAGTTCCTCCTCGAGTTCCACAGGATCTTCACCGCTCCCAACCCTCTTAGACAGTCTGCAGCTTCCTCGAACCACCTCGGACCGCTTAAAACCATCTCAAACACCGTCCAATCAGTTCCTCCTCGAGTTCCACAGTATCTTGACCGCTCCTAACCCTCTTGGACAGTCTACAGCTTCCTCGAACCACCTCGGACAGCTTCAAACCATCTCAAACACTGTACAATCAGTTCCTCCTCGAGTTTAACAGGATTTTCACCGCTCCCAACCCTCTTGGACAGTCTGCAGCTTCCTCGAACCACCTCGGACAGCTTCAAACCATCTCAAACACTGTCCAATCAGTTTCTCCTCGAGTTCCACAGGATCTTGACCGTTCCTAACCCTCTTGGACAGTGTGCAGCGTTCTCGAACCACCTCGGACAGCTTCAAACAACTTCAAACCAGCTGAAACAACTTGGAAGGGCCAAGATCAACGATCTCCAGGCTTTCCAGCGCAACGTCGAACACCGATCACTGGGAGAATTCACAGGCTCGACCGAGTCAATCGTCGAGAGAATCGCCGGCGCCCGAGCGATCGAATTCCTGCGATGAAGCAGACTGTCGATCGGGCACCAGCAGCCAGCCTCACGTCCTCACGAACTTGTATACGACCCCGAAGACCAACACGCTAACCAGAACGAGAACCAACGCGGTCACAACCTTCGCGAACGCGTTCAAACCGCTTTCGGTGTGCTGTTGAGGCCTTCTGGTCGGTACACTTTGTTTTGATGCTAATCCACGGGCCAGGGCTGGGAATGCCAGGCTCTGGGTCAAGGTCAGTTTGTGCAGGGACTCCGAGAGAGAGTACGGGCCCACGGAACCGCGTGCTGCGGCCCTTAGAAGGGCGTACTCCAGGTCCAACGCGTCGAACATGCTGTACCTGTTGATCGAAGTCGAGTTAGTTGACAGGGAAGATGTTTAATCGGGGATGATTAGAATTTTGGAAAACTGATTTTGGGGCGACTAGCAGTCTTATGTGTCACTTTACTGTCGTCGAGAAAATTATTATGAAATCCTGTCAAACAGAAAGGATAAATTTCAACCCCTCGAACTATACGAACAACAAAATTCGTATATGTTGTTACATTTTAACTAGCCCGAGATTTTATAAAAGAGGATATACAATTTTTATATCGACATTGTCCGGATGTACCACGGTTGGTTTCTACTATTTTTCTCGGCACCGTGTGCCACTCTGAAACATTTCTAGCCAGTAGCATAAGCGACTGCTTTCCGCGTTTCGTCCTCGAACTTCCTGCCATTAGGGGAGCCACTCGTATCCAGTGAAAAGACTCTCGAATGAAACTGAAACCGAGTACTTTGTCGGATCGATTCTGGGTGAAGGTTCCACCCCTTGGTACTTCCCGGAGAACGTTTGGGAAGGGAAAATAAGAGGAAGGGAGGAGAAATGATTTCTGTTTTTGTGACGGAACATGACTGGGGAACAATCGGCCGTAAATTATTCGGGCACCGGTGGTTGCTAAAAAATTGTATTCTGCATAAAGTTATTGCATCTGCGCTATTGCAGCAACTTGTAACTGTGAGACAATTCTTGAACTGTGAGAGAGTTGTTTATCGAGTTGAGAGAAGAGGTTGTGACGCAACGAAATAATAATTCAATAAAAATTTCAACTTTTGCTCAAATCACGTCCTATTGTAATTTGAAGTCTCTACTCATATAAATTCGTTTAGGCGTGCCAAACTCACAATCAGTAAAAATCGTAACTTTCGTTAACGTTGATTCTTCAACTATTTGCTTCAATTAGCAAAGCAAAGTTAAAAAAAAATCAATTAGCAAAGTTCCATTTCTTTTCAGATTGTAACACCCCCTATGAGGGTAGTTTTATTAACACGTTAACTGACAGTGATTTTTCACCAGGTTCAGATATTCATTTTCATCGCGACATGTCCAGAAAAACCGAATTTTATTGAGATCTTTAAAATTCAAAAGGGTGCAAACAACATCCCCTATAACACATTCAAAATTTCTAGTTTCGCTTTCATCAACCTCTTCCCGTACTTTAACGAGTCTGACTCGTGATGAAGATTTTGGCTCAAACGTAAACATCACGAGTCTGACTCGCGGAATGATTTACAAATGACTATGTCACAGGTATTTACATTTAGTATTGCAACTGTTTTCGAACATCACTCTTGTCTGTTTACACTGAGCTAAATGGCACGGGAAGGGGTTAATTAAATTACTCTGATTTTGTAAGAATCTCTGGGAATATGTGGCAGTTAACGCGTTAAAAATGTTTCTCGTTCTAGCAAATAAGAAGGGCTCCTAAAATCGTTCTGTTTCTGATTAATAATGTAAATTAACAGAGACAGAAATGTTGTCCAGCTTGCATGATTGAGGGTCGGTGTGCGTGAAAGGGTGTGGTGGGTCGCCACGTGCTCGGGGTGGCTGCTCGTCGTATTTGCATGGTGCCAGGGTCGCTCGCGCCTTGACACGAGCCAAGTCCGACGTGGGAACACATCAGCCCGAAGGGATTATTTCTAGCTACACTTTCCCCGCGACGTAACGACAGGGGTCTCAGTGATCAGACGTCGGCCACTTTCTCTCTCCCGCTGCGAAGAAAGGGGACAGACCCGATCCGATGACGAGACAGCTCTTCCTCGAAATTGCTCTTCCTCATTGTTTCAGGAAACCTTCTATCCCGACGATCTGTTGCCCCGAGCTCCTTCCCCTTCGTCTCGTTTGTATGAAAATGTTGGCATAAATTGCCAAGGACCCCCGGCACTTTTGTTTGAAGCACCAGAGATCCGATTCCGGACTATGTCTTTGTTACCAGTATGATTTTGAGACCGTGGAAGCGACGGAAAGTAAAATTCCTAAGTGACTCTGGTTATAATTTTTAATATAAAATTTTCTCTGCAATAAAAGTTTCTTAAGTAATTCAATAAAAATAATTTTTAATATAAAAACTTCCCTTGTAATAAGTCTTTCTAAATAATTCATCGAATTTAATTCTTAATATAAAAATTTCTCTATAATAAAACTTTCCTAAATAACTCAATAAAAATAATTTTTAATGTAAAATTTTCCCTATAATAAAAATTTCCTGAATAACCGAATAAAAATAATTTTTAATATGAAAACTTCCCTTGTAATACACTTTTCTAAGTAATTCAATAAATTTAATCACTAGAAAACGCATAAAATTTTTAGTTTCCATAAACATCCGCTGTCTAAGGCCAAAAAATTCTTTTATTCGTCTTGAAACGTCTAGAAATAATATAAGAGCGTCCTGAAATTTCTCTGATGACTTTTCCTGCGAACTATGATCCAGCGATTCACTGTCGAGGGCTTCTCAATTAATTTCTAACAATTCGAGAAATTTTGATCGGACGTTGTGTACAACTGGTCACGCCTGTGACTTCTGGCAAGCAGAAAAAAGGGACCTTGGCCACGGTAATTAGTCGAAGGATAGAATTTTTGATGTACGATAACAGCTGAGCTCGAGAGCCCATAGCACGATCAATGCCAAGGCCGCCGAAGTGTACAAGGTGTTTCAGTATCGATTATTTCATTAAGATGGGGGTCGGGTAACTGAACGAGAACAAAGCCTCGTGTAAATATTGTTGCACGGCGATAGATACCCGTCTAATGTACGCGGCGTTTCCGAAATCGTGTGTACGAACTTCCAGGCGACGATAGTACGTAATAAAACAAGTCTTGAAAAAGGAATAAAATCTTTTCGTTCGACGAGTCGTTCTCGAGAGAATCGCAGGACCGACGCGTCTGACCATGATCGACCAATTCTACTTGCTTCGTGCATAGATATACGGAGTGTGGCTTTTAAAACATGCCACCCGAATTGCTTGTTTCTGAAACACCTTGTATACGTTGCAGTTAGTGCGAGCATCATTTACACGTGGGAATGATATCGCGGGACTATGAACATTAAGATCGCCGACGGTATTTTCTTTTGGAAAGTATCTGCGCCCAGATCGCGGAACAAAGATCGAATCGAAGAGCTGCTTCTATTTCTGGACATTCTATGGACGTTATGCGAGCCGCTCTTTTGCTATGAATCGATTCACCCTGGGAAACAAAACTATTCAATTTCATTTCAGCTCAATTTATAGAAATTGCTAAAAATCTGAAGGATCGTCCTAATTATTTTTATAAGGGAATGTGGGAGATTAGTGGCACGTTTGGTGCCGCGGTAGATTTCATGGCAAGATTATAGACGGTTTCAGTGTGAAATTAGGGGTTTACCTGCTGCTACGCCTCCTGTCCTGCGAGTGCATCGACGTGATTGCAGAGCTAGGCATCGAGCGAAGGCTGCTGGTGGTTGAACTCGATGGACTCGGCGGAAGCGGGGGTGGTTCCTCGTCGATGGACGTACGGTCCGGTGTGGGCGGACTCTTAGTCCCGGAATTGTGGTGATTGTGATGCAAATGGTGCAGCTGCAGTCGAGCATGGTCCGGATGCAGCAGACTGGCGCGACGAGACTGCTGAGGCGTCACCGCTGGACTAGTGCTCGCGACGCCGCATGGCGACGGTGATGCCTTCGGAAGACAACAAATATCCTTGGCAAGCTGTCTCGAACCGCGAAGCAAATACACAACATACTCCTTTTGCCCGGAACTCGTTAAATTACTCGATACACTCGAATTAAAATCTCAAGGTCTCAAGGATCGCTATAATGTTATCTCTCGATATAACGCGAAGCCTTGGAATCAGCTTTCGGATTAGGGTACCCATGCAACTTGAATTTGTTCTCTCGAATGATATCTTTCGTTGGAAAAATAATTCTGAGACTAAGCGGTAAAAGAAGAAGAAGAGGGGATAGCGATTTCCTTATTGCGGAACAAACACCGTCGCCTTATATCGGAACAAAACTGTATTATTAGGAGGACTGATAGGTAATCAATTACTTTGAAATCTATTATAAAACAAACTTTGTAGTAAATTCAAGTTTAATCTCCATCATTATCAAGAACAGTTCGCCATCTTTCCTCGGACGGTACGGACGCCGCCATTTTATTACAGGGTTGTAAAAAGAAATGATACTTTTTAGAATATTTAGAGCACAGGCTGCTTTACTGAAAACTGTAAAAGAATACTTGTAAAGGCAAAACAAATTCTTTGCAATAATAATTACTTATGGGTACCCCGAATAATTTCATAATCAACTCCTTATGAAAATATCTCTTTACTCCGTTTTTGAATGCCTTTTTATAGAAGACTGAAGATTATGAAAATAATCCGATCTATTTCTGGACAACAAAAATGTGTTCGGAATTCTTTGCTGTTGCGTTTTATTGAAACTCTGAGTCTTTTGAGTTTCTCAGGCAAATGTTACGGGTGCAAGCGAATTGGCAAAGTGAAAGCGAGAAGTGTTCGGAATCGTTTCGAAGCTTAATGAAGATTGTCTTGTTGGTACCTACGGAACTGGTTCCAGTGATTGGTACCTGTATGGACTCGATCCCGCTGTCGTTGACGTTTTCCTGGACATCGGGGAAGACGAAGGCCTGTGCCTGCCCGTCGGCCTCGCCCCTCGGCGAATCGCTCGGCCATACTTGCAAAAGAGGAAGTCCGCTACGCGTCTCCGTGCAAACTTCCGCCGTGACGTTGCTCTGCTCACCTGTACCGAGGCACAGTCGGCCCAGCTCTCTCAGTGGCTTCTGCAACAATACGATCCACCTGATCACCTTCCTCAATGTGCAAAATTAACCAAATAAATATATGTTCTCCACTGGCGTGCAAAATTCATGTAAATACAATAATTGCCCGTGTTCAAAGCGTCGTAACTTTACGGGAAAAACATTTTAAAGCTTGAACCTCCCACTTTCGAAAA
>CM052123.1:11581840-11603974 GCA_028454245.1 Halictus quadricinctus
GACACGGTAATAATAATTTTCGGAAGTATGTCCAAATGGGTTTTTCGACAGTCGTTCTACGCGTAAGGATCGAATCGATACGAGCATCGTCATGATAGTTCTCGTCGGATTGCGGTATTCTCTCGCAATAGTACGTCTCGCAGAAGTTATTTCGCCGGGAACGACGTCGGTAACCTTTTACCGCGTAAACCGCAAATTTATTGGCCACAGGGTGCATCCCCGCGTTGCGCAAAACGCGTCGCGAAATAATAAAAGAAGAAACGGGGCATTATTGCTTTTTGTACCGGCCGGGTACATATATTTTCGAAGCTCGTTCGCGAATATTATAATTTACGACCGGTCGCTTTTAACTCCTTCGAGATTGCTTGAACAATTCCTATCTTGTCGACTTTATTCATTTATCGCTCGTGGAATATTTCGTCGATGAAAACGAACGTCCGAGTGTGTGTATGAAGCTTAAATATTTATCGTGGAGAAGATTGATCGAATGTTCGAACGCGCGGTGTTCCTGTCGTTCTCGATCTCCTTCGATGGAGGAGACGAAGAAAATCGATACCCAGAAGAAACGATCTGGGTGCTAGAAAACTGGGGGAATCGAAGAAAGTGGAACAAAAGTTACGATATTCGGGCCGGTAGAATTTTTCCCAATCATTTCGGATGATCGCGGACTTTCTCGAACATCAGGATCGACTCTAGAAATTTCAATCTTATTCCTGTCCGCAATTCATTTGTAACCTGTCCCTAATCGCTATCCACCATTATTTGTAAGCTAATGAAACCGGGAGCGATTTAAATCGTTTAGAGACGCAGCATGAAGGTCTACAGCTACATAGTGATCACCAGTCTTTACATTTGCAAGCTACTGAAGTTACATAGACATTTATGTCTTGTCTGAATAACTCCAACAGTCCTCAAATACTACAACAGCTTATCTAAATTCCTCGAATGTTTCTGTGCATCAAATCCACGCGTTCTCGACATGAATATATCAACCTCACAGCCACATTAATCGCTAGACTAGCTAGATTCTAGAAAGAATCTACAAATCTTACTGCATCACTGAAAAAGAAATATCTATGTAGCTCCTGTCTCTTGCAATCAATGCAGAGAATTTTCTACAATCCCATACGGTCCACATATGCCTGGAAAATCGGCCATAGTTCTTGTTAACCGGTTATAAATCGTGGAAAAATGAATTTTCGTGGGAGTCCTTCATCGTGTTGCGTATTTGTGAATGTGAAGTGGAGAAAAGTTTTAGGTTGGTCATTTTGTTCTTAGAGGAGCAGAACGAGAGAGACGCAGACAGAATGGAATTCGACGGATCGGTCTCGGGTTAGGATCGATGGATCGGTTCGGATCTCGATGTGGAAAAGATGGCAGCACCGTCCGGAAGGTGAAAGTCCTTCGTCGAAGAGGAAGGAGTGGTGGTGCACATATAGAGGGGCGAGAGGGCGCGGCTTGTCCAGACACTCTTTGTCCCGACGACGACGATCACGGCGACGACGACGACGACGATCACCATGTCGCCGAAGTTCCTGTTCCTCCTCGGATCCCTGTTCGTGTTCGCCGGTGAGTAAACTGAACAAATCTCTTCCGTCTTTTCCCCGCGACACCCTCGACATTCAAATTTACCGCCGGAAATCGCTCGTGTCCTCTTCGAGCATCTCGGAGATCTTCGAGTGAAAAGTCTCCGGCGATACACCATCGATCTCTTCGATACCGTTGATCCTCGTGCATCTGGTCTTCCACAATTTTTTCTCGCAAACATCGAATCACTATCGTGCGCGATTTCGTCCCGTTTCTCAGTGAAAGTTCTTCGAACAGAACCGTGAATCTCAGTCGACGAGAACGAGTTCTCTCTCGAAAGACGCATTCAGGTTCCGATCGGCTGTTTACTGGCGGTGAAAGTTGTTTTCGACGTTCTGGACGTTCCCTCTCGATCGTACGAGATCCCGAGAAACCTTCGATTCGCTGTATTACAGTTATACTCTCAAGGATTTATACTCGTTTTCGTTATTCCTATCGATTCCCTTGTTTTGCCTTCGGGCGAGTCTTTCGATACTTTTCTAATATATTTCAATTCTCCGAGCGATGTGAACGTTTATAGATCGCGTTTAGACGATCCCCGAGGTGTCGGAAAAGTGAGCAATACGTGTAAAAATGTTAGGGTATGGTTGTAATAATTAGTTGAGAATCAGGAACGTTTGAGATGCGCGCGAGCGCTCAGAGAGATCCGGAGACTTCAATGGCTGCATAGGCGGTGCGTTTTACTGCGGTGCGCAACGCTCTCCTTCTAAATCTTACCATCAAATTATTTATTTATCTGTAATCACAAAATCAACGTCGATACGTTGCCGGAGCTGTAGAGAATCGTTCTATGTAATTTGATTTCGTTAGAGAACTTCAATTTTGTGTATTTTCTATTTTAATCTGTGTGGAGGCTCTCGAAACTTGTAGCTGCTAGAATATTTATTTATTTATAGGATTACACATATACGATTACACGAATTCGATACATACTAAAATTATACACAATATTCCACTCAAGACTCCTTCAATGGCTAACCTTCTCAAAAAGAAAAAAAATATATATAAACCCATTCTACTTCAATCACAGCAGCCGCGACATTCATTAATTCGTCAAACAAGGTATACACATAGTCATCACACAAATTGTACAATTAACCGAACGAGAACTTTGCCTGTTGTATTTTTATATGAATTCAGAAAATCATTTTCTTCATGAAACAAGATTAGATTTTGCAGAGTTCGTCGCGTAAGTCGAGTTAAGAAAATGAGGCTGTGTTAAGTGACGAATTGCTTAATCTTATTTAAGAATAATTATTTTCGTGTTGCTGTAATGTCGGCATTCTATTGAAGCTCTGTACATTCTCCCCAAAAATTCCTTCATTGACCGCAAAAATGAAAATTCTACGATACGACTTAAAGTACTCGCTGCTGATCTCCGACGAGCAAATTATTTTTCACTTGGAGTAGAATATTTTGACGCCGTTGGAACAAAGAAACGTTTTCGAAAAGGACGAAAAAGGCGGCAACGAGAATTTTTGCATTCGCAGTGACCGTCGCCGACGTGAAAGTTTAATGAAAGACGGCCGAGGTCCGGAAGCGGTCGATCACGATCGCGGATCACGATCGAGGGGGATCGAGAAGGGATCGAGGAGTCGGCTTTAACCGGAGAACCTACTTTGGAGAACCGCTGTCGCTTCCCTCCCCACCCCCGCCGTTCCGTTGCCCTGACATTTCCAAGACTTTCTACTTCTACGGGGGTTCACCGACCCCTGAACGTGTTCTCTCTGTGTCTCTACGATCTCCCTGGATCGCAACGATCGCGACATTTTCCGCGGTCGATCCCGCCGCGACTACAGAACATGCCCTTTTTATTCAAATGTCAGAAACGACGCGCTCCGTTGTCTCTCCGTGTCCTTTGGCTTCTTCGAATCGAACGGGGACTGTGATCCTTTCGTTGATCCACGGTGGGGGAAACGCTTTACGGTGATCCTACTTCTTCTTCAGATTTTTCTTATGCAGGATTTTCGTAACAAATTTTTCTTCGGGACTTTTCGTTAGAATTTTCCTGGAGAATTTTTCTGGAGGATTTTCTTTTTCTTTAGATGTTTCTCGGAGAATTTTTCTTTAAGGATTTTCATAGAGAATTTTTCTAGAGAATTTTCTTTTCTTTAGATTTTTCTCGGAGAATTTTTCTTTAAGGATTTTCGTTGGAAATTTTTCAGGAGAACTTTTTTGTAGAGAATATCTTTGTGCAGGATTTTCTTTGAACAGAGAAAGGGGAAATTTTTATTTTGCTGACGTTTTTCTTCGTTTCATCGATGGCAACTATTTGAAGTTATTATTTCAATCTAGCCGAATAAAGATTGATTGTATTATTAAACCGGTTCTGTCTGAATTCCTCCAGCAAAAGAACGAACTGTTTCCTTTTCCTCGGGAAAGGAACAAGATGGCTACGTACGTATGTAGGACTTTTTCTCGTGGAGCGTAGAAAGGCGTGAAGTATTATATTGATCGTGTGGTCGCGTTAGAGATTGTGCTCGTGAATCGAGAGTCGCTTATGTAATCGTCGATAGAAAGTACGTAATTGTCGATGGAGGGATGATAATGTCTTTTCCTTTTAAAATTGTTTTTCTCTTCGCGAATTATCGAGCAGTCGGAGTCGATCTAGAATGAATGCAATCGTTTTTATTTAAATTCAGGTTGTAGTAACGTAACTTTTTCATTTTCAGTGTCGCTTGTTGGAGCCCAGGATGACGAAGGCGGCGACGGACTCGACGCGAATGCTGAAGAACTGTGTCAGGATCGTCCTGGAGACGAGTACTTCCGGTTGAACGTCGAAGGAGATTGTCGCGATGTCGTGAGGTAAATTTTGCAAAATTATTAATTACAAGGATCATCCGGTACCACAAGATTTAAATATTTCGATCGTCAATTTCACGGAAGATTAATTATCCAAGATTAAATTAAACTCCGCAAAACATCTGACTTTTTCTTTTACAATTGAAGACTAGTGTCAATCAGACAGATTTATAAACTTTTACTTGTTAAGTCCGACATATTTGTATACATTGCTGATTTGTTCATTAGAAAGCAACACGTGCAAGTTGCGTTTAGTATCACTGTTATTTGACACAGGAAGTGTAAAACAATACCGTAGCTATTTTAATGCTGACAATATCAGTTGTTGGAACTAGGAACATTTAAGAGTCCTCGGGTTGAAGGAAGTGAAAGGGTAGTGAAAGAGTAACGGCGGGAAATTCGAATCGCGCGGTGCCGGTAAAACGAGTCCAGAAGGACGCGGCGGGAATAAAACATGTCAATAAGTCATCGGTGTTAACGGTACGCAGCCAGGTAGTAGTCAACAAGTCGGTAGAAGGCAAGGCGACGTCAAAGGGGAATTCAAAATGGCGAATTCCTCCGGTTCCTTGGCGATCGAATTCCGCGTTCGAAGGTTCAAGGCGAGCCTGATACCGGATACAGGACTACTCGCCTTCCAACTTATGCAAGTGACGACACATAATGTCCTGACTCATTCGAGCGTGAATTTACCTACCCAAGGACGCGATCAGAATCGTGTACAATCAGTGTTGCCAAAAATATAGACACTACACAGTCTCCCCGATAAACACAGGATACACAGTACATTTTTGAAGATGATTGCTGAACAGTAAATTAAATAGCATAAAATATGAACATGATATAGTAGATTTTTAAATTGCCACCCACTAATAACTAAATATGACCATAATACAATATATAATATCCAATAAAAATGTTTCGAAAAATATAGACACAATACAATAGCTTTCAACAAAATTGCGCAGATCAGGTTAAAGTAATGCCCGATAAATCAATAAAATTTCCAACTAGTCGATATAATATCAGAAACGCTTCAACAAGCACATTACAATACAAAATTCGAGTAAAAAAATTGAAAAAAACGACCAGAAAGAATAGCAAGGTCGGTGAAACAGTGTAAAAAGCGTCGCGAATTGTTGGCGATCATTGTCGACCGATAAAATCGAACCAAAGGACCGTGAAATTCGCAGATGCGACAAAGCGACCGAGATCGGCGTGACCAGGTTGGCGACGGTGCGTTGCCCGACAGGGTTGGCCTTCGACATCGAGAGGCAGACCTGCGACTGGAAGACGAACGTGAAGAACTGCGACCAGCTCGAGAGTAAGCAGAATGTTTCACGAACCCGTTAACTAAACAACGCCCCGTTTTTTCTTTCTGCCCGGATCGAACAGGTGCACCAAGTCTGGACTGAAACAGATCACCTGCCCCAGCGGATTGGCCTTTGACCTGGACAAACAGACCTGCGACTGGAAGGGCAAAGTCACCAACTGTGACAAGCTCGAGAGTAAGTCGAGATGCTGAGACCTGGCTGGACCGGTACAGCAATCTCCGTTTCCGGTCCCGGTTTTCCCGAAAACGTGCGTTCATATTCACCTGCTTCTTTGCGAAATTTCACCTCTGTCCGACCTTTCAGTCTTTTCTCAGTGGTTTTTTTTTTACTGCTCCGGAGAGTCTTTTACAATTTATAGAAGTTTTGAAAATTAGAATTTTTCAATTTTTCCGAGTGTTCTAAATGTGTCGATCTTATTTTCTGAGGTTCTATAAACGATTTCTAATTTAGTTCTGACTTCTCTCAGAGATTTTACTGCTCCGGAGAGTCTTTTACAATTTTTTAGTGGACCGTTCGAATTTTTCCGAGCTTCTGTTTTCAATAAATAGTCAATAGGGAATTAAAAATACAGTTTCGAGGATTTAGATTAGTTTTATTTGGAGAGTTGATTTTTGTTTCGAGGAAGTTCGCAGAGGCACGGTGTGGATGCATTTTTTGGGGAAAAGCGCAGGTTCCTGAACATTTAGACTGCACCTTCGTGTCAAGGATGCTGCGAAATGTTGTAGGGGAAACGGAGTAGCCCGGTTCGTTCGTAGACTCGCAACGTAGCACGCACCATTCTGTAATTCTACTAACGCACGATTTATCCTCACTTATATCTTGACTCACACTTTACTCTTCTCGTCTCCTCGTCTCTCTACAATCTTCAAACCTGGATCTTCATACGTTTCTAGCATAATCAACCGTTTCAACATCGGCACGATCGGATAATAAAAAAGAATTTCATTAATCGATATACCGAATCTCAACTCTGAACAGAAAATGTAAATTCATTTCGAAGAATTTGCAATTTGTTTCAATAATGAAATTATTAATATCGGTGTGCGTTGATAATTTCATTGCTCGATGCTCGGTAACAGTTTTGTCCGGAGATTTTGCAACGTTTTATTATCTGTGTTATAGTATTTTGCTAAATAGAACGTTACGCGAACGTTGTAAAAATGGCCGTCGATCGCGCGAATGCCAACAGAAAGTGAAAATGTGCCGGCAGTTGCGTGCCACAACGTTCGTAATTATTCGAACGGCTCGTACGAGCAGTCTGCCTCGATTACAGCTTTCTAAATTTCCTAATTAACAAGCAGCCCGCTCTCGAAAGATCAACGCGTTTCTTTCATCCTGAATCTTTCGGGAACATTCGCGAACAGGATGAACGACGCTGAAAACTCGTTCCGCCATTTTTAACCGGAACACGTACGTACGTACGTACTCTGATAATACTTCTTAAGAGGGTATACCCATTCAGAGCCGTCAATTTTCGACAATTTAGGAGAACACAAATAATTAAGGTTATTACAGATCAAGTGTTTCAAAATTTCGCATACAAACTTCTTCACACACATAAAACAGAGATATCTCTTTATACGGTGAACTCAAAATTATATCAGTATCAACAATAATTTTCTTTTTTACTGCTTTAAAAAGTTTCTGCTTCATACGACTGCCATTTTGTTGAAAATTGTTTCCTCTTCGTCGTTCTAGTTCGAAAGATAAAGACACGTGTGTAAAATTTGAGGGGTATTGACCAATTCGTTGTTGAGATTTCACGCGGCAGCCGTGTAATTTAAATAATAATAACTTGCACGAAAATTACAGCGTGTTATTATTTTCAGTTTGTTAAAAATTGTTTCTTCTTCGTCATTCTAGTTCGAAAGATAAAGGCACGTGTGTAAAATTTGAGGGGTATTGACCAATTGGTCATTGAGATATCACGCGGCAGTCGTGTAATTTAAATAATAATAACTTGCACGAAAATTACAGCGTGTTATTATTTTCAGTTTGTTAAAAATTGTTTCTTCTTCGTCATTCTAGTTCGAAAGATAAAGGCACGTGTGTAAAATTTTAGGGGTATTGACCAATTCGTCATTGAGATATCACGCGGCAGCCGTGTAATTTAAATGATAATAACTTGCATGAAAATTACAGTGTGTAATGTTGAAATACATGCGGTAGAAGTATAGACAAATTTTGAGACGCTATAATAGCCTAACGGCTTTTGATCTCGAAAGTTGATCTGAAAAGTGACAGCTCTGAATATCCCCTAAAGCGAAAAATTCGGCGTTGATTGGAAAGAATCGAGGGAAAACGGAAGATTAGAGTAGTCGTATTCGGTGCTGGCACGTTCGAATAATTGCGAACGGCACCGTGCACGTAAGTGACTTTCGAGAGACGCTGTAATCTCCGGTCCGGCCACTTTCGATTCGCTGGTTTCAAGACTGGTTTCGATTTTGAGCGAAAGTATGCTCGCGGGTTCTGGCCGAGAGACGGGGCGCGGAGACGAGAAGCTCTCGAGCGGTCGCTCTCGAATTATTCTAACCCAGTTTCGAGCCCATATTCTCACCGGTTTATATATATATATATATATATTCGCTTACCCACCTTGTTCCTGCTCCCCTGCTAGCTCGGTGTCCCGTCGACTCACCTTGCTCGACTAACAACCGTGAAAATGTGAACACGCACTATACTCACAGCCTACGGTCCGGTGGAAAACGCTTGCCCAGATTTGTTGCTTTACGTGCCGGCCTCCTTTGCAGAGCTCGCCGTGCGGACCACGCCATTTTTTCGATAAATGTATCATATACCCCGTTCAGAGTAATACGAAAGAACACACTTCGGTTCGAGTCTCGGATATATTTCGGCCGAAAATAATTCCTTTAGTGTGGATCTTCATGCAAAATAAAAATATCCTAACTCGATCGCGAGAAACGGAAGTGAAATGAACGGAAACTTTTTCTTTTAACAATCCCGATAGAGGTCAGAAATAATGTAACAATATTATAATGTACACGTCAATCCGAAACTCTATTGCGAGGCGGTTAACGTTAATGTTAATTTCTTCTCGAATGAAAACGTAATTCTTTCTCATTTTGTTTGACTGTTTTCGTAAATTAAACTCCACAGTTAATTATACCGATACAAACGTTCTTGTGGAGAGTTTTGTTTTTTGACAAAAATGGTTACAGTTTGAAGCACTGCAAAAATTGGAAAGAATTGTTAATAATTAATTGAAGCAGGAAAGAAATGTTTCGATTGCTGCTACCGTCCTGTAACGGACGTAGAAAATTTATATTTCGCATGAAGATCCGCAGTCTAACGCTGACCGTTGCTGTTACCACGAGGATTTTCATTAATTTTGCCGCAACTACCGCCGAATAAAAATGAACTGTCTAATTTCTCGAAACAATTTCTGTCGAACAAGACATCCCGAAATTCGAAAATAAATGTCCCGGTCGATTTTCAATAATAAAACTCTCGATTGCCAGCTACCCCACGCGCAGAACGCGTGGTCTGATCGCGCAAAAAACCGCAAAGAAACCTCGACCGATCTTTGAGACACGTTCCTGTCGCAACAGCCCCGGCCGGCTATCGAATCTGCAATTTTATCCGAAACTGTTTTTGTTCGGCAACAAAACCTCGTACCGTAACCGTAACCGTTCGGCCATTTTGCACGGGCGTCGGCGAACAAAAGGAAAAGTTCGCGTTAAACATATTGCCCCACGGTCTGTCTCTCGTAATCGACGCTGGCACGCAACCGCTTCTTAGCTTTACAGTAAAATCCGCCTCACACCTGTACATATTATTAAACACGGCCCACGTATACATACATACATACATACATACATACAAGCATACACAAGTTCATACATGCGCGAGCAAACGTATAAAATTCTTTTCTCCTCGCTCCAGGTACGAGGTAGCACGTTCTCGATCGCTGATCTCTATTTTTTCTCTCGTCTTTTTCTTCTTCTTCTTCTTCTCCCCTTCTAGGCATCTCTTTCTCTGTCTGTTTCTTCACCGATCACTCTCTCTCTCTTTCTCTCTCTCTCTCCCTCTCTCTCTCTGTCTGCATCTAGATCGGTTTCGCTTCGACGATCTGGCCTCCTTACACCAGAGCTCCTCGTTATTCAGACTCGAGGCTCGCTTTAGCCGCGAGTACCACGGCTATCGATCATTTCTTTCTCCATTCTATCACCTCTCTCTCTCTCTCTCTCCCTCTCTCTCGCTCTCTCACTCTCTCTTCTCTTCATTTCTCTCTATTTCTGTCTCCAATTTTCATCTCGTCCTCGAAGCCGTCATCGAGCCGAGTCCTGCGCGAGGCTTTTCTCATAATATTCCCTCTCTCTCTGTCTCTCTTTCTTTCTCTCTCTGTCTCTCTCTCTCTCTCTCTGTTTCTCTCTTCTCTCACGGTCGAACAGACTCGTCAGTCGCAGACTCGTCCTCCCAGCAGATTTAATTGCTCCGATTCGCTGTTCCGAGGGGCGACGCGCCTTTGAAAGATGCAACAGGAGAGGGAATCGCAATTAGAAGCTCGTGTGTAATTGTTGCAGTTCTGTCTTGGGCTCTCTTGTAAATTCGTGGCTCTCGAAATAGTTTTCCTTTTTCTTTTTTTTTTTCGGGATCGAGAGCTGTCGTCCTTCTTTCGGGGCTCTTATTTTTCTATGTCTCGGAGAGTCATTTTTTTATGGTTTCTGAGGATATATCTGTTGAAGTCGAAGTTTACTGGTGACTTTAATGTTCTTTTTTTCTCGAGGCTGTTTTCTTCTGTAACTTGTCTCTTCGAAATTCACTGGTTTTATGCTGTACGCCTGAAAAACAGTAACATCGTTAAGCCTTCGTTAAGAATTGTTGTTTTATTCGACACACTTGTGCAAAGCGATACATTCACACTCCGCGCATTAACGAATTACAACACGAATATATTAAAACAGGAATTGAATGTACGCTAATTGCATCAGCGAATGGTTCGATCAGATAAAGAAGAAATAACGAGCGTGTTGTATTCTAATCTTGTTATTATAAATGTAGTTTAGAATTTGATAGACTTTCGAGAAAATAAAAGTAAATGCAATACTCTATCCTTTGTTGTATGATTCGCGTAAATAAAATTGTAATCAGTTTTTGAAAATCGGGTGTGTTTATCAGGCCAATTCACATTGTATAACATGCATAAATTACCAGAACAACAAAGTCAAAGTCAAATGAAAAATACTCCGAGTATTTCAACACTTTTAAAAATTAATTACTCTCTCTCTGAAACACCTGTTGCGTAAACAGTCGACCTCTCAAACAGAAAAGCAACCATATCAAAAAAAGCCTCCAGAGTCACCAGACAAATCATTTAACATGTTCACTACCACCGTCACACATATGCGACGTTCGTGATCTCTCAATTTACTCAAAGACAGCCTAATTAATTTTATACACTTTGCTCATAGTTAAATTAACTTTGACACAGTTTACTCATAGTTAAATTAATTGTATCCACTTGGTTGTCGGATGTTATAGTGCATACCATATAATGTTCAGAAATGTTACGACAATCTTCTGCTAATTTCTTTCGACATTTCATGGAGGAACATTTAATGAAATATTTGAACCACGAAGCTAAGCGACAAAAAGTACTAAATTGTTTTAGTATTCCTGGTGCGTTGCATAAAACATTGTAATAGTGATAGCGAGCATGTTGGAACGTCTAAACCATATCGGAGCAGTTGAGTCCGTTTTCAAAATCGAATTCGAACGCGTCTCTGTTCTAAAAAATAAATAAATGAACAAAATCAAAACGGAAGAGAATCCGTCTCTCCTCAAATCTTCTGCTATCTGTTCTCGCCTTGGTCCGCGGCCATCATTTCCAGAAAAATCGCCTCTAAATGTTTGTCTCTCACGTGTTCTTTGCGTGCGAATCGCTGCGAGCCCACGAAAAAAAAAAAATAGAGAAAAAAGAAACAGCCGAATCACACGCATCTCGACGTTCGAGTATAGTTATTGTTTTCTCGTGATGGTTCCTCCGAAAATAGAGCTGTCTGTTCGAGGCTCGAACCAGATCTCTCGATGGTTTCCACGAGGAATCCGAGGAGAAATCGGCGCCTCTCTCTCGCGCACGCGCGCGGAAAATATACTTTCGATCGAAAGAGAAACTTTCGTTTCTCGGCCCCTTTCGGTGGATCGTTTTGCATCTTCCGGTCGCAAGCTGACAGCCAGCAAAACCAGATCCGCACCCCGAACAGAAAGAAAAACTGAATCGGCGAACAATCGGCCGTGGAAACACAGCCAGTGGCGTAGGAACGACTCTCGATCACTCGAAATATACAAACGACAGATACCAGCAACTGAAAGTTCTTTCCACGTACAAAAAAAACCCATTTCCCTTAATCTGATATTCATTAACATTTTGAAAACACTCGAAAATCCCATGAAATCCATAAAATCGGAGTAATTTATCTAGTGAAAGAAGGATTGCAAAAATTAAGTCATTTGGTACACCGAATACATTAATATAACAATTAATTTTCACTGTTAAGCTCCGTACTTGTGAAATTTTGTCGATTTAAAGGATGGAAATGGATTTAATTTGCTGTTTAATTATTTTCGGGAAGAACTTTCTCGGCAAACTTATTGACGCTTTCGTGACAGAGATTAAATCGTTCGTTCCGTTACGGAGTGACGTTTAGGATCGAGATCCAGGGAATCTTGATCACAGTTGGAACAGTCACGAAAGCGTCGAGCTCTCAAGTCACACGTGTATATAATAATGTTTGCGTGTACATATTAGACGACACAGCCGAAACCAACAACGGTGAATCGTGATTCTCCGTAGAAGAGGTAATTAGTTTGACGATTAATACTTGAGATGGCGAGAGGTACCGTATAGCTTTGGACTTGGGTAAACATTAATTCAGCACGTGACGGCTTTAACCCTTTGCGGATCGTCCCAGAAACGACGGATCCGACGTGTTGGATCGTTCCGATCGATTTTCATTGATCGAGCGTTCCGTGGGAACGCCGCGCCGCGAAGGGTTAATTGCGTTGCGTTTGAGACGAGCCTCGTAATTGGGATCGATTACTTCATCTCGCTTCGCGTGTCGATTCGGCATAATTCCTTAGACAAATCTTCCTTGACCCTTCAACACTCGAGTAGCGACTCTGTGGCGCCATTATTAAAATTGTTCGTATTTAACAGATCACTAAACACTTACACTAACGAGCAAAACTGAGTCTACACTATTTGAAGCAACAGAACTTTTTAAAAATTAGATCAAATCACTTGAATTTTATTGAGAAGTTAGAAGGATTATTAGACGAGGTGTAAAAAATTTTTGAAAAAAGTTTGAATCGGTCGGAATCGCAAAAGAAATAGTAAAAGTTGGTATTTTTAGCTTTTTTATCTGAGCCTGTATTGAAAATTTAAAAAATGTGTTTGATTCGTTTGAATAAATTATATCCTTGCTGAAAATTTCACCGATATTGGTTACTTCGTTTACGAGTTATAAACGCTTAAAAGCGGAAAAATTGCCATTTTTCAAGATTTTCGACTTAAAATCGCACTTTTTCAAAAATTTTTTACACCTCGTCTAATAAACTAATTCTTCTAACTTCTCAATAAAATTCAAGTTCTGTTGCTTCAAATAGTGTAGACTCGGTTTTGCTCGTTAGTGTAAGTATGAGATATTACATCAGACACTTATCCACAAAAATTAAAAAAAGAATATCCTAGATCGGAAGAAATATTTAACACTAGAACTACCGAACCAGTCGGAACGACTGGTCCCTAATGTTTTCTTCTACAGTCGCAGAAGTTACAAAAATGTTTTCATCAGAAATTTTTCAATGAACTTATTCATTGAAGCACATATTACAACAAAAGTTGTGTGAAGTCTTAATAGATACATCAGTCGCATTTGTTGCTCAAATCAACGCTTGATTAATAAAACAGTCGAAGAAGTAATTCCCGCGATAAGTTTTAACTCTGCTATTTTCATTGCAACGATCACACTTTAACTTTTAGGCAATAAACGCGTTAAAATAGCTCCGAGTGCGAAGGGTCAAGTTCGTTTCGAATCGATGCTATTTGTCAATGTTTAAAGTTCCGTTTCGGAGTAATCAGAGAAAATGAAGAGTTGTTAACCGTGTTTGTTAACTACTGTGCGCCAGTCGCGCGACTCGTCCTTCGATCCAAGTAGATTGTGGTTCCTGCGCCGCTGTGTAATCCCTGTATATAAATTGGGGGAGAAATGAAAGTAGACCTATACGACACCCCGCGGTAAACGTCAAACAGGAGAGCAGTAGTATCGATGTAGTTGGTGTATATTGAGGTCGCGGGAACCGGCCCCGCTAACGAGTATTACGTTTGCAGAGCCACGTAAGGTCTTGCCCATCCTGAGGACCGACGAACCGGTCTGCCCCGAAGGGAAATTGTCATGCGGTAACGGCGAATGCGTCGACAAGGAGCTCTTCTGCAACGGTAAACCGGACTGCAAGGACGAATCCGACGAGAATGCCTGCAGTGAGTACCTACGCTGACGATCGATCGATCCCTTCCCTGATCCCACCGACGTCCATCCTTCACAAAATTGTCCGATACGAGATTCCGAAAGGATTCTTCGTTCAAAAATCCACCAGTTCCAAAGGTCCAAGATCTCTGAACTCAAAGGTCCAAAGGATTATGAGATGGGTCCTTGGGTCCAGATATCCAAGCGCGGGAGAGTTTTATAATCCTTGAATTCCACGGTTCAAAAATTCTATAATCCAGGATTCAAAAATCCTGTTACTGAAGCTGCCCGTAACCTGAGAAATCAAAGAAAACTCTCCGCGATTCCAAAAGCGCAAAGAGACTCCGAAGAATCCCTGGATCCGCAATTTCCAAAAGCCGAACCCCGAATTCCAGGCTAACCGCGTCGTCTGCCATTACAGCCGTGGAAACCGACCCTAACCGCGCGCCGGATTGCGACCCGACCCAGTGCGTACTTCCGGATTGCTATTGTTCGGCGGACGGTACTCGAATTCCTGGAAACATCGAGCCCTCGCAGGTGCCTCAGATGATCACGATCACGTTCAACGGGGCCGTGAACGTGGACAACATCGATCTATACGAGGACATCTTCAACGGCCAGCGTCAGAACCCGAACGGCTGCCAGATCAGAGGCACCTTCTTCGTCTCTCACAAGTATACCAACTACTCTGCCGTGCAAGATCTTCATCGCAGAGGCCACGAGATCTCTGTGTTCTCTTTAACGCACAAAGACGATCCTCAGTACTGGACCCAGGGAACTTACGACGACTGGTTGGCCGAAATGGCGGGTGCACGGTTGATCATAGAGCGTTTCGCTAACATAACCGACGGCTCCATCATCGGGATGAGGGCTCCCTATCTTCGCGTCGGTGGCAACAAGCAGTTCGAGATGATGGCCGATCAGTTCTTCGTCTACGACGCTTCCATCACCGCTTCCCTGGGACGTGTGCCCATCTGGCCTTACACCCTCTACTTCAGAATGCCGCACAAGTGCAACGGAAACGGCGGAAATTGTCCTTCGAGGTCGCATCCGGTCTGGGAGATGGTAATGAACGAGCTGGACAGAAGAGACGATCCTACTTTCGACGAGTCGCTGCCCGGTTGTCACATGGTCGACTCTTGCTCCAACATTCAGACCGGGGAACAATTCGCCAGGCTCCTCAGGCATAACTTCAACAGGCACTTCAACAGCAACCGTGCTCCGCTTGGACTTCACTTCCATGCTTCATGGCTGAAGAGCAAGAAGGAGTACAGGGAGGAGTTGATCAAGTTCATCGAAGAGATGCTGGCTAGGAGCGACGTGTACTTCGTTACCATGGTCCAGGTCAGTGCGTCTTTCTCAATGCTCTATATTAGACTACATCTTCTTGTCTTGTCTTCTCAGGTCCTACGGAAAAATGGACGAATGAAATGGAAAACTTTATTGAAAAGATTATTGAAAAAGGGAACGCACATTTTTGTTGGACCTTTGTCTCTCGGAATTGATCAGGACCCGATGCTGTGCAGATTCTTCTTTCACACTTTTGTCTTTCTATTTTTTTCTTCTTCCTTGTTCTTCAGTTTGGAAGAAGTATCCTTCAATTCATGACGCAGCACTGCGATTGATCCTTTTCTCTTCGTCTTCTCGTTGGAATGTCCTAAAAGTAGATTTCTGAACTCACTTTTTTTCATATAAAACGTTCTCAGAATTGAGAATTTTATTACAGTATCTTTCCGACACTGAGTTCAAAGTGTGTACAATGTCTGCGTGTTTGAACGTTATCGACGAAAAATGATCGATGAGGGAGCTGTAAGCTAGACAGATGATGAAGGAGGGATACAAGCTGGATCCTTTTAGAATTTCAGTTTGATGGAGATGCGGAGGAGTGCCCGCAACGACAAGATACGCTCGAAATCGGTTTCCGATCGAGCCACCGCGACGCTAAAACTGTTACTACGACCGTTTCACATTATTTCAATTAATCTCCGTCGTTCAATCCCGCAGCATCACCGAGTTTCTCATTCCTGATCCACGAAGCCCCGCGTCGTGGTTTTATTCCGCTTCGCTTCAATTTATTTTCCGCTTTCAATCTGACCGCTTATTCTCTATTTTTCTCCCCCCTCTCTCTCTTTCTCTCGTTTTCTCTTCGTCTCGTTCTGACAGGTTCGATTTGCTTGCAAGCTCCCTCGACCGCTGTTGTAATCCATTAAGACTCCATCTACAGCTTCTATTTCCGAACGTGTTGTTTCCATTTTGTTCACTGAACCACAAAATTATTCTTTACATAATAGTAAAACTCGTCTGCGAAGATCGTTGTAAAAATATTTGTCGAAGAAAATGAAAATCGAAAGAAAAATAATCTTACTGTCATGATCTTGACAAAGTTGAACGCTGCTGCTGGTCTCTTAAATTTAATGCTAATTCACTTGTACGAAATATTGATCTGTCTCCTCAATAATTTAGTGAGACAAGTATGATCTCAAGTTCGATTTCAAAAGATGGAATTAAATCTTTTCGAAGAAAATAATGATCCAAAGCCACAACAGTTAAGAGTACCTGATACAAAAATATGAGAAGTACGAAATTGTAGATTACATCGAACATTGTCTGACCAGCAACGTCCTATTCTACTTGCAGGTGATCAAGTGGATGCAGACTCCGACAGAGTTGTCAGCCCTCCGGGACTTCCAGGACTGGAAAGAGACCTGCGACGAGAAGGGTCAGCCGTACTGTTCCCTTCCGAATGCGTGTCCCTTGACGACCAGGGAGCTGCCAGGTGAAACCCTTCGCCTGTTCACCTGCATGGAGTGCCCGAACTATTACCCGTGGCTGTTGGACCCGACCGGTGACGGGTTCACCGCGAACAAATGAGCGGTCGCAGACAGCAAATCGGTCGATCGAGACCGCGTAGGATCGAGGATCACGCGGAATCGATCCTAAAGACCGTGCAGGATTTTCCATTATAGAGAGAGAGAGAAGCGGGGAAAACGTTTCGCGACGCAGGATGTTTCCTACCGATGAGATTGGAGCATCCTTCGAGTCGAATACTGACGCGAAATCATTGCAAAATTTTATTAACGAAACCCTATCGATTATTCTAGAGGAATCGTCATTCTAGAAAATTTCCTTCAGAGTGTCAAAGCTCGAAGGATGTCTGCAAAAATTGATCGATAACGCGTACTGACTTAGGTAGAATTTTTTTTTTCTTTTGGAAGGGTATGTAAGGAAACGAGTTGTAATTTGTGAATTAATTTGAGAGGATTGTCTTTCGCGTCAGGATTTTACAGTAAGCGTTCGCGAAACGTTTCGATCGCCGATTGCGAACGAAAGGATTCGCCTCTTGAGAGGAAGGAGCGAGTCCTCCGAGAGGACACTCGACTTGTACATAACCACCGTATTACCTTGCCCTCCCTGAGTACCCTCAGCTCCCCAGAATCTCACCGGCTCGTCGGTCCTTGCTGAGGATCGATCGTCATCCGGAAGGATCGACGCCGGATTGTCCCTTGGTTACACGTTTTTTTTTTTTAGCGGTTAAGAGGCGCGCGAGAGGTTAACGTGATTTTTAGAATATTCCTTAAAGTATTTCTGAATAAACGTTTTACGAAAACTTACGCCCTGCGGTGTCCCTTCCGTCTCCAGTTCATTACAAAAGCTCCTTCTCGTCCCTAAAAAAAAAGAAAGAACATTTTCCTTGATGAACAATTCATTATTCGAACGCGTTAAATAATTAACAATAAAACGTAGGATTTGTTTCTTTAGCTCGAGTAAATTGCTAAATAGTATTCTCATCGTTTGAACGATCATTTTGACTGTTTAAAATTGCAATTAATCCTCGAAAAGAGTAAAAACAAAATGAAAGCATCGGAGTTTAATTATAGTTAGAGCGATTAATGCTTACTTAGGTTGCAATTTCGAGGATTGCGGTCCTAGGAAGCTTCCCGTCGACAAATTATCGGTGTCCTGCGCCAGGATCGAAGCATTTTATTATTCCAATCGAGGACACGCTCCCGGTAGCCTTGAAAGTAATCGATAGGCGCCAGCCTGCGGTTCGTAAAATGTCACTTCAGGCTCGTCTCAGGTTTTATCACATAGGCCGGGGCTCCTTTCGATTTCGGACAACATTCCTTCTCGGCCACGAGTCCTGATTCAGCAATCGAAATGGATTCCTTGGACTTTCTTCGGATCGACTCGCGAGAAATTTCTCTTGGCAATTAGCAAAAGATGTTTACCTCTTTTGTTGCTTCTAAAAATATGTTTACCGATTAACGATAATATTTCAGCGCTAGCACTTTACTTCGTTACAGTATGTCCATTCGTTTCGAACTGGTAATTGTGAGTACGACAGTAGTGTTTAGTTACAATAAATATGTATTACCTGTGCACTACCTTGCCTTCAAAATGAATGGATAATTAACTTGAGAAGTTGCTTGTTAACACGTAATTTGTTTCGCTATCTTATCTTCTCCCGTCTCTAAGATTTAAAGTGATAAATATTGCGTGAAGATTTCACATTCTTCACGAAGCAAGAATTCATCGACAAAATTAATATTAATCATGGACAGTTGTATTTGCAGGTTTAGTGGATAATTAACTGTCAAACCTACCATTTAACGTACAGTTTGTTTTATGAAAAGTTGTACGCTGTTAGGGAAATGAGGATCTTTTCTTTCATACGTTACAGTTTATTGCATTAACAAAATGTACATTCTTATGTCCCTATACACAACTCGTCGCACAACTTTGATTTATGAATCGGTGAATCATCCCCCTGGTATGAACTCTCTATGGCATTCTTATTCCTTACGGGAAACTCTCGAAACGACAGAACGCTGTGTACCGTGTGAGTGTGTGCTATTTATACGCGACCAGTTTACCTTGATCTGTCTTTAAAAAAAAAAGAAAAAAAAACGAAATCCGTCGACCATTTGTAGGAGACACGGATTGCGAGAAGAAAAAGGATAATGGAATAAAAATGGCGTCGGACGCCGAAGAATATACACAAATGTGTCACCGTGTACTATCTTCGCTAACTATACATGGAAATATTATACAGAGTAAATTATTTAATTTATAAATAAATGCAGTAGGCGAAAGAAGTCTCGCCAAGTGTTCCGTGCACGAAGAAACTGCGGCCGTAATACGTTTGTCTTTAACGAAGATAGTGTCTCTAACACGTGGTAAACCATTGAGCTCTAGACATCGATATATCTAGGGAACGCGGGAAATTAATAAAAGAACGTCTATGTACAATTATGCTTGCCGAAAACGGTGCAATATTAACTGTTTATCACAGCAGCGTCGGATTCAACGTTGTTAAATAACCGAGGGTCCCCAGAGGACCCTTTTAGGAAATTGCAAATAATTCGGTGCATCACTGGAACCGTGCACACACGCGTTTGTATAAGGCCTACTTCCTTCTCTCTACTTCCATTAAGTTTTACGAGCCGGGAAAGGCATGTGAGAAACTTCGATATTCGGTCTGATATCAGACAATCCTAGAGAAAGTGCTGCTCCTCGTGATCGCATCGAGAACATACGTCTTGGGTCATATCCCGAGGTAGCTGCAGAAGATGAAGGCGGCGCAGATGCTAAGGATGATCACGATGGTGACGAACCAGAATGGCAGTGTGTCTGAAAGAAAATATATCAACAACTCCTCCTTCATTTTCTGTATGATTAGGTCAAGTAGATCCTCACGTCTAAATGGGATGCTGTGTATACAAATCTTGTTGTCCACCGAGATGCTGACGACAGCAGTTTCGGTGTTACTGGTGATCGCTGGGCCATCCAGTTTAGTAGGCAAGAACTCCAAACCAGTTACGAACATGCTATGCGCTCCGGGAACGTGTAGAGCTCTCCTCAAGCTAAAGGCCACGTATATGTCCACGCTGCCCGAGAACATTGTCCCGACAGCGACGAATTTTCCATCGTCGGATACTGCCAGCGCGGATAGCGTTTCATAATAGGGCGCTACCTTCACTATGTTCCCAGAGTCGATATCCCACATCTGCAGGAAGCTGACATTCTTCCCAACCACGGCGTTCGACAACATGAACAGCTGTGTCTTGGACTTGTCTTCCACCAATTTCGGGAATCGACATCTTTTGTACATGTACTTGAGGCCATTCGGAGGCGACCATGTCAGTTCTTTGTACTTGCTGCCGCTGTGCACATTCCACAGAAAAGCTTTACCGTCTTTCGCGATGCTAGCGATTAGCACGCCGTCCAAACTGAAATCTATATCGTCGATCTCTTTAGTATGTGCGTTTAGATCGTGCAGCAGTTGCAGTTGTGGGAACTTCCACAGTCTTATATGGCCATCTGTGCCACCGGTGGCCATGTACTTTCCATCTAGGCTTATTCTGACGATCCTCTGCAGGGGCTCCTCCTCGCTGTGAACATAAAACATAGAAGATAAAGAATCAACTGGAGAGACAAGTAAATGCATCGCATTGTAAGCATTGACAGCCACCTAAAATCAGTCTGTACACTGTCGGAAGGCTTGACGATCAATTGCAACTTTTTGGTCTTTATATTAGAGTTATCATCCTTGATCTCCTCTATCCTCTCTCTCGAAGCATTGCTCTCCTCTGTGTTTTCTGTGCTCTTCCTGTGCCTAAGACCTTGCTTCGCGCTATCCGTCTCTTTCACAACTTCTCCATTCTCCACAGTGACCACCCTGGTGTTTACATTGTACAATTGACAGTGACTCTCCTGGCCAGCTGTGATCCAAGTTCTCCTGCCGTTGTTATAAGCTGTGCAGTTCATCACAACGCTGGGACCTGTCTCGTGTCTAGTTACCTCTTCCGCTACGAACTGAGTTCCGTTGTGCGACAACTCAAATATTTCCTGCAACGGGATGATGCGAATGAACGTGGTACCGAATGTTGAACATGATTTTTGTTCGAGTATAAGCAAAATTAGAAGCAATACTCACAAATCCATTGGCCACACCAGTTTTCGAGGATCCTCCGCCGCCACCTACGAGGATGTGTCTGCTGGTCAGCATCTGCAGGGTGTACAAGGGGAAGTTTACCCTGGCCAGCAGGCCACAGTTGTTCCTCCTCGGTGGCATGATGTCAAGTGAACGCCTGCTGTGCCGCAAACCTTCTCTGTTTTTGATCGCTGTCGCCCAGACAGGTGTCCGCCGATAGCCGAGGATCGCGACCAGCTAAAAAATCCGAATGCCGTCCAGTTGCTCCATCACGTAACGAGAAATCTGTTCCCACCGAACATTGTTCAATGTTCAATGTTCATTCGGTAACGTCCAACGCTGGCGAAACAGACGACAAAACAGCGATGAACACGTATTCAATCACAGACGAGGTATAGGATAGACCTATCATCGAATGTATTTTTGTGGCCCAACTGAACCAACTGGTGGCTGTATTACCAACTGAAACTAAAATCTGCTGACAGCGTCGTCAGCGGTAGGAATTAAAATTAAAAATAGCTATATATAGTCACTGCAGTCTCGCGAATACAATAGAATATTGTTTTCTAAAATGCTTCAACGATTTCAAATACTAATTTCGATTATGATTAGTTAAACTTTGTGTTGGGTATAAATAATAAATTAATGAATCACAGACGAGGTACAGGAGTAGACCAATCACCCAATGTATTTTTCAGTCTTACGTCCGCGGGGCTCTAGAGCCACCTTACCATTTTTGTGACACATCCTACTGTATCGGCCGGTACTAATAATGTGGAACTAATATCACAGACGAGATGTAGGAGTACGCCAGTCACCTTATTATACTGTTTCGTGTCGCACGATATGAAATACCGAGTAATCATATTTAGAAATCTTAATGAGAATCGAGTATCTTGAATAATCATGCATAAAAGTTACTTTGACATGGTTTAAGACATGTTCATGACATGCTTTAAAAGTTACTCTGTATCTCGAGTACTATTAGCCATTT
>CM052123.1:11604074-11616543 GCA_028454245.1 Halictus quadricinctus
CTCTCTCTCTCTCTCTCTCTCTCTCTCTCTCTCTCTCTCCCTCTTACACGTACATATTGTCCTCAACTTCATTCTGGCTGGCTGCTTTTGGATGGACACTGTATTATTGTGTACGATTAAAACTCATCGATGCGACAACTAACGTATTTTCACTCCTTAAACTTATCGCCTTATCGACACCCGAAGCGCTGCAACGATCAATGCCGTCATTGCACGAATTGCATGCACTAAGAGCATCTGAAACATTTCCTGGCAAATACGCAGCTTTCATCGAGAAAAATTCCTTCGATCCGAGAGCGCCGATGTTCTAGGCCGAAACGGTTTATTCAAGGCCGTATATTACGAGACTACAGGAGGTCATCGACGGTATGACCTTCAAACGACTTTGAACGTATACACCCTCGGATCGAACAATTTTCTCTTTCGCTCGTCCAGCAAATAGAACTAGAAAACATCTTGTATACAGTAACTGAAACAAGGATTAGAACGCTCAGTTTTTTGGGCACAATTTTGCATAAACAAATGCCATATTAATGTATAATACGTGCACTTCATTACAAGAAAGCTATACCTAAAGGAACTGGCGATTCCCACATTAATTTCAAATGTTTCGCGCCATGGTACGGTCGATAAGGCGTGGTGGCGATATACGTTTCGATTAACAGTTACGCGGGAAAATTAAATTCGATGTATCAAATGCACGGTTCGATCGAGATCGAGAACAAGCCGGGCTCGAAGATCGTCTACGTAAGATCTATATCGTCAGTAACGGTTCGTTAAAAGTTAACGTGTCTTCTGGGAAAAGGTGTTTGTCATATTAAGTTAAACTGCAAGCTATACCACAGAGCTTAAGTAGTATGTACGCCGTTATCGATTATTATCGCTATCCGGTTCGGTTCGCAAAGAGACTCGCTAGAAAATAGAACGTGTACTAATGGCGGTGGCTGTAGACGCGCGCTCGCGCGAATAATAACAGAAATTACAGCATCGAGTCGTTTCTCTTAATCTTGTTTTCTTTTTTTTTCCTAGGAGCTGTAGGAGGTGTCTGCTTTTCGTTGGACGAACTTAACTGCCAAACGTTACGCTCCCATTCGCTTGGAACTGCGACGAGGAGTTGGCCAGCCACGTTTAAAAACACAGTAATCTCTCGATATACAGGGTGTTTCGTTTATCCTGAATTCCTTGTATTTCCGTTGTATTCTGCGGATACAAAGAATCGTCCCAAGAGGAAGTTGTTCGGTTCGGAACGACGGACATTGTGATACATGAATTTTCTTAAGATCATCAACATTTCATCCGTGCTAATATCGGTTTTTGTTATACACGAGATTCAAGTCAGTAGAATATATGATAAAAAATATAGAGTTTCATTTAAAAATTTAAACGTGACCTTCACAGAACTCTCCAAGGTCGTCGCAAAGTTAGATAACTATCATCAGGATATGTCTTCCTCGATACCGCACAACGTTCGTCTGAAACATTTCTTTGGGTTTTTAATTTAAACCTGGCATACTGTATATCGAGACATTACTGTATACTGATTACTTGTAGGGGGAGGGGCAACGACATCTCACGTTGAATCCTTAATGATTAATTAATCGTTTCTTGATACGCTTAGACGATTTGTCATGTTTGCTGCGGGTCCTCCTCTTGCTCGGTCAGCAACGGGATGCCGTTCAGCTGATCCACGTTATTGTTCTCCGTCTCATCCTGCTCGGAGAGCAGCGGCACCACTTGCTGATTATTGTTGTCCGTTTCAGATGGTCGCCTGCTCTGCACGGACAAAAACGACATCGGTATCGTGCCCGATGGGGTCGTCGGCGCCGATCGCGACAACCATCGTTTCGTTTTGTTCCTTGAGCTTGGAAGTCCTAGCGGCATGTACATCTTTCCTCTTGCTCTCCGGTCTCGGTGAGAACCGGTCACGTCGCCTGGACTTAGAGGCCGTTGCGTAGAGCCGTTCCCGTTCGTCGTGCACAAAACTTGCGGTCGGTTCTGATAACAAGGCAAAACGGTGCTATGCCCACTGGGTAACTGTGGCAGCTGCTGAATTTTATCTAGAAGTTCACGTAACTACCAAACAAACCAGTGTGTTAGAAGACATTCGAAGCACAAGGTCTACAACAATATACAATTCTTGTATTTGCAACCAATAGATTACACTGTCCACCAAATATTAACCATCACGCGAAACACAAAGAAACAGTTGAAATTTGTGTGACAGCGTAACTTGCGATATTTTCTTGCGAGAACAATTTACAGTAGCGGGTACACCTGTTTGCAAGTATTATTTGCACATTATCTCGCTCTTTGAAAGCAACTGTCGCGAGTGAGTTCAACTAGCCAGTTTTGCTCTCCCAAGAAATGTCCCAAGTTATTTGAATGGATTAGTACCTCTATCGTTGGACTAGTAGCCCGTGGCGGTGAACACGGAGATTGAGCAGCTAAACTCGATATGTCAGACGTTGTCCTATGATTAGCCAACGAAACAACAGACCCCACGTCCATATTCTCCATCCTCTCGCATTCGACTGCCGAAAGTTCATCGGCGCTGTTGTTACTAGAATACGGTGGTGGAATTATGGTATTCATTTCGTTCACCAAGGAATCCAGCGTGCTGGCCTGAGAGAGCGACCTGAAGTACCGCATTACAAATCCTGAAGTTCCTTTGCCATTCCCCTCGTCGTATCCAATAACTAAGGGATACAGATCTGGCTTGGCTGTGACCTGGAACATACCACGTACATTAGAAAGCGAATTCACACAAAAATTCATTAAATTCATGGATTCTATTATACTGTACAGAGGGTACCTCATTGTACGGGGGAGGCAGGACTTGAACAAAGGAACTGCAGTGACTGTAATGCGGAGATGGATACCAAGGACCGGTGGAAGCTCTGTCAGAAGAAGCACAGTCTTCCACCATGACCGAACGGTGGCGTCTCCATAGCCAGCAACCACATGCTGCTGCTATTGCCAATCCTATAAGTACTGCTGCCCTGAAGAGTCAAACAGTACAACATTAACACAGCTGTCAAGACACATCGGATACACATAAATCTAAAACACCGACCATAAGTACCAGTAAGGCCAAATCAAGAAATTGAACATGTCTGATGCAGAGTGCAGCTGGAATACACCGTAACAACAGCCGAAGGAACAGCACTCTTTTGGAGGCGAGCAGCTGAAAAGTATCACCAGAATATAGTTGATACATTTCTGTAGCGACATAGCAAGTTCAACAGTACAATATGTTGATTCAACTTACACATGCCCCCCATTGCACAGCCTAGAAGAAACCTTAAAATCAAAGAAGAAACATCAGCGATACAATACGTATAAAGTTCATAGAATCTCAAACATGGTCTATGAAAATGAAGCGGATACATTACATGCTATTATTATTAGATTATGGATTTTGTGCATTTATGAAAAAAAATTAGAACAATTCAAAAGTATGTAATCTTGGACTGATTGAATTTATTAAGGAATGGCTGCTGTGTCTTAGAATTGATTGGTGCAAAACATTTTAATTTCGCACGAATATCCACAGTCTACTTATTATTTCCCATATGGGGTCGAATCGAACACGGAACATAACTCGGTGGTAAAAATTCGGAAATGTCCCAACACTCGTTGCGAGAAAGTCCGTGGATGCTGCCGTGTCTTATCGAGGAGCATCCGACTTCGGAAAGGATTGTTTTCGTCGCACGGTAACGAGATACGAGGGTACATGGATGGAAGAGGACGAAAATTAAAAGCCAGATCGGGCGTGAATAAAACGGGACTGCGGCGAGCTTATCGTGAAAATAAGTGGACGTGATGAAAGACTTACGCATGAACGAGAAATACAGCGGACAGGGGTTCATTGTCTAGACACGGGCGAACCGTGCGTAAAACCGACGTATTGATCGGCCTCGGGCCGAGCAGAATAGAACAAGGAGACACTGGTACACGAGATATGCGCTAACATTCTACGGGGCTATAGCATGCTGCAGCGGTACACACGACGGCTGCATCATTTGAGTAGCCGAGTTGTTCGTCGTCGCCGTCCTTACTTGATCGACGAACAGCAGCGTCAGGAGTGCAGTCAGCACGAGCACATCGAACGCGCGGCCTACAGCTTGCACCATAATTCTATCACGGAGTGCATGCCACCGCGCCACCTTATATATGCATTTCGTTTATCATATATGTATCTAGCGAAGGCTGCGGAACAACCCGCCTTCCTTCCTAGTGCAATTCGCTCTTCCGGCCCTCGCGCTCCCCGTGATTAATCCATAATTAACCACCATCGTTATTAGTCAAAATTGACCCAATTTCTCGTTTCAGGTAACCTTTCGCTTATTTCTATTTATCTCGTTGCATACAGTCAACATATAATTCAACAAGAAACATTGTTTGCTAGATTGAAGCTATTTTATAATTTGATTGCATGGGAAAAATGAGAAACAAATGATCAACTGAAATATTCCGATAACTCGATTGTCTCCTGTTTTTTAAAAATCAAAGTTTATTGATATATTTACAAGACTACATATCTTAATAAAATGGCATCGAAACTAAGAGATGAATGGATGATTTCCAGACTTCGGATTTTACGTATTTATGATAAAAATGGGTAGCGAAACAGCAATGGCATTTAAGGAATTTAAATTCAAGTGATTAAGACTTTTTCCCGCGCATTTTTGTCCAACCACCCCATCGTTCGTCGATCGATACATCGATTCCTCGATTGCCCGCGGTCGGTAAGGTAGGTGATGGTACGGCCAGAGAAGGGGTGGTGGCGCGACGATCTGATTGGGCCGCGGGGCAGCCGCTGATCGGCGATTGGTCGCCGCGGGTTGTGTACACAGTCGGCATGGGGGCCAGCGTATCTCGTGCTCGCGATCATTCGGAGTTCGCGCGTCGTGGAGCGCGGGAGTGTCGCTGCGTGATAGTCACGCGCCCTTCTACACGTTGTGTGTTGTGTCGTGTCGCCGAGTGGAAAACGCGGGCTCGATCAAAATGTGACAGCTCGAACGGTCTTTCTGGTGCATCGAAAACAATCGACAAATCGTTCGACGAAGAACGAACTTGACCCGGACAGTCGACGTGCCGGCCACCGCGAGAAACGTTCCCGGGGAGCATGAGTTTGGCGAGCGCGTGAAGTTTGGCCAAAGGTGAGTCGATGTTTTGTGAATATTGCATGCGTACTTTGCGTTGTCCGTGAACGTTGTTTCCACCGAAAAATCGTTCACGGTTCAACACCGGAAGACCAGACAACGTTTACTTACTTTACTCGGTTGTTTGCTGGATTACGCTATGGTGTAATCTTGCGTACGGAATGTCACTCGGACGTAACGCGATAGTGTAACGCACTGGCATTGCGGGACAGTGATTTACGGCATGAGTAACGCGTTCCCACGCGGCAGCTGGGTCGAAATTGATAAACGAACTGCCGGATGTTTATGCGGCTTTTAATTGTTGCATACAGGTTCTGGTTCCATCGGTTAGCTTTGTTGTACAGTTTTGCCAAATTTTGTAGACCGGTTTTTGAAGGTAGATGCCGGCTCGAATACTTATACTCTGTTCTTGATAGATCGATCAGTTCGATTGCTAGATCGATATTGATCGATGGATCAATATTCGATTATGAAATAATCAATGGATTATGAAATTCTTATGTAAATACTTTCGGGAAGGACAGGATCAAGGATTTAATTGCGAATAATTAATGAGATTTTGAGCATGATTTAATTTGCTCCCACGAATCAAATTTACCGCGCCTCGGTTTTCGACTTCCTGTCACTGAATACGTTCCACGAAACTCGTACTCAATTTCTCTTCCTCGAAACTTCGCAATGTTCTATTATCATTATAATTTGATAGTATTTCGAGCGAATATAGCGGGGGGTGAAACGAAACAATTAACAACAATATACGAACAATATATAAAAAAAACCTAGATAAATAACTGAATAAATAATGGGAGAAAATAACTATTGGTTTGCAAGAATTAATAGTTTGAATAAATAGCAAGAATTACTAGCTAGAATTAGTAGCAAGAACTAGTAGTAAGATTATATAGCAAGAATTAGTAAAAAGAATAAATAGCAAGAATTACTAGCTAGAATTACTATCAAGAACTAGTAGTAACAATAAATAGCAAGAATTAGTAAAAAAAATAAATAGCAAGAATTAGTGAAAAGAATAAATAGTAAGAATAGATAATACGAATAAATAGCAATAATTACCAACTAGAATTAGTAGTAAGAATAAATAGCAAGAATTACTAGCTAGAATTAGTGGTAAGAATAAATAGCAAGAATTATTAGCTAAAATTAGTAGTAAGAATAAACAGCAAGAATTACTAGCTAGAATTAGTAGCAAGAATAAATAGCAAGAATTACTAGTAAGAATAAATAGTAAAAATTACTAGTAAGAATAAATAGTAAAAATTACTAGCTAGAATTAGTAGTAAGAATAAATAGCAAGAACTAGCCAGAATTAATCACAGATAACACGAATAGATAGGAAGAATTATTATCAAGAATAAATAGCAAGAATGAGGAGCAAAGTTATGATAACAGATTGAGACCAAGAGTGAATAACAAGAATTTCGAACGGGTACGAATTCGTGCGAAATGTGAGGGGTAGTAATGTTGAAAAAAATCAGTATCGGCGCGTGTTCCGATATCAGTCCAAACAAAGCGTTATCAAACGAAGTTGTACAACTTGTCGTACGATAATCGCGCGTGACGCGCGCTTGTATGTTTGTGTGCGTGTGTGCGTAGGGTCCCATTAAACGATAGTGTGCGTTTCATTGATTCGCGACGGGCACTCGATTCACGTTTCGCTCGGGAACGTTAATCTCGACGGCCGCTTCCGGGAAACGGAAGGCGCTTCCAGCGAGTTCCTCGTACCGGAAAGGGTCGCGTACACAGCCGACTGAAAAGTCTTTCACGATTTGCTCGTCCGAAAGCATCAAGGCCGCTCGGACTAAAATTTATTTATATACCTATTATACGCATACGTATACGTAGAACATTTCCGCTATCAACGACATGTTCCTGGAGAAACATTGTCGTCGAATCCTTTACGGGCATTTACGCGATGGGAGGCAAAATATAAAAGAAAAAGTTTCTATTTATCGTCGATCCCGCGAACGATTATTTTATCCAGGTATGCATGCTACCGCTCGCGAACTGGCACGGCTTATGCATATTGCATGCGTGTTCGCGTACTATCGCTGGGAAGAGGGTTTAGACTGTCCTGGCCATCGAGTTTCCCCGCGCTTCTTTGTTTTCACGAGCCTCTTCGACACGCTTCGAGTCCGATTCGATGATAACGGGCCCCGGCCAACGCTGACCATGCTCCCGACGAATCGATAGTCGAAGCTAGTCACCTCGATTTCCCACAGTCCCCATAAATCCATCGCGATTCGTCCTAAATAGATCAAGAACCATTCCGTTATCTGTAAAGCTTGCTCGAACGCAAAAAGCGATGATGCACCACCAGATTAAAACGATTAAGGAAAGAAATGAATATTTATATGGCTCTCGTATACCTTGCAATTAATACTATTTTTATTTTGCAGAAAAATCCGCGGTCTATTAACTCCTCAATGTGGCGGATAAATGGTTTGAATTTCAAATGAAACTCCAATTGATTAATCACGAGGCTCTCGGATTCCAGGGTTCAATCACTATAATATCCATCGAAACGCACCGCTAAAAACGGAAGCTATCGATTCGACGCTATTTGAATCCCGTTCTAAATTCGGTTGGTCCCCGATCGGGAACGAAACGCGTTCAGAACCGCGATGCACCCGGTTTTCCTCGGAGAGAAAGAGAGAGAGAGAGAGAGAGCAAGCCATTAATATCGAATCGATCGTCGCGCAACTATGGTCGATCGGAGCTGTTGCAAAGGGAACTCTCTCCTTTCTTGGCCGAACAAAGAAGTTCGTTCATAGTTGGCGAACGGTGTGCACTCGACCGCCTGAAGTGCATCCAGCGCGGCGATGCACTCGCGCCAGCCTTTGAAAAATTCGGCGCGAGCAAGCGTCGACATTCCTCTTCCGGACGTTCCGCGGTCATCCCGCGGGAAACCCAACGAAATAACAAACCACGAGTGTTTGGTAACACGTCTTGAACGAGATACCTCGCGTTTCATACGTGGAAGTTTGCTGTTGCGAACATTGCACTTTATTCCTTCACTACACTTCATTCATTAATCCTCTATATTTTGTTTTATTATATTTTATTTCGATCTATTTGGTTCTATTTTATTTTAATCTATTCTATTATATTTTATTTTAATCTATTTTACTATTATTTATCCCGTTTTCTTACTTCTTTTTCTTTAAATATTCCTTTCTTTTTTCGCCGATCATTTTTTCTTCCGTTCATTGTGCTGTCTGTATTGCGTATTCTAGAATCGAGTTCAATAGGGCTTACATTGTACTTTGTGGAAAATTGATTTTCGGTTTATTGCCAGAGTTGCAGGGTTGCAGTTGTATATTTTAAGAATGTATGTAAATTGCTGCCGGGCATGGCCAGCGATAAAATCGTCAGGCAATGTATTAGCCAACGTGTACTTGTTACGAGCGTTTTCTTCTACCGGAAGTGGTACCAGACCACGTGTCGGCAAGGGCGTGATCGTTCGACTACGAGTTATTGCACAACATTTTTCGGACTTTGGAAATGTCTTGTTGAGAAACGAGTAAGGTGAGATGTTCGTTTTCTAAAATGTTCAAAGAATGCAACAAAACTAAAAATCGATTGTTTCGCATTTCTAGATGAGAATATACCCGGTTAACTGGTCGGCGTTAACCCTCTCGGCAGGAAGAATGCTAATAAAATGGAAATGCCTGGTTTTGGGACAAATTATATCGAAGAGCGTGTGAGGGTTAGACGCGTATAGGTTTTTGGGGGTTGAAATATGGGGAACACGGGTCGAGCAGGTGAGAATAGGCTCGCAGTGCTCTTCCGCAGCGAGTCGGGGCCGGCCACTGGGAACTTTTCCTGGATTCGGCCGACTGACGCCGCCTATTTATATACCCCGTCGGTTGTAACTGGCTGCAATATAGCCGGGTAACTCGGTTCAAAGTTTGCCTAGCCCCGGTGGCGGATCAGAAAGGGTCACGTGAACTGGTCTCCAAGCCTAATCGATTTCATCGCCGCCTTCCGGCTTCTTCTTCTTACCCGAAATCTCTCGGCCTCGACTTGCGTAAGCTGTTAGCCTAGAAAAATTCACCTCTAGAAGTGTCCAGACCTATCCACACGTATCTAGATATTAACAAAAATCGTACTATAAAGATTTAACCCGTTACCATTAATTTTATAGGACGGTCAATAGGTTCCGTTGAAAATCTTCCAGTACGAGTCGATAAAGCAAGCCGCTAAGTTCAGAGTTCATTGTACAGTGGGATTCCATTCATTAGAACTTCATTTATCGGAAGCATCGCTATCAGAATACCCAATTTACCGAACTGGTTACTGGGCTCCTATTATACTAACTGTTCGGTGCTCGCAGCATACCGTTTATCCGAACTTGTAGTATTCGTAGAAACAATCGCAACGCTTCTTCCGCTAATGCTTGAGAAACACAGAAACCCTACTGTCTACGTGTTCGAATAGGTGAGCAGAAATCCAGTTATACGAACGAAGAAACGATAGTGGAGGGGAGGGTTAGCGGACTCGGTTTGTTCCCCGAAAACAGTTTGCATAAATCGAGTCCCACTGCATTTCACTGCGGCATACTCTCTAGACATGGCCCCGGCAGACTGTCATCAGTTCAGGCCCCTCTAACATAATTTTTCCGGAGAAATAATTGCATTAAAGAACTGTAAAAATGCGCCACTGATCACTTCATAGCCAGGAAACCGCAGTCCTCTTTTCGAAAGGCCATAATCTACAAGCTACATGGGAAAAAGTATTACAAAATGGTGGAGAATACTTCCAAACATAATCTTGTGTAGTCTTGGATAAAAGCTGAAGACACCGAATTCAGTTGTGCAAATAATTGCGTTAACCCCTTGCGCTAAAATTTATTTAATGATTAGAACTTCTTTGATGCCTATAATCTATTAGGAAAAATAGAAAATTTATATTTATTGTATAACCACGACCAAATATTGACTGCGATAAGATAAAATTTCATTTCAATTGAAAGGGAATTAATGATATACGTATTTAGAAAATTCTGTTCGGTCTTCGTCACGAGTCCGACTCGATATTATAGCGGTTAATGGCGGATAGAAAGGTTTCGCGTATCGGGATCGTTTCGAATTCGGAAAAAATTGTAGGATCGCGATGGCATAAGCGTCGCGTGGCTTGTCCTATGTAGCCGAGTGCCGCGCGGCAGGTGTAAATAAAAGCGAGCGGGTATAACCAACCCTCGGGCAGCGAAGCGCGGCCAGCCGTGACCATTCTCTTCTGCCAGTTCCATTGTCAGCTGGTCTCTTCTCTCTGTTCTTGCCACCGCGGGCCGCGCTCCGCTTTCTCGCATACTAATTCCCCATCGAGGAGCAGTCGACGCTCCCGTCAATCCGACGGGATCGTGGAAAACTTTTTTCAAGCCGGATCCCCTCGCAACAGCACTCTTTTACGAGGCCTCCTTAAAGCGGCCGGGAGAGAAAGAGAGAGAGAGAGAGAGAGAGAGAGAGAGAGAGGGCCTCGCGTGGAAACGAGTCCGGTGCGTCGACTGGTGACAGGAAACGATGAGGAGGGCAGCAATCATCGTCCATTGTAATACTTTCGAGACGGGAGGGAATGCGCCGCGAAAATTGTACCTCGTCTCTCTCTCTCTCTTTCTCTCGTTCAACTGATAGAGTCTGATAAGAAAACTTGTCGCTTTGAACTGCTCGGACCTCGAAATTGCAATTAGCAGCTGTACCAATGCCCTTTACAAATCCAGCCCAGTTTCATTCAGGAACAACTGAAATACATTCTGTAAAACAGTGTCGATCACTTACTGCATCCTACTAGTAATGGACATAGTGATCGATACAGATCGAAACATATTTCTTCCGATCTGGAATATTTCTGTTCTATTCTATTCGTACAATATTCAAATGTTTAGTGACCTGATGGATATAAACGAATTGAAATTGAATTTTTAGTGGCGCCCCGGAGTCCCAACACCAGTGCCAAGGGGGACTATGTTAGAGTACTATGCGAGAGTGACGAATTAAACCGAAGATTTGCTTGACCAAAAAGAACACACGTTCGCTTTCCGCGCCGAGGTGTTTTTAATGAAGGTAAAATGACGATCTCTCGGATCTCGCTCGGTTTTCCAGACCGGAAGAGGTCGGCACCTGAAATAGAAGCCACACGTTCCGAAATTAAACCAGCGGACACGTTTGATAGAGGAAAACCAGTTGGCCCTCTCTCGAGTCTCTTATCTGCCGATTAAGGGCATGAAATTAAAGAGGGCTCTCTCCCTCTCTTTCTCTCTCTCTCTCTCTCTCTCTCTCTCTCTCTCTCGGTATCAGTATGCAGACACGACGCGGTCAACAGTACTGTAGTTAAACCACGCCGGGTATTTATATCCTCGGCTGCGATCAAACGAGCTCTCGCGACTGCTGTCTTCGGTAAATCGCTGAAGTCGGCTCCTCGTAGCCGCCTGAACACGTGTGGAGTCTCGTGTCCCATATATGGGCCATTATAATTTGTAAAAAGTTCGTGAATCACGCGTGATTGGGGGCAACTGGACGAATTAACCTGCGAGCGAAACAAATAAAACGATCAGATCAATGCTTCCTGACTTGATGCTTTCTAATCTCGTTTGAACGGGTCACTGTGTATATTATAGCTCGTCGTCTGAAGTTGTCGAGCTTCGAAATTTGTCTCCTGCGTGTTGCAATGAATGCATAAATTTTTTATTTTGAAAATATTACCGCACAAAATTAATTTTTAAACTTATCTAGCTTTAAACTGTCCCGAAGAAAAGTTTGCCAACAAACCGAGAACCGTGCTTGAATTTTTGTGCAAGACTCGAGGATCTCGTAAGAAGCGGAGGAGAATGATTAGGCTACCAGCAAAAAGGAAGTTTAAGGGGTCGTTTGCCCCGGCGCGGCGTTCGTTCGACGAACGAACTTTTGATCTAAAACTGTTAGCGCGCGAAGAGATCTATGCTGTTATAATTGCCGATTGTAGTTATGAATCCCCGTGGAATTTCTCGAGGCATGGGTCGGGAAGCTCGAAACGTTGCGATCCCACGTAAGGAAGCCGCGCTCGCGCGCTAATTGGCGCGATAATCTCGGCGCGCATTCCCTCGCGTAAACGCGAGGAAACGCTTAGGAAGCGCGAAGGAAACGCGGTGATTCGGGATCGCGTGACTACGGGACGAAACCTGTTCCCTCGGATGCTCAGGGTCACCGGGCAACGAATCCGCTGGATACCGCGGATCCGACTGATAATCCCTAACCCATTTCCTAAGCGATACGTCGCCGGATCGTTCCGACGTCGATCCCGACGTCGCGCCG
>CM052123.1:11617018-11632376 GCA_028454245.1 Halictus quadricinctus
GCGACGCGGAACAGTGCGCTCCTTTCAATTATTTATTTAACAGGCAATCGACCTCTGAATGCCGGCACTCCGTAGTTCTCACTGACCGGGCTTTTGACAATAATAATAATAACCGGTGGCTTTATTGGTCACGCTACGGCCGTGGCAAACATAAAAATGAACGAGACCGAGCGTAAACATTCGGTGGAAGGTATATTAAAAAATGTCGACTCGTGATGCAATAAATACTGTCCACCGGTACTGGATTATGAGGTCACGCCACGCGAGTCGTTTTTCTTTTTTAACCGCGTTTCATACGGATACGAAAGTCCGTATCATTTTATTGACCGATAACTTTATTAAAACTTCGTCCTTTATCCCTCCCTTGAAGTGTCCTTCAATACGATAGTAACGATCCATGGAATGTGTTACACGCAACGTTCCTCTATGAAATACTGAAACATTTTATTAGATCACCAACGCTCCGGGTTACACAACAGAAATAATTGATAATAATTTCCTTTAGCCAACAGAACAAGAAGAGACCGGGTCGAGCGAATCGCGCGAAGGCAAAAGAAGAAGAGTGGGGAGGGGAGAAAGATTTCAAGAGAGCCCGTCATGCGATAAGGGGATACGTAACAGCAAACGTAAGTAGTTCCTTTCTTTCTCCGTCGTGTCCAACAGGTTCGCGATAAATAAACGAGCGGACGAGGGACGTGGGGAGGGTGGGGTTTAAAAAAACAATTGCCCACGGTGGGTTCCTCGAGGAAAGGGTGAGATCCCGAGGGACGGGTCGGGCGGGTCGGTGCGCGCGTCACTCGATAACGAACTTTCTTTTTTCATCGACGGTTTCTCCGAGTCGGTGACGGCCAGTTATGAATTTTATGATTTATTCGTGTTGCTCGTGGCGAGGGGAAGATGAGCTGGAGGAGTATGAGGAGAGGAGGTAGCCAGGCCCGAACCAGGGCCGGCCATTATAGCTGACCGTATGAGTTACGACTGTGTGCATGCCAGTGACGTGCAGTCATCGGGCCAACGCTTGGTGTGCCGATAGCCCTGCGCTTTTCGACCCTATACTTAGCGGATAATCGACATATAGCGATATACTGCGCTTATTAGCGGGTATAATAAGCCGGTCGGCTTCTCCTTCGATTATAGTCCGCTCTTAGAGCCGGCTAGCCTCAACCCTTTTAGCCAAACTTTCGTTTGATATTGCCATTCGACCGTTCCGACCGGGAACTCGGGATGCATTAGGCGCGCAAATAAATTCGACGTCTTTAGCTTTCATTCAGAAAGAAGGTATACATTACGGTCTCGAAGTATTATTCGCCATCATTTTGTAAAATCTCGAGTTGATTGCCGCTTAATTGTCCCGAACTCTGCCGGAATCGGCGATTACGCATTAAAGGGTTCAAACGCTGCTAAGAATCGGAGTCCATTATCAAACGTATGCACGCCATAACGAATCCATGAAAAATTTAACGATGAACGTTAATTACAGTCCCGCAAGAATCAGCTAACACCGTTTTACCGAAAAAACTGCCTCGAAGCTGTGCACCCAAGTCGAACATCTTCGTCCGTGCTGGAACATCTCGCGAAGGAGAATAAGCAGTCGACTCGGCGCGGCTCATTTTTCAACGTCGAATAAATAAATAAATCAACGGATAAGAATTTTACGAGCGCGAGTTATCTGCGGCAGGTCGGGAGTGCATCTGTCGCCTATAAATATCGGGTATTGCACGTAAATAAAATAACGCTTGCCACGCGTTGGGGGTGGGTGTGAGGTCTTAAAAAAAAAAATTCACGTCGAGAAAGGAGAAAAAAAATATTTGGAGATGCCGGGGATCGAACCCGGGGCCTTTCACATGCAAAGCGAACGCTCTACCACTGAGCTACATCCCCTCTTGAAAGGAACGGCTCAGATATCATACTATTGGTCGGTGGAACGACGCGTGCGTGCCGGTGCCACTTACTCTCGATTTTAGAGGCCACACGATTATTACGCGAGTAATGATTCGCTTGTTAATTGGCTGCGAGACATTGCACATTCATAACCTATAAAAATCTGCCACAGGTAGTCGAACGTTTCATACATAAATCCAGTAACACTCCGGTGTGTTTATTGCGTTTTTTAATCGTTCGCGACGATGGCTGTTGAAAGATCGACATATGTTGTTACGCTTCGAAATTGTCAAATTGATTTGTACAAAAATGATGCAGCTGCTAGAGTACGGATTTCGTGCATCTTTTATTGAAATGATTGATTTTTTATTTGGAAATTGCGATGCTTAGATCCGTTTAGGCAGCTGTTCATCAATTTTAATCTTTTAACTTAAAAGTCCGAGAATACTCGGGTGTTTATAATATAATATAATACACGCTTTTACAAAATAATTGTTAAGTTAAGAGGTCAAAGTTTCAGTACTTGTGATTTTTCTGCAGCATATTTTGTCCAGAAAATATAACAAAGTCTACCCTCCTAACTCTTATGATAACCACAATTTTATACGATGTTCAATGACGTTGCACTTTATAGTTCCAACGAATACTGTTATGCCCCAAATGTGAATCAATCTATAATCACCTACGTGCGTAAAAATCTACAATCTTGTTGCCATTTGTCGGGAAAAATATTAAAGAAGTTTGAAAAAGAAATGAAAAGTACGTAGATAAGGTAGAGTGACTACATTATCGGCAAAAAATGATTTTACGTGCCTCAAGTTTTCGTCCTTGTATAAGAATATGTTTATTTTGTCGCTGGTAAAGGGCTCATTCGAAAGGGGAAGGTTCATTCTAGTGTGCGCTGGTCAGGAGCTGTCGAGATTATGCAGATATTTGGTAACATAAGCGTTAGAAGTAGGCCAAAAATTGACGACGCGCGTGCCGTGGAATCCGAGCATTTTTCTGCCATTGGATGAGTTTTCTGGATGAAATCGAGAGCAGCGCGCGCTAGAAAATATCTCCGGCTACAAATTGAGCTATATTTTGTCTTGATTCTCTGCGAAATAAGTACGTTTCTGGCGAGTCAGAATTCATAATATCGCTAATACAGAGCAAAAAATGTGACAAGTTTAGTCACAGACTTAACACCCGTCGGATCAAGACCAAGATGGATCTTAAGTCTGTGTCCGAAGGCTGTGAATGGAAATTATTAATTAAAAATTCACGTGACTATCCCGGGCCCTTAATATTTGGAATACTTTTGTGCCAGTACTGGAAGGAGTCGGGGTACCGTTGATCCTCGGATGCAGGATCTGTCGTTCCGCCGATCGACGATCTACGAATTAGCAAAGCAAATATGAGGCGAGCGGAGATAATAAGCGTTCCGTTGGGAACGCGGAATTAATGGCCGCGGCGTGGACCCGCCGCGAAACCGGGTACCGTCGGGTAATCGCGATACCCGTGCCCAGAAAAATCGGGAGAGAGCCCCGAGTCCAGAGTCGTGGCTCGGGCCACGCTTTCGTATAATGCGCCATTGTTGTTCCCTCGATATCACCGCTGCACACGAGAATGGAATAACGGCCGAGGAATCGGCGGGTATCGTTGCCGAACAATCTCTCTCTCTCTCTCTCTCTCTCTCTCTCTCTCTCTCTCTCTCTCTCTCTCTCTCTCTCTCTCTCTCTCTCTCTCTCTCTCCTCTTCGATCATTCCGGGGGTGTGACTCAGCTGGACCCCCCTCGTTCCGTCTCTCTCCTTTCTTTCTTTTCTGATTCCTCAAAGAACAGGAAACGCGACCCCCTTCCTGAATCGATTAAAAGAAACTAGCGAATTTCTTTGGCAACAGCTTCCTTAAACCAGCCATTTTCTTTCTCTGTTCTATTTCTTGTGCGTGCACCCTTCGCTCATTGTTACTGTTTGCTCTTGCGTCTTGCTTTTTTCCGAAGGATTGTCGTGGATGCATGAAGCTTTGCGGTTGCACCGGCTGGAGAATACAAATATTGCATTTCTATGAACCTACGCCATTTTATTGGCCAATTACCGCATAGAATGTGTCGAAAAAATACTGCAATATCATTGCAATTTTCTGTTTAGATAAAATTGGAACACCACAATTAAATATTTCAATAGAATTACAAAATTTTCGAAGCATCCGGAGAGTGTAGAGGTTGCAGTTCTAGGGAGCTGTGCCATTTTATTGGACAATTACCGCATAGAATTTATCGCAAAAATATTGCAATATCTGCAATTTTCTGTATACAAAAATTGAAACACGTCAATTAAAGAGTTGAATAGATTTACCAAATTTGCAAAGCGTCTGGAGAGTATAGAGGTTGCAGTTCTAGGAAGTTGTGCCATTTTATTGGCCAATAACCGCACAGAAGCTGTCGAAAAAATATTGCAATATCTGCAATTTTCTCTGTAGATAAAATTAAAACACGGCAATTAAATATTTGAATAGAATTGCCAGATTTGCAAAGCATCTGGAGAGTATAGAGTTGTAGGAAGTTGTGCCATTTTATTGGCCAATTACCGCATAGAATGTGTCGAACAAATATTGCAATATCTGCAATTTTCTGTATAGATAAAATTAAAACACCGCAATTAAATATTCGAATAGACTTACCAAATTTGTAAAGCATCTGGAGAGTATAGAGTTCTAGGAAGTTGTGCCATTTTATTGGCCAATAAGCGCACAGAATCTGTCGAAAAAATATTGCAATGTCTGCAATTTTCTGCATAGATAAAATTAAAACACTGCAATTAAATATTTGAATAGAATTGCCAGATTTGCAAAGCATCTGGAGAGTATAGAGTTGTAGGAAGTTGTGCCATTTTATTGGCCAATAAGCGCTATTCTATAATGTGCCGAAAAATGATTACAGATCAGGACGGAGTAGATTTCCACGAATTCTGGGATACGGGATTGAATATTCGAATCGACGGTGAAAAATGTCGGCGGTGAAAGGCCGGACGCGCAAAAACCGGCGACGGGGTTCGCAATTCGCGAGCGATCAGCGTAAAAACGCGCGACTCGAGCCGCGAAACGCTCGATAACAACGTTGTCCGGTGCATCGATTGCGGGCGGACGATTGCGATACATCCCGGCCACGGGAACTGGAACGTTCCTAACGAACGGAAATTCTTTCGCTTGTCGATTGAAATCGAGGCGCGTTTTCCTTGTCCCACGGTGACGAGGCAGCCACGCCGCTAACGATACACCATGTCGTTTCAACCGGCGGCTATCTGTTATGCGATCTACAACTGTGTCGAGCCAAAGTTTCGAATCACCTGAGAACTATACTGAAAATTCTCCCAGAGTCTGCCGCGATCGTCAGACAGAAACATCTGTCGAAATTATTCACTCTCACCTGTTCGGACTTAGTGCAACGATGCTGGGACACACGTGGAAAACCATTGTCATTAATTTTCTGAACGATCACTGAAATTTTTATTTTCACCGTTTCGGCATTAATCTTCTAGTGACTTGTAGATACTCGGAAAAATTCTCTATTGTCAAGAAATTGTAAAATTGTCGAAAATGATTTATTCTTACCTATGTCTTAAATTCGCGCGTCGCTGCTGGATCCTCGATCAATTCTATATTCTCGTGAACGATTTATAAAGTAAAATAACAGTCGCAGAAGCTCTCTACTCTCAGCTTTTCTACAATGGATCTCGTTACTCGTAGATCCGCAGAAAAGATCTCTATTAACATCGACATCTTTTAAAATTTGTTACAACGGAAAGAAATAGAATTCGTCTCGTTACAACGTCGTTATGCGCAAAACTATTTTTGTTCCTGTTCCATCGTTTAGAAAGATCTTTGATTGCATACGTTGAGGATCGTACGATCCAGAAATATGTTTGGTAAATGTATGTAATTATCAAGCGGTACGGGGTTATCGTTTATTCAATGTATTCAACATATTCGCGAACGGTATTCGTTATTCGATGGAGATCGCAATCACGCGAGTTTCTTTCAGAAAAATTGCTACATATCGAGCGGAGCGACATGCGATCGAGGCCGGCATCGATCATTCCTCCCTCGTCGAACGGTTTCCGCGGGAAAAAATTGGGAACGGCTCGTTACAGGAGTCCCATTCCTCGCATAATTCGAAATTTAATAACCGCGTGCCCGTTGCCGATCCCTTCGCGATCGACTACTATTAACAGCGCCGCAATTAAATCGACAACCGTGTCGATTTAATCACGAGCACGCACCGGAAAGTCCTTCACTGCGGGATAAGACACCGCAAACCTGTTTCTCGAATGTTTTCCGATTCATTATGCAGGAAATAGGATTTATACATCTAAAAGTTTCAAAAACGGGCCATAATGCATTTTAAAACGGATTACACAACAGTGGAACAACAGAGTCTTCGTATTTTGCAACTACCGGGCATGGGAAACTCCCGGAAAATTTTTGTGGATTCAAACAATTCATTCTCAAAATGCGGAGTACGAAATATATAGTAATTTTAGTCATTTCAATTTTTACTCGGAAAACCACTTCTGTTTAATGGCGCCCTCTGTTTAATGGCGTCTGCCGGCCCCGCAAACTTTGTTCTCGATTTTGGCAGAGCCAACGCGCGATACAGAAAAATCTGGTACGGCTTTCGAAAAGTTCACAGCCAACGTTTGCGGGGATATCAAAGATTCCGAGATTGCTTCTCGTTTCTCGTCGAAAGAGGGGTCGGAACTCTCGAGGTGGAAGAATAATGGCGGCGCGAACGGTCGCGCAATTAGCGTCCGACGATCCGTCGAACTGAAGTAAATGGCGGCGAGGGGGTCTCTGCAAATTGAACGAAAGGCGAAACAGAGTGGCGAGGGAGCGGAATTAAGTGTCTCGTTGGGGAGCGTCCCGAACGATTGTCGCAATTATCGCGACTTGACTCTCCGATTGATCCCGGGATAGCGAAAGCGTGTCTGACGTCATCGCCTCGTGGATCCTCGGCCCACGATCCGCGCGATCGAGGGGAGAGCTTCTCTGGCAAACCGGTAAAAATAACGCAATCTTCCTGAAATTCTCCGTTTACCCTCGTTACGCTCCTCGAAAATAGCTACATTTCTCTTTCACACTTTAACACTGCCAAATCAGCCATTTGAAAAATTCCACAAAATCAAAGTAATTTATTTAACGAAACAGAAATTAGAAAAATTAGAAATTTTCCGGATCTTAGCCAAATTTGATAGAACGAATTAGCTAATCAAATGATTGTTAAATATAGACAAACAATTCCGTCGCCTATATAATATGTGTTTCCGAACGTCTCGGTGAAGAGAAAACGGTTGCTCAAATTCCTTTTCGCAAGACAAGGTAGAATCACGCCTTAGGATCTCCGACAAACGGAATTTCGTTTTGAAACTTCTAGTTTGTATGCTCGTCGCGTCTCAATCATTCCCCACGTGCGTCCATCTGCTCTGAGTCAACCGCGGCTTCGATTGTGACGCATTCGACGAGGTAACAGGATCGAGCATCGTCTTTTACAAGCTAACGAGGAACGCGTTTTCCGACGAAATCGATTCATCGATCGACGACGATGAAAATTCCGGTTGACGAAGGACGACGACGAGCATGACGCGCTCGGAGACAAGCGGAACAGCCATCGATGAGGGAATCTTCGATTTTAGAAAGGATTCGCTTGCTTCTCGACTCCCAACAGGATTCCGACAATCGCCAATTGGATTCCAAGCGTTCCCGATAGGATTAGAACGACGGGATTATACCGCTAGTTCTACCGTGTGCGTTTTTAGGGTACATTGTGCGCTTGGAACGCGAGGGCAGGAACCTTTAATCCAGATTACGCCTTTGTGGAAAAAATTAGTGGGTGGAACCAGTAAAAACGTTAGAAGAATTCGAGAGAACGTTCAGGATCTTTGTGCAAAGTAAAAATGTAACCGAATTAAAATTTTTTTCTCCGTTTAATAATTCGAAGTCGTTGACGACAATTACGGATTTCACGCATTCGTGACAAAAATGAGTAGGCGCCATTTTGACGACTGTGAAACTACACACACATAGAAGAAACTTGATAGTGTTCGCGGGGGTTCAAACTGACGCTTCAATATCGCAACGAGCAATCCAGAACTGGTCAATTTGGTTTCCCAAAAGTCCAATCTAGGACTGTACGGTCTCCAAAATGCCTGTTTGCACGTTATCGTGGAGTGATTTATAATATTGGCAGCATACTGCCTCTCGTAAGGCGTCCGAAGCGAGCGTGACGTCACAAGATGGCCGCCGCTCACAGATTTTCTTAAATATCGCGAGATTGATCATTCGTATCGAGAAGATAAGACCGTACAGTCCTAGCCGGGACACGTACAATGTCGGTGCTGTGTATTTTTAGTCGATTACTTATTTAAACACGAAAAACGAGTAATTAGCTTTGCCTATTGACCGTTCGCACGACTATAGCGTGACGATCAACTCCGTCAAGATCCAATCAGGCCGTCCTAAAGTAGAAGAATTGAAACGATTGAAGAGTACCGACATGCTATTTTCAACGTTTCGAAAATGGTGACTCTGAAGCACCACCAGAAATTATTGCGGCATTATTTCAAAGAAATTACAAAAAATATTACAAAATATTTGTTACATTACAATATTTGTATTTAATAGATTACTAAACGTTCAAACACTGTATGTAGAAATCGGATCAGTTTCGTTTGAATAAATTGAAAATATTGTAAGACGGAAGAAAAATTAAATGTTACATTGAAAATAGTGCCGAGCGCAAAGGGTTAAAATCCGGGGGACAGAAATCAGTTCTGTTTAAGTATCCGTGGAATGTCCACCGCTTATGAGCTCAGGGTGAAACGCGCAATAAGATGGCGGAGGAAAGGGGTGGGACGGGGAACGGCGTGTCGCGTGCCAAAGGCAGAACAACAGGTCCCGGCAGCGAACTATAGCGTACAGAGCTACACTAACATCGTTATACCTGTGTGTCGACGGAGGACGTGAAGCCGGGCCACTGACAATGAATGCGGAAACCGGCCGCTGCCGATGAAAAGATCGATCGATCGACATTGGGCAGCAATGCGGGTCCGTGGAAGTTGTTTGCTCGCACGTGTCGCGCCATATGTCCAGTGCAATGAGTGCAATGGGTGCAATGGGTAGCCGGGAGCTAACGTTATTCACCTATCGGCGTCGATTACGTAAGAGAGACCCGGCCCGGTTCGAAACAGCCGGCATTCTTGCCCGAGTGAATTTGCGAGCGTTGCTACAGCTGTTGCAGATCGGCCGATCTTTTCGCGAAGTCGAAATATGGTCCGGTCGTAGGAAACTTGAGTCACCCCGTTTGCATTGTTAGCGAACATACCGGGTGAGTCAGTTGACTGCCAACGAAAATTTACTTGTAACCTACTTGTTGCGTCGGGAAACGTTTCGAACGAAAGTTGTTAGACGATAAATGTGACCAACCGGATCCGGTGTACAAGAGCGTCACGAAACGAGGAAGCCCGGAGGATCGGTTTCCATCGAACGGACGCGACCGTTTGACCGTTTTCGACCGATCGAGCACGAGCCAAGGGAAACAGAGTGGCGAAAAGGGTGGAGGTAATCGGTCGGTCGTGTCCCGAAGCTAATTGCTTCTCGTCCACGCTTCTAGGGCTGCCCTGTCTCTTCTTACGTTTCTGTTCTATTCGCCGTGTACTCAATTAAAGGTTAACCAATTAGCGGCGCCGCGAAAGGATTCGGCGCAGCTGACGCGTGCATCACGGTGTTTCAGCGGAATATGGGGGGGGGTTACAATTGCGGAATAATTGAGGAATTGCGACGAGTGCTGCCGCGTGGGTCTCCGACACGATAAACAACGCGGTTCTCCTTTTTCGCAATTGTCTAGACGATAAACTTGCCGATCGTAAAGACACCGGGTTATTATTGTTATTGTCGTAAACGATTCGTTCAGGGCTCGACGGTTCTACTGTTAAAGGGGAGGGAACGACTAGGCGAGCAGGGTCGCGCATCGGTTGATTATGGCGCCGATATTTGCATAAACGATCCGCGATCCACCGTCGCACGCGTCTCCGCAACGTGACTAATTGCGCGCGGGACTGCGTAGCCGCACACGTGCGCACCCGTGCGCTGCCCCTAATTGTCCGTCGCGAGCCTAAGCGTCGAAACGGGCCCTCGATTAATCACCGACCGAACCAATTACGACACACGCTGGACCGGAACGGAGCCGTCGAAGAAGAATCGGTATCTCGGCACGCGCCGCACACGATTCTCCCGCGATCTGACAAATTGCTCCTTCTTTTGCGGCCCCTTCTCCCCCCCTCCCCCATCCCCCATTCGAACGACTATACGAAACTGCTCCGAACCCCAATTCGTTACCCCTTATACAGTCAAAGACGTCATACTTATCCGGTGACATGCGATTGCAATTAATCCACGAAACTGGTGAAATATCTACTACCCAAGGAAAATTATTCCGATATCTTGTTAATTAGGATTAGGATACTCTGTTGATTCGCGAAGCAAAAGTCTCATTCTCGAAGGGTCATCGCATTCGAAGAAATCAGGGTGACCTTGAAATCTCCAAAACGGCTTCACCCACGGAAAAAATATTTGCATCACAATATTTCTCTCTGTGTGCCACGTAAGTTTGTATGTACAGTGAATTCTCGATATATGTCAGCAACACGGATCTTGTCCAGGAGACATACCCGAGTTATGTTTACACTCCTCGGCGTACCCCTGACGGGGTATACCCCGCGGTAGTGGGGATAATTCCGCGACGTTTATCGTCCAGGCCTTGGTGACATATATAGAGAAATACCATTTTTCTATATTGTTACTAATAACGGAAATATTTGAGGTGGACCGTGTGTTACTCAGCCTTAACAATTGCAAAGATTTTCGTTTATCATTCGAGAGATTGGAAGCCTGTATCAGAATGTATCGGAATGATTGCAAATCGTGTTGTTATCGTCGTTAATGTTATCGTAGAGGGATTGTTGTGTCCGGGGAAGGTCAGTGGCCACCGGTTCAAGGGCCGGGGGTTTAAAGACCGATCGAATAGTTGACCGATCAACGGCCGATCGTCTCGATATCGATTCGTTTAAACGGTCATAAAGCGGGTCTCGGTGTTCGGTGGTCGTGGGAGCGTCCAGCTTTTTCTCTACCCACATTCGATAAACGAATCGATAAACGAATCGTTCGGCCTCGTCGCTTCTTCGGCCGGAGCCACACCGAGCGAGGAAAAAACGAGCCGGCGATCATCGGGGACACGATAATTGGCGAGGAGAAGAGGGCCGGCACCGGCCCACAAAACGCTTAATTATATCCACGAGGCAGCCAGCTTTTTTCCCCGTTCTCTCTCTCTCTCCTGCCCTCGCTGTTTATCTCTCTACCCCCTTTTCTCTACCCCTCTCTCTCTCTCTCTCCCCCTCTCTTTCTCTTCTTTTTCCGTGGGGAGCATAAACTGTCATGAATCGATCAAACTACTCGTCGAAACGCTGCGAGCGAGGCATCGTGGATCGCGTGGACGACGCAGGTGGTCGACGGCGCGAACTCCTTGATCTTTGACCACCTCTACCCTCGTCCTCGCCTAAAAAACTAAAAAACTCACTATTGACACAGTAATCTTTTGCTCGTATTTTCCTCGCGAATCTCACAACTGCAACATCGCGGTGCTGTCCAGGCCCACGAATTTTCCTTTTTCAGATTATGCACCACACTATAAGTCCTTGTGCCACCCATTCTGGATAAATGAAACACCCTGTATAAATGAAACAAGCGAGATACGAACACAAAAATTCACTAGTAATTGCGTGCTAGTATAATTCGTTGCTTCGAACAAGTCTCGTCGCATTTGTTTCTCCATTTTCCTTGTGCCACCCATTCTGGATAAATGAAACACCCTGTATAAATGAAACAAGAGAGATACGAACACAAAAATTCACTAGTAATTGCGTGCTAGTATAAATCGTTGTTTCGAACAAGTCTTGTCGCATATATTTGGCCGTTTTCCCTGTGCCACCCATTCTGAAACACCCTGTACGAATGAAACAAGCGAGATACTAACGCACAAATTCGCTACTAATTACATACTGGCATAAATCGTTGCTTGGAACAAGTCTTGTCGCATTTGTTTCTCCATTTTCCTTGTGCCATTCTGAAACGCCCTGTACAAACGAAACAAGCGAGATACGAACACACAAATTCGCTAATAATTTCGTACTAGTATAAGTCGTTGCTTGGTAGAGGTCTTGTTGCATATATTTGGCCATTTTCCTTGTGCCATTCTGGAACACCCTGTACAAACGAAACAAGCGAGATACGAACACACAAATTCGCTAATAATTACATTCTAGTATAATTCATTGCTTCGAACCAGTCTTGTCGCATTTGTTCGGCCATTTTCCTTGTGCCATTCTGGAACACCCTGTACAAATAAAACAAGCGAGATACGAACACATAAATTCCTTAATAATTGCCTACTAGTATAATTCATTGCTTCGAACCAATCTTGTCGCATTTGTTCGGCCATTTTCCTTGTGCCATTCTGGAACACCCTGTACAAATAAAACAAGCGAGATACGAACACATAAATTCCTTAATAATTGCGTACTAGTATAAATCGTAGCTTCGAACAATTTCCGCTGTCTCGTCTCGAACTCTCCGTGAAAAATCACCGTTCCTCCCTGAAATCCTGTCACCGGATCAGGAACACCCTGTACATTTGGTACTGGTTCAGAACAATGTCTGATCTCTGATCCTTCGTTGCAGATGGAGAATCAAGGTTTCGAGGAGGAGCATCAGCCAGGTATCGGCTCATCCAAGCGATCCTTCCCCGCGTCGAGGATCGATTTCTCCGGGCACGCGTCCGGCTTGCACGTGGCGGACAGCCACGTGTACGAGGACATTCTCCCTGGCGTGGAGCAGATCGGCAGGATCTCTGGATCAGGGGATCGCGATCGGAACCCGGCCGATCGGCAGATGATCTCCCAGATGGAAGAGGAGCGGATCTCGCGGATCGGCGAGATGACATGCGAGCAGGAAGAGTCCTGCGGTTTCCGGCGGAATTTGACATTGCCGTTTCGTCGATCGAGCGTCCTCGATCTCGCGGGCGCGAACAGTTCCGTCCGCGTGACCAGCAGAGAGAAGAAGAACAGCTGGAACGAGGAAGCGGAAAACGCGGAAACGATCGCGACGATCGAGAAGGATCGAGAGCCGAAGCAGTCGAACGAGGCCCGGCCGAACAGGAGGCGCAGGAAGAAGGACTGCAAGCACTGCAAGAGCAAAATCGCCTCGTACGATCGAGAATGCGAGATCGACGAGAGGGAAAACGAGGAGGAGACGGTGCTCAGGAAGAACAGGGACAATAAGCGGGGACAGTTCTCGCCGTTGATCTCCAACGATCCCAGGACCATCCTGGATCCTTGCGACCTCGCCGCGATCAGGACCTGCGCTCCCAACGGTGACGCGATCCCTGTTAGAGGAAATAACTCCCTCTGCGTCTTCACCATTTCCGAGAAAGCTACCGGATCGCCGAAAAGCCAGGCCAAGCTGATCCAGCTGGAGGACACCAGGATCAAGGAGGACAAGCCTAACAGCGCGCAGGAGAAGAGCAGGGCTGGGATGAGGGTGAACTCCATCTACTCGCAGGATAGATGGTACGCCAAGGAGGCCCCTATCTTTTGCACCGACGTCAAGGAGCATGGATCCTTTCAGGTGAGCAACAGTATTTTACATTCATTGTTGCTCTACGGAACCGTTAGAACTTTGTCAACCGACGAGGAGACTGTGGATCTTCGTGCAAAATCAAAATTGTCCTCGATTTAAAAAGCACAAGATAAATGAAAATGCAACTTTCAAGAATTTTTAGTAAGTCGAAAATTGTCTGCGCCAATTGAAAGACACAACAGTAGTCATCTAGAAGCTGTTTTCCATTTTTAATAACCTCAAGTAGTTACAATTTATTTTCCGCAAATAAATTTTCATAATTCCAATATAAAACCGGTGATGAAACCGTGATAGGTTTAGCGTTGAACGAAGTCAGGATTTTGTAACGTAACCATTATATACGTTCATTAAACGATGTTAGAAAAAATTTATGTAAGAAACGTAGGTTTGGTCATCGGGTGCTGGTCTCTATAGATTGAGTGTAGAATGAGAACCGCTGCAGTGGCGGCAGAATGAGAACCTTTGTGGCACGAGTAGTACTCGAGTCGATCGCTAGGTGGCTTCGCCAGGGATGAGTTTCTCGCATGTAAAGATGTACGACGAATAGTATAAGTAGGAACGCAAAGCGAAGGAAAGCATACTTACCTGGCGCAGAGGTTACCGTGATCAAGAAGGCGGTTCCTCCAGGGCGAGGCTTTTCCATTGCACTACGGTTAGGCTGACCCTTGCGAATATCCCTAATGTGGATATCTCGGGCGTATAATTTTTGGTAGTCGGGACTGCGTTCGCGCTGTCCCGGACAAAATAATTAAAAAACAGAAAAATTTTTTTCTTTTTTATCTCTCTATTTTTAGATATTTTTTGACCGTCTGTTTCAATGTCCGGCATTTTATTAAAATGCCTAACATTGAAACAGAGTCCGTTTTCGAATATTAACTAATTCTATACGCACTTCCTATTTATTTTCAATTCTGTCTTTTCATCTATACAATTACAAGTTTTATAATTTTCTTTGTAATTATTAAGTGGATTTCTAATTTTTGTAAACAAATTTTAAGAAAATAGAATAAAAAAGCCTCTGTAGTTCCAAATCAAAGAAAAATCGGTACTGAATTCTATCGAATTTTATATTAACTCTTAGCACTCGAATGGTGACTCTAAACCATTCGTGGTAAGGCATCATTACAAATTGCTGTATCATTATTCAAAATATTTTTTACGTTATTAAATTTGTTCGTATTTAATAAGTCAACTAAACATTTCAGTATTGTACAAGTAAATTGCACCATTCTCGTATGTATAACATGAATAAATATACATAGAGTTGTTAAAATAGCTTCGAGTGCAAAGGGGTTATAGCACTAAAGATCCGCAATCTAGCTATAATAATTTAGCAAAATTGTAAACTGAATGAATTGACTCCAACCGAATTTTCCAAAGTCTCTGAACAATTGGGAAAATAGAGTGAGTCTGGTTGAAAATCTGTACTTTGCTGGATTATATTAGGGGTACCCATAAGTAATCAATTATTTGCAAAGAATTTGTTTTGCCTTTAGTTCTGTTTCGATCGTTGAAGAGGAAACACGTACTCTTTTAGAGTTTTCGGTAAAGCAGCCTGTGTTCAAAATATTCTAAAAAGTATAATTTTCTTTTACAACCCTGCAATAAAATGGCGGCGTTCGTACCTTCCGAGGATCATATTCGCCACTGCATACTTTTTCATTTTCATGCGGGATTTAATGCAACGGTAACAACAAAGAAAATTTGCAATGTTTATGGAGATGTATTGAAGGTCAACAAGTGTCAACGTTG
>CM052123.1:11632476-11681815 GCA_028454245.1 Halictus quadricinctus
GGCCCTAGAATTTTTTTGGACGTCTACAATTTTTTTAGTGGTTATGTAGAGTCTTTACAAGGTCTACACCTGTTTTAAAGGCCTTGGAATTTTTTGAGAATGTCTACAATTTTTTAAAACGTCATATAGAGTCTGTAGAACGTCTAAAAATATTTTGGCGGTCCCAGAATTTGTTTGTACAATACTTGAACAGGTCGTATAGAGTGTTTAGAAGGTCTACAATTTTTGTGGTGAATTGTTTTATAATCTGCAATTTTTGTCGTGGGCCCTAGAATTCTGTTGAAGTTGCTACAATTTTTTGTACACCGTATAATGTTCGCGTGTCTTCGACGCAGACGTGATGTAGTAACGTTAATGAAAGTATGAGGTAACGATAACGCGTGGTTTGTTGCAGCCTGCGATCCGGAGACGCATTTCCAGTGCGGTAATGAGACCTCCTGCCTTCCGTTGGAGAAGAGATGCGACGGCAAGATAGATTGCTGGGACGCAGCCGACGAGATTAATTGCACGCTCGGTAAGAAGGCCACTGGCGAGAGACGGCCGCCGTTGGCTATAGTATCGTCGACTAGTCCAAATCACCGCGAACCAGTTGCGAATCTACTTGTTGACTCTATCACCTCGGTCAGAACGTTAGGACCCCTCTACATAACTGTCGATCTTTTATCTGTCGCGACTGTACTCTCGTGATAGCAATTATTACATTCTCCGTGAAAACAGATCGTGGAAAGGCTAACAATAATTAGACTTCGGATTTTTTAGCAAAATAATCACTGATCAAGTCAATGGTAAGAAAAGGAAGCTGGGCGAGAATACATTTCCTCTTTTAATCAATTTAATTTAGTCACTGAAATTTAGTCATTGAATCCTCCTAATGTTTCTACAGTTTTGTATTTTAATTTTTTGGCATAAACGCATAAAATCCGCAGTCTAATAATAATAATGACACTATGGAACGTCTCTCCTACGGGAGAAATCGTTTTAGAAATGCACGCGAATTTCTCCTCGAGAGATCGAGTCTCGTTGACCAGTCGAGATATTTACAAATCACGGTGTTTGCCTCCTTTTCTATATTTTTGTTCTGTATCTTTCTCTCTCTTTCTCTCTCCTTCACTGACTCTCTTCTCTGAACTTTCGTTATTTTTTCTGTTCTCCCTCGTAGGTGGTAAACTCGGTAGGTGTGAGTACATTATTCGTTCATTTTGGGGCCGCATGCAACAACACCACGCTTGCTCCTGATCACCGACGCTTTCCTCCTGTCCGAGACAAAGATTCCTTTGATTTTGCCCGGCACACAATGGTCGCTTTTCATTGCGCTCTTCGAGCATGTACACGGAATGATCTTGCACCAGAGGAGAACTCCCATACACACACACACACACGCACACACGCGTGTCAAGTGCGATTAGTGACCATTAATCTCTTCAAGGACGCGTCAGCTCATTGAGACGACACGTTGGACCTGAATGGTCGCGTTTGTGCGAGCACGTTGCTTTTCCGAATTTTTAACGTATCCTAGAGTCCCTGGATAGATCGTCCTTGAGGAGATCGAATCAATGTCAAGCATTTGTTCGCGATCATTTTATGGTCCCGGCGCGCACCATCAGCTTTGAACTCTCCGCTTGCACCGCTTGCTACGCTTTGACTAACCGATATCCCGAGGCGTGTTCACGGGAACGGCGATTACTATGTCTGTTGACACAACTGTCCAGCCTGTCCTTCGGAGAACGAGTTCCCGTGCAGCAACGGACAGTGCATATCGGAGGCCCGTTTCTGCGACGGCTTGCCGGACTGCGTCGACGAGTCCGACGAACCGTCCGGTTGCCAAGGACGATGCAACAAGCAGGAGTTCACGTGCCAGTAAGTCCCCAGAGGTCACAGCGATGGGATCGAGACCGTAGCTTCGTCCCCCTAGACAATGCGAACGATGGTAGCAACAGAGTTGCCAAAATGTCTTCGCGGTCTACCTATCAGAGTCTCCTCTAGCGACTCTCTGCACGAAGGTCAATGCGTGACATCGGTTGGCCAGCAGGACTGACAGCGATAGTGGAAATACTGTGACGTCACATATTCTCCTGCAGAGAATCACTAGAGGAGAATCGAGCCACATTTACCGATAGAAGGAGAAACTTTTAATACACTGAATATTCATCGTTTGGTAACCTTGAGTAGCTGGCTCTAACCCAAGTCACAGGTTGCACCGTGGGGCATTGTCCTGGGGATCTGGCAAGAGCAAGAGCAACGAGGCCACGCCCACTGAAGGCATTCTACACAGAAAGAACAAGATAGATTGCCCCATACCTCTGTGTGGGATCCTCTGCTGCCCTTCGGGAGCAGTTCAGAGCTATTCAAGGACAAAGTTGCTCGTGCCCTTTATTTCTGGTTCACATTACAGTGACCAGAGTGACATTCACATGACATTCAGTGATATTCTCTATATATGTCAACAACGCAGGTCTTGCCAACGTCATGTATCGCCCAGGAGACATACCCGAGCCGTGTTATGTTTACCCCTCCACGGGGATAATTTCGTGACGTTTATCATCCAGGAGTTCGCGACATATATAGAGAAATCACTGTGTTGGATACCCAGGAAAGCATTAGCTAATTCTTTGTTGGCCCGTAACTTTCTTGTACGCTATGATCTCGATCCCATCTTCTGAGAAGATGTTGCTCCCGATGCAACTGTTAAGTATCCTTTGTTTGAATTGCACACAGAAACAATAGGTGCATCACGAAGGGGATGAAGTGCAATGGGGTCGACGACTGCGGCGACGGAACCGATGAGAGGCACTGCAAGCACCGATACCCTTGATCCCTTGTGCCGGTCCGAGTCTATATCACAGTATTTTTTTCTTACGGGAAGAGAGCGACAAGTGTAATTAATGTATATATTTATACATATATATATATATCATTGTGCCGTATAGATATGCAGCCGATGCATAATAAATTGTTTAGAAGCGGTACACACGATTGACTGCAATTAGGAAATGACATAGTTTATTGATGTATCATAAACAATCGATTACAAGTGCCGTATTTTGTACCGCGACGTCTTTTTCTATGGAACATTATACACAATTATAGTTTTCCTTCATTTTTCTCCACGGTGCTACAGTTACACAACACGTACGCATATATATATATTTTTTCTCTATTTCTCTCGCGTTCCCTCGCGTCACATCGCCGTAAACAAACGAAACCGTTCTCGTAACATTTGTACACATCCGTGAATCCCACGAGCCTTCCAGAAGCCAAGCCGATCGATTTATGCGCTTTATATAATTATATATTTTACATACATTTGAACACACTTCTCGCAAGACCGTCAATTCAACGCATTGCACATCGCAGCTTCGTTCGAAACCGCTAGAAATTCAAGTTGAATCTTCTAAATAAGAAAAAGCAAGTTTTCAACGTAGACTCGTCGCATTATAAACTTATATGTCCCACACTGAAGCAACTTTTCGTCGTTCATTGTTGTCTGCTTCCTCTTCTTCCGTTCGGTGAACGGAGTGGACTTTTGCTATAGTCAACGAAATTGACCAGGCTTGGCTGTTGAAAAACTCGCGGTATACCATATATATTTTTGTATACAGTGGATTTCCTCGCTCCTGTATAAAAATTTCGAACGTTCGCAACACGTTTGTATAGTTTTACGGCTAATCCTTGATTCGAACAAGAAGCGTCCAATGCGTTAAATATATACAGGTGTACAGGCTCTGTCGCCGAAATAATTATTTAAATTCTGAGGGCGTATACCACGCTTACGACAAGAATAGAAAAGATCGCAGATGCACGCGCGTCCGAGACGAGTCTTCCACTTCTGAACCGGAAATGGGCACGCGTTTGAACAGTCTCTCTTCTCGATCGTGGTTACTTCTTATACTACGCGTATTTTTGAAATTGATTTTGATTAAAGGACGCAGTCTTCGCGACGAGCGGTGGTACGGATTCCAAGGTAGCATGGGTCGTCTATTTCGAGAGCGTCCTGTGAATCTAACGCAGGTCCCGGGGGTTAACTGTTAGCCTTAGAGAAAACAGGGTCGTGTCCTCCGTTCGCCCGAGATCATGCGGTTTTCCATGGATCCTCTCGAACGTGCCTCGAGGCAGGATTTTAGAGGAATTCGTCCGGCTCTCTCGGTGCGTCGAGATCGCGATAATGAATGACTGGTCGGAAGTCTCCTCCGCCGCCGCTGTAACGTTGAACAACAATTAAAACTTGTGGTGTTTCGTGATGACCGGTGACGTAGACAACAAAGAATAATAGAAAATGGTGGGAGGACGAGACCGCGCGCGCGAGACCTCGAGAAGTGCGTGTGTGTGTGTGACGTGCGACGTGCGACCAACTGGACGTAGGAATTCGAACGGAGGCATGGGATGAAAGAAAATAAAAGCACACGTGTAAGCAGTAACAAATAAGTTTATTTGTTAGTCCCTTTCTGGTACGGTTACACAGCATTTGCCGATCTTTACTCGACCCTCCTCTCTCGTTCCCTTCACCCTCTCCCTTATCGACAAGGAACGTGACACGAGAAGCCGCCTTGTTAACACATTATCTACCAGCGATTATTTTTGAATTTTTGCAAATTCACGGCTAAAGGTATTTTTAATAGCTCGTTCAACAGCTATAGCAAATTCACCTATCCCGTGAACACACGTACCAGTAACGTGATCAATAACAACACAATTCATGAAAATCCTACTAACAGGCTTCCGATAGATAAAATGTTCAATTACACGTGACGCATTCGGAACGAAACTTTTCATTCTATTCGTCGGAAAGTATCTGTACCGTGACCCGTGAAAATCCGTGCGAGTCCCGTGTGTCAAGAGTCAATAGCATGGTAAAACGTGCTGATATTGTAACACAGTTCTCGTTCCCGGTATTTCTTTAAAACGCTCGGCGATCACGTGCGCGTGTTACATAATCCAGATTAAAAAATCTGCTAGCACAGAGTCCGATATATTGCTTAGCATTTTCTCCCCGGTTCTTTTTGTTTGTTTTTTTTTTTTTTGCCGTTTACAGGCTGTCCGCGCAAATTGACTCGAGGGTTGCCGGTTAAACTCGATTAAACTTAGAACATGTCCATGTCTGGCTGGTCCAAGTCATTATAACTAACAATAGGCCTCGAGGTTGAATCCGGGGCAGCCCTGTAAAACAGTGGATCACACCACGTTCAATACACGTCGCCGAGAAACGAGAAAGAAATGAGAACAGAAGAACTTCGAGACGGTACTTTTGTTTGCGATCGACGGGATTTATTGTTGATCGTTCTCTAATTAGTCGCTCGGGTACCTCGACAAGCGTCGCCCGCATGCCAGAGATTGCGTACAACATGCGAGTCGCATGCCACTGAGAAAAATAATGGATTCCTTACCGTCCTCTATTGAAACCACCGCGACTTGGACGCGGCATTCCGAATCCACCGCCGAATCCTCCCCCGTAACCGGACCCGTAGCCTCCTCTGCTGCTGCCATAACCACCGCTTCCGTAGCTTCCGAATCTGCGGAGATAAAGTTGCACACATCAAACAAAAGAATTTCTAGCTTCACATCAAGACATCCAAATGTAAAGTAGAAATGTTGCTTGGACACTTACGTGGAGCATCCGTACGGGGTGAATCCCTCGCGCATACCCTCCCTGGGCGGCGCCTTGTTGCCAGGATGCTCCGGCAACTGCGGCCTCTTCGGGTCCCTCAAATAGTTGTTGAAATACTCCGCCTCTGCCTTGACCTCGGCCACCTTCTCAGCGTGTTTGTTGAAGATGTGTTTCCGGATGAAGTCCGGCCCTTTGAACTTCTTCCCGCTTAGCGGACACAGCCACTTGTCCTTGGACAACTCCTGCGTGTTCGCCTGGACGAACTTCTCCACCTCGCTGATTCGATAAAGTCAAGGAAACCATAGGCTGCAAAGACTAACATGGAGAGGTCACGGTCAGTTTATTTTTGCTCCGGATTCGTCGGAAGTAGTTTGACCAAGACAGTGACATTTCCTTGCGAGATCTTTCTATTATCCGAAAAGGATACGTTTCCGCGTTCTTGGCGCCGAGCTTGTCGAACTCTTCCTGGGACAGAGTAGCGACCGGCTGCAAGAAAGCGGCCATTTTGCTCTCGAAGTTGCGACAGTACTCGGACAACTCGGTACTGGAAACTTTGGCTGCTGGAGGCGATCCTCTGACGTGCATTATGCCGCACCTGTTCGGCATCTCGTCCTCGTTAGGGTACTCGCAGTGGTTGTAGTAGTCGACCGAATGGACTACCCGCAGGTAAAGAATCAGTCTGTCCAGCACCTGAGGAAGAAAGAGGATTTAGATGATCTGATGGAGATCGGTTGACAGACGATGATATGGTACCTTGACCAGGGTCGGATCTCTCTCGATGGGACCATCTCCGTCGCCTCCCAACTGCCCCTCCTCCTGATCCCCAGACATGCCCAGCAACTCTTCTTCCTCGGCGGACGCCTCCTCTATCAAGTAGTCGGTTATGTTCTTCAACACCGGATTCTTCGAGGACAATCCAAACGCCTGTGGGCACAAGAAGGTTTATAGACATTCTTTCCCGTGGGAGAGGCGTCTGTTCAACGACTTACAGCTTGCTCGACTTCGTGAGCATTCTGCGCGCCTTTAGCCTCTTTGTTGTCCTCTTCCTGCTTGGCCGCACTGTCCTCCTTCTTGTCCTCGTTCCACAGACCGACCCTGTTGTCCAAATTGTGCACGATCTTGGCACTCAGTTTGATATCGTGTCGAACTATTTGCTTGTGGGGCGTCAGACCGTTCACCGCGCGGATACGACGCGAGAGATCTCTGTTCACTATCGCACCCAACTCGCAGTCCCTGAGCTATAGCAATCATAAGTTCAGGAAGTTCATTACTATTAGCGTGTCTTGCTATTGACGCACAAAGTTTTTATTTTGCATTCAAAGTGGTGAACAATGCTTGTCCGTTGTTAATGAGATTTGGGTTCGGTACCAGAAACTTACACGAATATTATTCAGACTCCAGCATATCTCCTTTATGTTCACTTGTCGTTCGAAGGACACCCATCCTCTTCTAAACCATCTCCTTTCCGGCTGAGGATCCGCTATGGCAACTCGTAGGAATCCAGGGAATCGTTTGCACATCTGCTTGGACAAAGGTAAGCTTGGTAAGAGGAATGCAACCGCGTTTGGGTACGCCAGATTGTTAACTGACCGCCTCCACTTCCGCCTTCGTGATGGTAGGCGCCAAATTACGAAGAAAGATGCTGCTGGTCTTGTGCAACGCTCTAGGTTCTTTCTCTTTATCCTCGCTGGCCAGGTCGATCACAGCTTCCGGCTCTATCGGGGCCTTTTTAGGCTCCGGTGGCTCGCCGTCGGACTTATTGGCTTCCTGTTCCTCTTCTTTCGTTTCTGCAGCTTCTACGTTCTCGTTGCTCACGTCAGCTTTCTCGACGGCAGCTGCGAAACAACGTGTTCGTTAGTTTGACTTCATTGGCAGGTATTGTTCGCGTCTCGCGAGAAGAGACCCGCGACAGCACAGGGACAAGAGCAGTAAAGTTCTGGCTTCGCCTAATTTCGAGTCTCTTCTCGTGAACAATACGCAATTTATCGAGACTCACTAGCTTCTTCCTTCGGCGTGTCAAGCTTGTTGCTGTCGCTACCAGAAGAACTACTGCTGCTACTGCTGCTGCTACTGCTGCTGTTACTGTCGGTACGCTTCCTCTTTTTGGCGGCACTTTCGTCAATCTTACCTATAGCACCGAACAAAAATTTGTAGATCAGCAGAAAATGTGATTAAAAGATAAGTAAATGTTTATGCTCGCGAGCAAGAAGAAGTACCGTTTCCTTCCATGTCGTCGTCTTTTTTCGGTTCCTCCACGTTCTCTTCAGGTTTCACGGGGTCCCCGGACCAGTCCTCCTCCTCGATACTACACTTCATTTCCACTTCCATGCTCTGTCCGTTCTTAAACGTTTTCTCTGCACGCGAAGCCTCTTCCAGTTTACTCGTCTCACTACCGAGCAACAATTACAAATTAATCGATAGTTCCCGTTTCAATGGTTTCAGGTACTAGAATCCTCACCTGTTGTCCGTCTTCTTTTCAACCGTGGGTTTGCTTTTCGCGTCTTCTTTCTCTTTAAAAGTCTCTCTCGCGGTCTCTTTCGAAATGATCGGGTTCACCGGTTTCAGATCTAGAACTTGCAAATCTTCTTCGGTGCCGCCTTCCAGTTTAATCACCACCGCGTCCAACAAATGGAGAAGAGCGTCCGACTGGTCGGCGTCTACCGAAACTTTGTCAATTTCTCCGACTTCGAGCATTTCTAAGAAAACTTCGACGCGTTTCTGCGAAAGAAGATCAGAGTGAGAAAGAGAGTCAGGTGAGCCGTTGAAGAAATTCTCTTAAAATCCAGAAACAGATACCTTGAGAGCAGACACTTGTTCCTCCTTTCTCTTCACCGACTCTTCGGGGTGATACTTAATTTTGAACCTGGCAAAATCGACAGAAAGGCTGATATTAGTCGCGTTTCTCCGGGCAGACTTTCGTCGATAGGAAAGCAAACAGACGTACAATTTTGTGGACTCTTATACGGTTATGGTTCGTTACGTTCGGAAAAAATAACATTGAAATCAAAGATATATCAGTTAGTTTCAGACTTCCCGACAGAATAATCTCTACACGCTTCTATGGAAGCAGCTTCTGTGTATGCTTATCGATTGAGATTATCCGCGGATCGTGAACGATCACTATGTACGTATAGACAATAGAGAAAGAGAATGGATCTGAACAGCGACCGAGATATCACGTTCTCCCTTCTCCGCGCTCGGCGCAACACTGTTCCTCTCGTGATCAAGCATTAAACTCATTATAATCCTCGTTTTCGCGCTCGAGGCACGATTACTTTAAACAATTAATCAGTTTTACTGTCAACATTGGTCAGTTACAGAATGAAGCCTCACCTGTAGGTGTTATTACAACTCGCATTCGGTTTTCTCGTCGACTCAGAGATCTATTTGCGAACGATTACGTTCTCATCGTTTCGAATTTCAGTGAGAATGATTATAAACGGGTTTAAAGCGCGGCCTACCGCGAGCAGAATTTTGGGCTTTGCGCGCCCAGCTCGCATTTCTCATTAGCTACCTAATAGTACACTTTCGTTCGAATCTTCTGCGATGCGCGTCACGCGGTATGCATAAAATGTACCGGGAAAAAATAAACGAGCGAGACGAGATCTGTGCCCAAGACAAGGCGTTGCTGGCTGTATGGCTGTAGGGATAGACAGAGAGAGCTGGTCATATTGGCTTGAATATTACCGATAAAATGGTGTCTGCAATTTAGCAAAAATTATAAAGCCGCTTACACCCTCATCCCCTTTTCTGGCCAACGTGTATGCCATCCTTGGTGCATACACGCTAGGCCAGAAATTTCTTGATAACACTAATTAGGATCCAACGATTATTTTCTACAGTGGACGATATGGTATCCACGGCATAGCAAACAGGCATAGAGAAACCGTTTATTCTCGTCTCATGCGAGTTTTAGTGGCACATTTAGTGTTTTAGTGTGGTGAACGCGTGCGTCGGACCACTGTAGAAATTAATTGCTATTTTCTTTTTTTGCATACGCGTTTCAAAGCACGGGGTTGAGCTGCATGTTACGTTAAAAGTGAATAATTGCAAGCAGACGACGAAACGAAATATACCATTCCTCGTCCTTGTGGGCGACGAAGAATTCGTTCAACTGTTGCCGCCTGAACTCCAGCTTGTACTCGTTGTAACGTTTGATGGCCTCCTCGTCGGTGATCGTGTCCTCCTGTGTCCCGAGGAACGCTTTGAACGACATCATCGGCGGCTGAGTCTCCACGTTCGAATTGCTGAAGTTGCCGGCCACCTCCCGACTGCATCAAGCGAACGAACAGAAATTAGGATCGGTTAACGCGCGAGAAAGCCGCCGGTCGATGCTACCTCAAACGAGCCAGCAGGCGTGGAGTGAATCTACTCCGTTTTTGCATGATCAGTATGCAACCTCTCTTTTTCATGACAAGTCGTCGACGTGCTCAGAATCAACTTCCAGAAAAGAAAAGAATATCGTTATAAACACAACAGAAGAAACACAAACCTGCTGCTGTTACCATGGTTTCCATAGTGATGATTGCCATGATGCGGAGGTGGATAATGATCGGGACCCCATGACGCAGCCCCACCTCCTCCACCCCCGTAATAATCGTGCCCGTATCTGGGGCGATCGTCCCAGTCCGCTCTCATTCTCTTCATCGGAGGAGCCATTTCCTGTGACCTGGCCGGACTGTATCTATCCCGTCCTCCTCCTCCTCCGCCACGATACTCTCTATAGTCCGGACGTTGCCTAGGTCGACTGGACCACTCTCTAGAATAGTTGCTGGCATTACATCAATGAGAGAAAGTATTGATAAGTACAATCTCGTAACAGATCAGAAACCGCAGAATACTCAATAGATTTTAATTACCTGTCGACCCAGTCATCTCTTCTCCTATCGTCTCTACGACCTTCCCTTGAATAAGACTCGGTACGTTCCCCTTTGAACTTGTCTCTCCTCTTCCTGTCGTACTCGTCGTCTGAGTCACCCATGGTAAAAAAATGTTACGTCACTTCTGAAACGCGTAACAGGTTGAAAACAATTGGAAACGTATTTCAGAGATCGACGAACCACCGATCTTGAATCGCAGCATACCAGATGGGGGTTAAGTGGACAATTGGAGCACATATATTTCTTGGCGTTAATTCACGCTAATACTTCCGAGCATTCTTCAGCGAAACTAGATTCGAAAGGAAGTACGCAGCTGGGAAAACGTTTGGCCAAGAGCCAGTGCTCGTGAAGGAATTTTCGAACGAAATATTCGAATAACGCGCGAATACGGGTCCTCGGAACGACCGAACTCTGTTACGTTTCGTCAGCTAATCGACTCGTAACGCTTCCGCGGAGGCATCGGGCGAGTAACGCGATCGGGTGGAAAGTAACGAATTGAAATGGAGTACTTACATATATCAGGTACACCGTTGGAGGAAATTAAAGTCCGGGCATAGATGATTTTTGTCACCCGTTACCGTGCGTCACCAAACTTGACCAAAGTGTCCCTCTTGCCGTGAGGTGCGGCGTCAGTCGCTATCACGGCCACGGCGTAAGACCATGGCAGAGAGGAAATGAGATTGCTCACGCCCGGAATTTTAGTGTCCCAGGTATAGTGCTGCCCCCTAGTCTAATTTTTAGCCTGGACCAGAACCTGCATCATCTTTTTAGCCTGGACCAGAACCTGCATCATCTTACCTGCATCATTAACAGCGGATTCCTAATAATGCCAGAGTGGATGCTACTTCTATGTTAAAACAGGCTCTTCTATGTAGGCTCTGATCCAGCCTAAAAGATGATGCAGCTTCCAATACAGCGTAAAAAGATGATGCAGGTTCTGGTCCAAGCTAAAAAGTTGATGAAGGTTCTGTTCCAGGCTAAAAAGATAATGCAGAAAAGTGGGGACATTAAAACCCCGAGCGTGAGCATTCTCATTTCCTCTCTGACCATGGTCGCTAATGTCGCTATCGAGGCTTCGTTCACTATCGATCTCTCTCCGCGTTCGAGACCCGCGAAATTCAAACGTAAGAAACATATGTAACGCGGAGCATACTTACACTCGTCGTCGTTCCAACATAATCAATGCTACAATTCTAACAAACGGGAATGGAAATATTTGTAACGCGTCGAATGCGGATTAGTAATCAATTATCTTTATTTACAAAGTAAAATTAATGTATATCATCCACTACGCAGAATATAGCACGGGAGAAGCTACGAGACTTCTTCTTTTCGTACGTTATGCTGTGTAAGTAAGTTTTCTATAACAAAAAGAGAACTACGCATGCTTCGAACGAGTAATTTCATGAAATTACAGAGATTCATTAAACTTACGTGGTATTGTCTATTCCGCTACAATGCTACAGTTTGGAAAATGCGTACGGTGTTAAATTGTTTTTATTGCGTAATATATGTAGGACGTTTTTATAAAATAATTATCAGTAGACTGCAGATGTTAATGCGAATATTAGCTTTTACTTATCGTCGGCTCAATCAGCTTCCAAATAAAATAAAATAAAAGTTTCATTGAACATTGTTGAACTTGTTATTGCTGTGAGCTCTAGACATCAGCATATGATATATGTATATATAAATGCATACAGTCCACAGTCTATTAATTGTCTAAATATTTGTTGTTGCACATATTAATTACCCTTATTGACAACAAGGGTGTGTATAGCTCTTCAAGCAAGTAAAGGTTGCTATTAAAAAACCTATCATGTGGTGCTTTGAGTTTGACTTTCTTTGTCGCATAGTAGAGTGTCTATAGTAGCGTATTAATCATTTAGAGACACTCGGCATTACAACGTCGGTTGAGTTACAAAAGGTCTGAATCGTTCGTGTCGTAGTTTCATTTTAATTACAATTTCAGAAATCATGTACACAATATGCTTACACGAATAAATAAATAAATAAATCTTTGCAGGCGAAACCAAAGATTGTTTGGTGGATACGTTTCCAGAGTATCGTTAATATTATACGTTCACGCCGACTTCTCCAGGTCACAAAGAACCGTGTCAGTCTCAAACGTAATACAAAAGAGTGTAACAAATATAAACAACGAAATAAACTTTTCAATTACGCGGTCAACAAACATTCTTACACACTTGTTCGCTTCAATCGCGTGTCCACCGAGACGACTCTTTCCCCTTTCGAAACACAAAGCATGTTTATCGACAAAAGCTTAACGAGATTAGCTCCGCGAATTATCAGTTTCCAAAGGACAAGGCCGCATTTTAGTCATTCCTCGGATAGTGCTATAACATTATTATTAAATGATACGGTATAGTTCGGTAGTACATATAGTTCGGTTGGATATGAACCTGAATATTATTGACGCCCAACGCTTTAGAAATAGATTTACAATCTTACATTGTCAAGCGGATCGTATCGTTACGTCAACAGTATGTAAATAACATATAGTATTACTATCAAGAGAAATAGTCGTCGCTCACGCAGGATCCAATGAATAAATTTCTGTTTATTCATCGATTGACAAAGTAGAATTAATATATGCGTATACCTCTATATATATGTAAATGTATACAAACAACTTATTCGTGGAAGGTTACATACAATAGTAATAGTAAATTCTATGCCTTACATACGTCTAGTTCCCGCGACTTTTTTCTATCGAAAACAGACCATTCGCCCCGTCTTTTTACAATTGCAATCACTTCTTGAATGAAAGAATTTTCTCGAATGAAAAAATTATGAATGATAAATCATGTGCATTGCAAGTTCCGTTGCCGTTGCATTCGAGTTGTAACTTTTAGTCCTATTTGACAAGGGAACTTTTTCTTTTGATACATATATGTATACGTAAGAATGGAACTGAGTATAATTACAAGATGCTGTAAGTCACGAGTAACCACGAATGAGTTAACATAATATAAATTAGTTTTGGGTGCAACATTTCAAAGACTTTGTTCATCTCTAATGCGAACTACATTATATCTAGTCTCGAGTAAAAACATACATTGATGAAATAAACATTTAACAATAACATAAACGTATCTTAGTAGCGTAAAACATTATTATTTTTACTTAAATGCGTACTATGATCGTGTTCTCTCGTTCCTTTCCCAATTGACTTTGAACCAAGCAAACGATTCGGTAAAACCTTTTTAAAAATTATGTAATGTACAAAAAAAAAGACAAACAAACAAAACGTTACCAATTGATTCCGTGTTCAGAAATTCAAATAAGATAGATTAAAAAATAATGCACATTTCACATTCATTGTTTTGATACTCTGGCAGTGTATAGATAACGACTGACAATTTATCAAATAGTTCCAACAACTCCGAAAGTGATACTTCTAAAAAATAATGTTGAATTATATTATAATTCATAGTAAGCATGGCCTACTATTTATTGAGTAGCCAGATGACCTTACCGTTTATAATTAATCCGAATCACTAGTTAATGATAAATAGTAACAGTGTTACAAATATTACACATGTGTAAGATTGCATCGCATCTACCGAAGTCGCTCAACTTACGAAAAACAATCTTTTTCGGAATGATAATTCGCCGCGGTCGCATGCACTGAAATTAAATTGCACAAGCTATCACTTTTTTTGGCAAGCTATTTATATATTTATAAGTATAAATACCAACAGGATTCCAATATTATTTAGTTCTATATTTACTTGTATGCCCTGTTATAACGGCATATTGAACTAGTATATCCCATAGAATACTTGACGTTCATTCTGTATATTCTTTGATGACGATCTTCTATGAATAAATAGTAAATGAATCGATGAACAGTACGTGTAACAGTTGCCAAGTGTGCAAGGAGGTGTTATGAAAAATATATTTGGGTATAAAAACGAAACTACTTTACAAGTTCCACTGAAAGCAGGGTATGACTTAAAAAGGAATACACATAGACTTGGATTAAGATTATAGACAGGAAATAGCACGAAGATGGACCAACCGATCAGCGTAGATCCGGGTTATCGTTAACTTGTTTTTTAATGCGTAATAATACTGTAGTATACCATTGATCCAATCGTGAAATGGAATCATATTCCTTTACCGCTTCTGTGAATCCCTCGAGATGTTGTTCCTCTAGGTGTTCTATCAAAGTCTGAAATGAAAATTAAATGATCCATCTTATGAAAACGCGAGTGAAAATTTCCGTGTGCGTTCCAACCTTGGACTTGCGTGAACCGTATTAATCAACGAAAAAGATGTTTACGCTTCATACCTTTATTAATTTATATTCTCTAGAATCTTGGAATGCAGGATATTGTTCTTGGTAACGTTCGATCGCGTGCTGCGCATTTAACACGTCGACGCATAAGTGACACAGTGCCGCTCGGAAGAAATACTCTTTCGCGCTGTACTTCAATAAAGAACTTTCTAAAGATGAAGAAGCAACCTGTAGCAGAAAAAAGAAAGTTACACGATTTCTTGATCCATAGAAAGCATCTTAAATAGCACGAATCTAAATCATTTTTACCTGTTCATAAATTTGAATAGCCTTATCATAGTTTTCAAGTTGTGCAGCATACTGTGCAACTTTCAAAAGACACTTATTGGCAGAAGAATTGCTTTCCTCCCCACGGAAATAGTCAGCAGCTTGTTCGTAATGATGAACGGCTCTTTCGAGATCTACTGCCTCGCTTTCGTACATTTCAGCTATACTTTGATGATGCTTGGCTGCCATTGTAAATCTACCCATGTCCGTGTAAATCTCAATTGATTTCACCAGACAGCTAATGGCCTCTGCAAACGAATAGAAGATTAGATGTTTCTTTCTCGAATAGAGAAAATAGTTGTCTTGCGAACATGACTATACCATTTATATTTGATTTTTTGAAGCAATTAGCAGCATCTACATAATTGTTAGCCGCATCATGCCGATTCCCTGCTTTCCCATGGAGTTCTGCTGCTTCGTAGAAAGCGCTGCCAGCTGAACTCCACTTCTTTGCCATCTTGAACATATTTGCAGCACGTTGGTAGCATTCTACTGCCTCTTCTACTTTCGACGAACTTCTGCAATACATAAAAATCATTGGTAATCAAAACAATAAAAATTTAAAAAGAACACAGAAATTCCAAGTAATGTGAAAAGAAATCAAATATTTCCGAAATATTTGGCAGCCTCAATTAGTTGGCACAAAAACTGCCTAAAACAATAACTCTGATCTAATCTATCGAGTATTACAAACAGATTTCACTTAATGGTTAATGGTATGCAAGAAAACAACGTATCTATACTGAATTACGGGTCATTATTTTTGTCAGACTGGCGATAGCGTCTTATATTAATTTCATTGGCGGAGAATGCGTTAATTTAGTTTCGACACGCTATATCGCGACTGGACGGCAACTGTTATATATGTATACAGGTATACGTGCATACAAATGCACACACGAAGACACAGTGCATCGAACGATTCGAAATGATCGAGAAAAGAAACGACGAAGAGACGGAGTATACTGTTCAACAGAAAAAGAACAGGCGAAGCTCCTTAGGTTGATGGATCATGATAAATAAATAACGAGAGCCGAGAGACACTGCTGGATTCGGTGTCGGGCGAGTTCAAGTAAATCGATGTGGATAAACTTACCCGAACAGAGAGCCGAAGAATCCTTTCGAATTGAGCTTCTTCTCGGCCTCGATCAGTAGCTGCATCGCCTTTTGTTCACTGTCAGCCATCGTCACTTTGAATCCTGACAAACAATCAGTCGAAATAAATGTCTCAAATCATGAACGTCGCACGAACAGTTCACCTCTCAGAAAAAGACGTCACTAAAGTCAATGAAAGTGAATCGAGTGTCATCCGCGGCAGGTTAGCCAACGTTCAAGAAAATCGCTACCGGGGATTAAGTCCCGTTCACAATCGAGCTGCGCGCTACCAGCTGCGCAGTTGACTGCGCAGTTAATTTATTATTCACAGTTTAACTCCCGGAGGCTTATTAATAGAATCTTTAGTAACTGTGTTATATTTGAAGGTGCTTTATGTTTCTTTTTAAATGTTAATCTTAAAAGAAGTTATTGATTCGTGTATTATTTCACACAATTTGTTAGTGTCTATTGAACAATTTATTAACGAACCTGAGGCCGGGATTGTCTATTTTCGATTTTTAAGGGCATTGTTTTTCCATTGAAAAATTAATTATTCGAAGATCTGTCACGTGACTTCTTCTGATCTTTCCGTTAATAAATGGACCAATCAGAAGTCTGTCACGTGACCGAGCCAACCGCCATTACTGTTGCGTCTCATTCTAATCTTTGGGTCGAACGAGACGTCGAATTCGAGTAACAGTTGGCAGTAACGGCGCCAAAAATAATTTTCCATTCATCCCGAGAATCCGAGGTCCAAGTTCGAGAAAGACAGTGTTATCTATTTGATGAGCGTATCCGAAAATTAAAAAGAACATCTCGAGGATGTCCGGGGTGAACAGACAAGCGTTAAACTCGTTGCAGCCAGGCGCGCAAAATGCGCTCGTGATCGGCATAATTATAAACAGTTTCAATATGAAAACGATCGATGCCACCCGATCGAGGTGTACGAATTTTATATACCTGTATCTTCCCAAGCGAGACTGATAGTATTTCTCACCTGAGCATCGGTAATTTATGAACAAATTGACTTAACATTTTCAGTTAACCACGGTGAACGTGGAGTATGGACATTCACGTTACGCGATTCCGAGGAATATACGATAAACGTGACCGTATGGGGTAGCGTGCAATTCGTAAGAAAATTGTCCTCGGAATTCCATGTAGGCAGCGTAGGTTTGTAACCAGTTGAAATCGTTTCGTTATTTTTTACCAATCTTTCGAATCGAAAAAATGCACAGGCTGATTCAAAAGCGCTGGGCCAGAGACTTTCGAATTACAGTATTCGCTCCGAATTGTAACGCAATCAGGAAACTTTTCAATTTCTGATTTTTCTCTAACGGGAATTTGACCAACATGTTTGTGAAATCTTTCTGACAAACAGGGGAATCCCCTAGCACTGCAGGGGAATCCCCTAGCAATGGAAACAAAATTGATCATTAAAATAGAATTTCCGATCGCTCTTAGAGCGAATGCTGTTACCTATGTACTTGTGTGTACGCGTATACACAAAGCTTTCTACTTGAGTCCGGCAATATGATTTGAATGATTATTATTTTATATTCAACATACAGTAGAAGTGATCAACCCGAAAGTGCAGGAACGTCGTCCAGAAGATAGAAACGAGCTCTTTGTACCCTCTGTGTCCAGTCGATGCAGTCTCACGGTCAACGAGGGCAACGCGCTGGTGCAAGCTCACGATGCACCAACCCGCTCACGATACGAACCCCTTATGATGTACCCAATTAAGAGCCTAACCTCAACGCGAACCCTGAAAAACATTTTTGACAACCTGGAGGCGCTACGCGATCAATACGTCGACGTCTTGATCGTCGTCACATTCGTACGTTTCGATTTAGATTGATTCCACGCGTGGTCGAATCGATGATTTCACATAAACAATCGCTATTAACATATATTAAAATGTAGCGGCTGTTCGACTATCTACAAAGGGATAATTCTATATGCAAAGATAAAACAAAGACCAAGTTTTGGTATTTATTTACTTTAAGCAGCCTGGACAACCTTGACCTTAGCATATGCTGTCAAGGACACTCCCGATTAACATCAAAGAGGTTTTAGCGGTTGCTTGTTATTCCTTAAAATGTTATTATTATTAAAACAATAACGGGCAACGGCGAAGATCACTTGGAGATTAGTCGGGAGAGTGTCTTTGGCAACATACAAAGGTCAAGGTCATTGGAGCTGCCTACATTAAAGTAAATTGGGCTTCTGTCTCACGCATGGTTCAAATACTATTTTTCTCTTGTATACTGATTTCCACCTATTGCCCTGTATCTCTGAACATTTGATCAAGATCATATTGGGTCATCGACCCGTACGCAAAGGCAGCGTACTTAAAACAAAAAAAAACGCTCGGGAACCTTCTACACTTTCCAAAGATAAATGCTAGGTACTACGGTTAATTCCTTGTATAATTGATAGGTCAGCAATATTCGTAACATAATTACACGAGACGGAAGAAGCATCAGATTCCGCAATTTCGAGGCAGCAGACGGATCCAGTGATGAAGTGGCATCGTTGGTGCTGTGGGAGAACGAATGGATCGATAGGGCCGCATTTTGGGAGCCCAAGAAGACTGTACTTTTCCTGACGGAGGCCCGGATCGGTTATGATAATTTCAAGAAAAAAACAGTCCTGTCGATAGGTTGTCACTGAGAAATAATATGTTCAAGCAATTACAACCGATAACGATAACGAAACCTGCGTCAGGATATATCCGCGAAGTTTACCGTTCGTAAACTTTCAGTTAGGAAAACTCTGATCACCGAGAACCCTGATGCACCGCAAACAACGACTATCAGGAATTCCCTGCGGTGTTACGATCCGGATGTAATGTCCGGGAACACGTTCGCGTCACCGAATCGTAAGGAAAAAAGAAATTGTACATCACCACGAAAATGAATGCTTGTTCTATTCTTGTAATTCTTTCCTGCCAGCGGATACAATTTCCACCGTGATGACTATACAGGAAATTTCGAACAGGTTGAATAAAGCGCCGAAGGCAGGGGACAGGCTGCAGTTCGCTGTAATCTTAAAGGCCTACGTAATGGACATAAACGTCGACAGCAGGAATCCTGAAATCATATCTAGTAGATGGTCTCTCATTTGTCATCTCTTTTCTCACCATGAGTAGCATAACGCCAGCTGCCCGAATCGCACGATTTCACTCGTCCTTTCATTTTTCGCAGCGCGTTATGCAAGAAAATCGTCCTCGACCAAAACGACTCCTGTATGAACCTCGAATGCCCGTCAGGAAATGGAACACGCGTTCCCATGAACGTAATGAGCCTTAACTTGAAGGTGAACCTAAAAGACGACACGGGGTACCTAATCGGCTGCAAGCTATCAGGAGATGTGGCCGAACGCGTCCTTGGCTGTACAGCTGCCGAGTTCCAGGTTACTATGGATATATGTGTTTAGATAGTATTAGGTCAAAAGTTCGTACCCGATTTCGTTTTAAAATACAACAATGGGCACGAATTTTTGCACTGACCAAATACTTTCGAAATCCACCGCTTTCTTAAACCATAAGAATACTCATGGACTTTAGGCGATGATAATCCCCCAACGTGAAGACTTGAAATGGAAATATGCATTGGAGAAGTGCGACATCAGGTTGCACATCTTTGGGCCAACGTCCACCTTCCCGAATGCGATTTACAATATTTTGTCAATCAACAACAACGAAGACGAAGACGCAGACACGCAGCCTCTCGACGAGTTCATCAACTCGGCCGATCTCTAAATGTTTGAATATCGCTCGTTTGTTGCAACATTGACTCGACGTTCAAACTTAGTGTTCCGTCGAAAATTGCGATTTTTCAATTGTGTCACTGTTGCAGTACGTTAGCGATATCGTGTACTACGTGTTCTTGTTGTAAAGTACAGCAGTATTTTATTGTCAGCGATATAGTTTGTAACGTTCTGTTTCCATGATAGCGTGGAGTTGTTAAAGAATCGTTTTTGATAAAAAATAAAACGTTTTCGATCAGCTGATTGGTAAATACGCGGTTCGTAGTTATCTATAATTGTCTATAGTCGCCAGCGGAATGGTTCATGCAAAACGTCATTCTCGATACGTGTGTTTTGTTAAGTAATTGTATTTATTCTTTTTGTACGGTTATCATAGTTGTAAATTTAGAGATAAAAAATGGAAGTGGACGCTCCCGCGAAAGCAAACCCTGTCGAGGTTATAAGAGAGGCTATGAGAGAATTAAACTATGCGGAAAGGAAGGAACAACGTATGAAAATATTGAATATAAATCGTGTAACTTTGGGCAACATCCTGTTAGATTCGGCTTTCACACCGGAATTTGTTGTCGAAAAGGCGAAAGCACTTAGAAAGAAACCATTACCGACAGAGGAGTACAAACAATTACAAAGTGCTCTTATTCAGGTTAATTAATTTTAATTGCTTGTGACTCTAAGCGAGTCTATTTTCCATTGTCTCTAATGGTAAACATGATTCTATCAGTTCCGATTAATGTATTTTTCCTTCCATGTCAGAGCGAGGAAAATGTGAAAGCATTTTTAAAGGTGGACAATATCATATTCGCCTTGGTACGTGATTTCTCCAGTCATAATCCAGTTTTGCAACTATGCGCTATCAGTTGCTGTTGTAACATAGCCCTGGGAAATGACAGAGCTTGTACATCGTTGACCAAAAGTATCTCGCCATACCTTATTACAGAATTAGAGAGTTTAAATTATCCTCTATTGGTGAGTAACAAAGTGTTCATACGAAAAGATGATAGGAATATTATATTTTTATTTTTCACAGGAAATTTGCATATGGACAGTGGGTAATTTGGTAGCTGAAAGTGATAAGGCCTTCGAAATTCTTCACGCACAAGACTGTTTAAAATACATTACATCACTGATATGCCATTGTGATAACACGATTTTGGCCTCTGTAGCATATGCAGCTATGCATTATGTGCATATTGGTTTTCAGCATATCCTGTAAGGCTTGTCGCTTTGTTTCAATATTTTCTAGGACTGTAATTAATAGTACAAATGCTTTCAGCGAAAATGAAATGATTGAACTGGTCAAGACGAGTACACAGAGAAATCTCTCTTTTGAGAATCCATACTTTATATGGCTGCTAGCTTTATTGTCTTCTCACGTTGTCTGCAACACGTACTTATATAATACAGTACCTTTGGTAGTCGATTACTTACACCAGAACGCTACAAATAACATCACTGCTGTAACAGAGGTATGATTTTTCCTGTCAGTATTTTTGTACGTTTAAAGGAGTTCATAATACAAACATTCTTCTAGTTTCATTTTAGATCACAGCATGTACGAGGATATTAGCCAACACTGTTAACGAAAGGTCCGGGCAATTAGCAAGATTTCTTTTAGAAAATCCGAAGTACACGGAATCAAGTTCATTGATGTTAAACAGATTACTCTCGTGTCAACACTTACATGTTAGGAAAGAAACTTTATGGTTGATAGGTAGTTATAAACAATTTATTATTAAATGAAACAGTGAACGTTAACGTTTTAATGGGAATAATAAATAATATTTCAGGCAACCTTTACAACCATGACTGCTCCGATATTAAACACATTGTACGAGATATTATACCCACACTGTCGTCTCTCAAACAAGCAGTTCTCTCTACAACACAACAAACTATGACACTGAATACCGATTTAACCGTTTGAGCAGGTATATCATGCTTAGCAATATATCGATCACAGCATTCACATGTATACATACAATGCGTTTCATTTATCTTGCATTCCAAAATTTCTTAATCTTCCAAATGAAACTTTACTTCGTCCTGGGACGAATTTTTTCGGCAAAAATATCGGAAATATTGAGGAATCCAAGAAAAACGAAATACCCTGTATATATCATTAATAATTATTGTAAATGGTAAAACACCTTCCGGAACGTTCTGTCTCCATACTCGCATACAGCGTTTCGATACAAAAATATTAAAGTTGTTACTATACAATGTCAACTGTACTCGCTAACAATTAGAACCGTATTCATCTTAATAATTCATTTTAACAGGAATAAATTGTCGTATTCCTATGGAAGAATGATCGTCCCTCGTAACGTCTTCTATACAGGGTACTTTCACTAGATTGAAGTAAATGTGACCCATTATGTCCGCCGTTGGATGCTTGCTCGCTTTTAAACAGCGGTACAGTGCCTCGTCACAGGTGCAGTGTGATCTGCGGAAGGTGAGAACAAGGCTGACATGTTTTACAGTGGCCCGCAAACGATGTGTGATAAAGACTTGATTATGTACTATGCAACAAATCCAATAAAATTCTATTTTTCATACTTAGTATACAAGGAGTAATTGGTGAGGTTGTATCGCGTTCGCTGCGCGCGAACTTTAACAGGACAGAGATCATGACTACGACAGCACCTGGAACAAAGCGACGCCCAATTAGAGCAAAGGTCTCTGCGCTAATCGAAGCGAATATAATTAAGATCGATTTGCGCTAACCTATCGATTTCCACTTCTTGACCAAGGTCGTGGTAGCCCTCCGCGATGTCCCCTGTCCCGCACCATTTGGTCCCTGGAACAACAATGCACGCTGCATCTTCTAATTCAAAATTAATAGACTGCGGCTTTTATGCACTTAGGAGAGAAACGAGTAGGTGAAAGAATGCTATTTGGTTCCTGTTTTTTACAATCGATGCAGACAACTTTTATTTTGCATGAAAGATCCGCTGTCTAATAATTAGACTGTAGAGCTTCATGCAAATCCTCGATTTTATCAATTGTTTCGTAAAGAAAATTCAGTTTGTCAACAGGAGGATTATTTGTGGTAAAAATACGATCAGAATACATAGAAATCCGCAGTCTATGTGCAGCAGCATATTTATTTCAGACAATTACCTGGAAGAATGCCTGAGAGAAGGGACAACGAGCTACTCACGACGCGCGTACCCCTGCTCAAGCTATTGGACATCGAGGATGTCAGAACGTCCTGTTGTATTTTATCTAGTAGCTCGCACTGTTGCATAAGCTTTGTTATCTCGGGGAACGATACCTGCTGCGGAATTGTCGTCGCGGACAGGTTCCTCAAGACCTCGTTAGCCTCTTCTTGCTCACTAAAAAGATATCGCTTATTTAAATCAGGACTTTCTTTTGGCACTTGTCATTCGTGTTCAGATATGAAAATGATCCTCAAAATTAGGGGTTGAGAGTCGTTTATCTTAGGGAAATATGTAAACACTGAAAGGGTTAATAGTTCCCCGGACAAACGACTTGTAACTCCCACACGTTGACCGATTTCAGGATGGTTTTCTGTATTAAATGATTGTAAATTGAGAAATTCGAAACTGGTCATTCAGAGTATTACTATGGTTTTAGCGCCCTTACGGGTCCTGCCAGGAACACTCACTAAACTTCGATCAGGTCGCAGTTGTGCAGCTCGTTGTTGGTCCCGATGTCGACCACCGCGATCGTCTGATCGTGATAGTAAACCGCCGTGATATCGCCCCTGACGGGAACCCTGGGCCTTGGTGTGGCTCCTGTCAGACCCTTGAACACGTTCTTGAAGAAGATCGGCTGCTGCATGCTGCTGGAGCTTATCGCCACGACCAAGAACAATACCCAGCCCCGGAAGCACATCTCGACCCCTTAGAGTACCCCTGAGCTACACGCAAACAACACAACACTGCGCGTCTTTCCGTTCGCGTGACCGTTTTATTCGCATTCTGATGGTTCCCGTGGGGGAGTCCTCTGTTAGATCATCTCCGCAACGTTCCGGGGAAACAGTCCCAGGAAAACCGAGTTACATCGTTTGTGCGACCGCGAAATTTGTCAGACATAAGTGCGATCGATCGCGGTCGTCCCTCGGTTCCTCCCGGGGAACTTTTCTTCTGGTTATGACTTATTTAAACACTATTATAGTCAACGTTCGCGCCGCCACAAAAACTTGATTGTCTTGGACTGTCGACGCAGCGTTTTTTCCGCAGAATCTGAAAAAAGTGTTTTAATTTTTTCCCTGTGTTGGGTACGTTTGTTTTTCCTTCTTTTTAAATGCGCCGAGTGGCTCAACTAAAAATAGGTCGCTTAAGTGTCTTCGATTTGCTATTTGTTCGATATGCGCGAAAGTTATTTCTGATCAGTAGACTGCGGATCTAAATGCGAAATAAAAATATTCGAAGTCAATTGTAAAACACAGAAGACTGATGGGAATGTACTCCTTCGTTTAGTAATTTGAATGAGTCCAAAACGATGTAGTAACGTTCTTCAATTTTTCCAATGTGTTCACAATTTTGTGTTTTATCTAATCATTCTTTTCATAAACGCATAAAGGCTTGAAAACACTCGAACTTGAGGGTCCAAAACAAGTTTCAAACAGTACGTCACAACAGTAAATTATCTTTCGGATAGAGAAGTCAGAAACGCAAGAAAACGTCGCTTAAATAGCATATTAAATAATTTCTCGTTTTTTGTCTTTTACGAATAATTATTAATTTCTTAACATTTTCCCATCGCGCGCGATTCCAGTAAGAAGTAGATAACAAGAAAAATATTTACGTTGGTTTCGAATAACTTTAAGCCTTGTTTTCTTGATTGTTTAATATCCGTCAGTTGCATCGGACTCTTTTCTACCATTAATCATTTCTCGCCCCTTTTTTCACAGGTGATATTCCCGTCGCGTCTCTATCATTGAATAAAAAGCTACATGTCCGGCGTTAGGCGAATTCGGTCTACACTACACCATGGAACAGCAGCATCCACCGCGGATGCAAGCCACCCTTCACGGTCCCGCTGCGTTCGCCGTCCCCGTGATCACCACAAGGTTACACAAGACACTTATTCGGACACCGTGGGGACGGAGAACCATTTTACAATGACTGGAAGAAACATAATTCCCCGGTTCAGGACGATCGCGCTACCGATCTCTGCTACGGATCCATCACGCTACAGATCTAGGGGGTCTCCAGATTGAAACAGGCTATTTTCCCCGAGCAAAACAGTGTGCGCACGTTTACTCAAATTTGCGGGCCGCGAACCGTACTTGGTTAACAGGCTTTTCCGACTTGTATCATCATCGATCGGTGCACATGACTCGCACACGGAGGAGAAAACTGAGCGCGCAAAAGAAACACTGGAGGATCGACAGAACTCGCCTCGCCGGAAACCGCTGTTCCTGTGAACGTTGCGGCTTGCGTATCTATAATGCACGCAAGCGCAAGCGTGTCAGGAAGCCGACCCCGTCGCCGATCGAATCCAGGATGTGTATAGCCTGCCAAGTTTAAGAAGATCCCCCCCAAAGGAGCGGCCAGTCCGGATCCCCAGTGGTGGGAATATCATGCTCGCCTCTGTCCCCTCCTCTACCACCGTGGTAATCATTTTTTAAGTTATCAAGCTGTACGGCTACGAAGGCTGTACACCTGTGTGCGGCTTTTCCCTTTACCGACCCCTCTGCTCTCTCCCACTACCGGCGGTTTTCAACGCGTCGTTACCGAGGTACATTTGGCAGAGACCAGCTGTACGTACCGGGGAGACCCACATTCAGGGAGACTAGGACAAAGAAAGTAGGACGAAAACGTAAGAAATTATGCGGCTAGCGAGTGGTCTACTCGGCCGACGATCCCCGATCAAGATCTCTTCGAAAGAGAAATCCGTCGGAACGCGTCAGCTGCGTTAGGAGAATTGAGTCGGCGCGATCGATACGTCCTCGTGCGATGACCCGAGCCGTAACTAACACCGTTACGCATCGGCGAATATTTTGTCATTTTCAAAAGTCTATGGTCGATAGTTGAAATCTTTTTAATGGCTCCGTTCCAATTGTGAACCTACAAGTCGGCTCGAATAACTAATCTAAGTAAACATCTAAGAATTTTCTTTGGGATTGTAATGTGACAGAAGATTTTTAAGCTTCCTTTTTGGTATAGTGGAATTATTGGAAATCCTATTAACAGGATTCCGGTAAGCAAAGTGTTAGGGATCAAAGATCTTGTTATTCTGTCCGGATACCTCGACGCATCTGTCGGTAGCGGCTCGATAGATCTTTTATTCGATATATCTCTAAAATACTTGTGTAAATGTCTCTTGCATCAATTGCTATTTGTTTGCAATTGACATCCACGTTTGCGACGGCGATTCCAAGTCAAGTCAATGTAAATGATGGTTTTTAACAATAGGTTTACGGGACGTGTTAAAGCAGCGCGTCCTAATATTTTTCATTCGTGACTAATGAGATTGAATAGACGCATCCACGAGGAATTATTTAACAAATTGATTTCTTTGAGTGTAATATTATTCGAAAGGCTAAAAATTTGACACATTCTCGTTATATTCATAAAGTAATGTAACATAGCCACTTTTAGAGCTCCGCGAACCCAGCGTCAGTAAATTATCAATCTTGAAGTGGACGGATGCGAAACGGTCGATTTATTATCCCGAGTTCGGGCAGAAGTTAACAAACGAAGCGGACGTAGTTTTAAGCGAGTCGAACGAAACGTTTACAAACGAGGTGGATTTAAGTAGAGTGTACATACTTGGAAGTAATTTTCGACTGGAGTCGGCCATCGTTAAGTATGTACATAAGTATTCAGTTTGATAAATAGCGGACAATTTGCAAACTGATAATTCTGCGGCGATAATGGCGCGGACAAAGTAAAACGGAACGGAATCACTTTTCTTTCTTATTTTGTCTTTTCTTTTTTCGTTAAGACTGGCTCGATTTCAAGGGTTGCTGCTCGTGAGAAGACGAGGTCGTTTTCGCGGCAGCGTTCACCGGATACTGGTTTCCAATCCGTGTTGTGCTCAGCGTGATGCTAATAGGCGTAGCATTCGAAAGTTGCTGGCGGACCGGGCATTGACGGTAGCCTGGAACGAGAAACTCATGAATATTGACATTCGTTTGCAGAAATATTCCCGCCGTTTTATCTGTCGTTCGATCTTCGCAGAGTAGTTCAACCGAAGAACGACCTTCCTCTTTTGACCTCTGACGAAGTTAACGTTGCGCTAGAACCGATCACATTGTCGATCGGTTCGATGCAATGCATCGTGCTTTTGTTGTAATCGTAACAATTGAAACCTGGAAGATCTCGTTTTTCTTCCCGGATCAATTGCCATTTGTTGTTAACCCTTTGCACCCGGAGCTATTTTAATTCTAGAACCAAACGTCTCTTCCGGCATAAAATATTTCCATCTTATGCATAGGAAGCGCACAAAATTTACGCTTAAGGTACTTATTTGAAAATTGTACAAATTTAATAATGTGAAAAATATTTTGAATAACAGTATGACAATTTTCAGTGACGCCTCAGAGTCGCCAGTCGAGTGCAGAGGATTAAAAACTTGCGAACAAACACCGCGGAGCAAGAGGATAACGTTGAGCAGATGAGGACTTCTCGTGACCTTTGGCAAAGTCAACGAATACGTTACTGATCCTGAGGTGTAACAACCGGGAGTAGGTTTGCTTGTTTACCGGCATGATGCGGACCGGAACAGTGGCAGCAAATAGGGTTGTTTCGGGGTCTGGGACAGAACTCGACGCTGTGCGGTTCTCCGCATCGAACGCAGCGCGGCAGGTGTCTGCAATTGGCAGCCATGTGCCAGAAGCCCTGGCAACGGTAGCATTGAAGGACCCCGTCCCCCGTTTGGAAGTTGGTCGCTTCGAGGAGATTATTCGCCATCCCGGAGCCTGGTTGCATCGGTCCACCTCCACTTCCGGTTCCTCCGCGCCACCAGCGTTCCGGAATCGCGTTGAATCGCGCGGCGCCGAAGAAGTCCAAGCCCTGACGTAGCAGCAGCTCGTAATGCCCGGCGTCCAGCACCTGAGAAGCATACTTCAACAGTCGAAGCCAATGACCGGATCGTCATTCTTATCACTTTATCTACCAGAAGCCTATTAACGGGATTTTCAAAATGAATTGATTAGATTACATTGTCGAGGATGAGTCGTTAGATTGTAATTGAAGTTTCCGTTAAAGGATCTATTAAACAGTCCTTAGCCGTAGGACTTAATATATAATTTCCGGTAGATAATGTGTTGCGTTTTTCATGTAAATAGCGTCTTTGGACTTTGGACTTGTTGTTACTGTTTTATCGTTAATCGTTCTGCAATTAGCAACGTTCACAGGCAACTTGTTAATGGAAACGGGTCGGTCAACGGCCATGAAAGTAATGGGTTCGAAATAGGACTAGGAAGAATTCTATTTCTTTACAGTTGAAGCGAACGGCGTTTCTAATCGTTTTGCAATAACAGGTCTGAAGAAAGTTGCCCGTAGCAGATACTCTAATGATGTAAACACTTTCACGGATCGAGCAACAGCTCTGTGACAGTGGTCGTTTCGAAGCGGTACCGGAAGTTAACCTTTAACACCGGAGTGGCGACTGTGAGGCGCCATTGAGAGTTATAAAATTACTAAAATTACTTTTTAATACGTTACTAAACGTTTAAGTATTACACGAGTGAATTGTATCAGTTTCAGAAAATGAAAAAGTATGGAAGAAATGCTTTCGAGTTGAAGTAGTTCCGAGTGCAAAGGGCGTACCTCGACGCGGACGTATTGACGCCAACGTTCGACGCTTCCTGCAGCGACGCCCTGCTTCGACAGCGCGGAATTGATGTCCTGAAGAGGAATTGCCCAAGGCACGTCGCGTAACAGCACCGCCTGCCTGTAGCGGGAGTCTTTTGCGGAGAACCGTGCTACCTGCGTAACAATAATTGTTGGATAAATCCTCGATCGGCTGTCTCAACCGGCAGTATCAGCGGAAAAAAGAAATTCCGCAGGAATTCTCGAAAAGTTGCGCGATCCGAGTCGTTGCGCAAGGATAGCGCCTTGCGCAAGCGAGAGAGAGAGAGAGAAAGAGAGGGAAAAGTTAGCCGTTGGAGGGACAACAAAAATGTTTGCTTCTAGCAGAACCACTTCAATATGGATACTTGTACGGGTCCTTCGAAGACACGTGCCAAATCCCCGCGTTGCAGAAGCTTCTCGGCGTCAGCTTCGCGAGCGAACGCCGCGATCAGGCCGCAGGGAGTCTCGGAAACGTGCCAACCTGCCAACGGGTCCGAGATGCGGATCACATCTTCCAGGTTCGAACGCAGCAGTTCCCCACCTGCTTCCATTGGAAATGATCAGATACGTTTCTAAAAATCGTGTAAACTCTAAGTGAAAGCAATCATTTCATTTTTATAAGTAGCCAGTTACTTTTTGTGGCGCTAAAAGACCTACGAACAGGTTTCTGGTAAATAAAGTGCCAACACGAATTCAAACAGCGTTTTTTTTTCCATTTGCAACTAGTTCTGCACGTGTTACGTGTCGAATGGACATTGCAGAACAAGTTGCGGGGACGCTGGCGCAACCACGGCCGATTACATCAGTGCTCATGGTGGACTCGTTATAGCAGCTGGATCACGACTTTTCGATTATGCTGGCCGAGTATTCGCAAAATGGTTTTGCGCAACTTAGAAAGAATGTGGAAATTACCAGTGGCGGCTCGTAGCTAAAATTGTATGTGCGCGTGCGCACAACAGTCAAACATGACGCCGCTGTGAAGGGCACAGTTCCATACAAAGATTTTTGTATCTTTTTATTATATTAAAGGTTAGCGATAATATCAAGTGGAAATAGGCAGTTCCACAGTGCCTATACGCGAGCCGCCACTGGAAATTACAATAGAAATGCGTCGCCAGTTGGGACAAGAATGGTTTTTGGAAGTTATTCCAAACGTTCTAACCCGCCCAAACGTTGTTTGCGCTTTGTATGTATAATTCGTAGCGTTCCGAATTCGGAGAGTATGGCAGCCATTCACGCGATGGTCCGTTGAGACAAAGAAACGGCTACCTTGCGTTCCTTGCACTTGGCCTTGCGGGCCAACGGCACGCGATATGTAGAGGGAACACGTGAATTCTTCTTGGCCGGAAGCACGTGCTCGGTCGTTGCAGAAATCAGACGCGTTCGGTTGCGGGATCGCGACTTGCGTCGTCGCATCGTCCTTCTCCTTTTGAGGGGACTCTTCCTCCATCCTGTGCACCTCGTGCACCATCCAACGAGCTCCTAATCGACAAAAACATTCTTGCTATTCTCGCTAGAAAAGAAAAAACTATCCACGGTATGTATTGGCTACAAGGGCGATCGAAAGATGTACTCGGAGAGCGTACAGATTTTATCTGCCGGTACTTGTATGGTAAGTAAGATGAGGTAAGACAGGTTAATTATGTCTTGGTAAAACCTTCGCCGGGGTACTCGGCGAGATTTTTTCGATCGAATGAATTTAACCGTTTAACCGGTTAGTATCTAGGTATACGGGTAATACGGTCACGCTGCATTGAACACGGGTTAACAGTTTTTACGTCGTTGAGAACGCGCGACTAGACTCGGAGGTCTTTCAACGAATCTCTGACATTCGATGAACGTCCAATTCCGTGGAATCAGTGTAATCATGAAATTGCTGTGCACACCAATTTCCGGTTCTATGCTAGTCGAAACAACTTTGCTGGCAGACTCGCGTGTTTCTGCGGCGGAGGCTGATTACGAGGTTAAGCTTATCGTCTAATTGCGAACAAGATTCAGAAGGACAAAGTCGCAGAACGCGAGTGATCGGTTGAGCATGATCTCCGAGAATTTTGTCCTTTGATGATGACAGTACGATGCTGACTGTGCGATCTCTACCGTGATACGAAATCCATGATTTTCTAATTAAGGTTTTCCGGTATCGATGCGATAGACAACGTACCGATTTCCCGTTGCTTGATTACCGATTCCCAGCCACTTTGTCTCGGGCCAGTATGTCTGGTGATGATCGAATCACCTCAGACGTTTTCTCTGTACGTCGTATTCACGGGAAAAAGAAGTCAGGGCCGAGAAATACATGGCCCAATGCTGGAGCCATTAAGCGGCTTCTTTCACGATCGCAACAATATTGTTATACTCTCTCTTTTTTTTTTTCGAAATCGAAAATCCGATTACTTCGCTGCGGATAGTTGCCCGATAAAATATCTGTCAATGTTGCGGGTGTATACTACTGCTAACTTGTCTCCTCACGGGAATACGGGAATGCATTCTAAGATCGACTCAAATTTGATTTCTCAAAAATTACAAAATTGCAACGGCGAAAGTATTGAAATACATCATTCAAGTGATAATAATCCTTGCCGCTTTTGCCATACGAATTAATGCAAATACCGGCAAGAATCATTTGCTTCTTTCAAACGTCCGTACAGCGCCATTCCACGTAGCGGCAAAACTCGCAAACTGTTAGCTAAATGTTACCGACTGTTGGTAACTTTGACGTAATTCTCGTTCTTACCGCAAGCGACGCCACCATCGCCTCTACACAAATGTTTCTTGGTTCTGGTCCAGACTAAAAAGATGATGCAGGTTCTGATCCAAGCTAAAAATTAAATTAGGGGGCAGCACTATAACGGAGACACTAAAATGCCGGGCGTGAGCACTCTTATTTCCTCTCTAATATATATTTATGTATCACTTTTAATATGCATGATTATTGAAAACAATTGAAATTACAATTATAGCAAACCTTTGTTCTGTCATGTAAATCTTTCCTTGTATGTTACTCTATTCCCTAACGCAATGCTTATGCGATTAATAAATTCGAATATGTTAATTTCGTTCCCCTGAAAGAAGGACTTGAAAGTCAATGCATATCATCAATATCTTTTTAGATCTTAGTCATTTACGAAAGTACTCCAATTACACGGTACATGACTGATTCAGCTACCGACAGGATGGGAATGAACCTGAACTTATTTCTCGTTGGAACAACATTTTGTATATACCTGCACTCGTGTATTATCACATATTTCCTAATTTTAACCATGAAAATACAGTTTTCTCGGGATCGGACAAATGACAGTGTCGTTTCCCCGTGCGTGGCGCACAACGATCTTTATACAAAAATATCGATTCGAAATATTGTTTGGACCATCGTGGACTACTGTAAAACCTCAACAATTCTCCGGCAAGGGGGATGCGTGTAATTGTTCCGCGGTGAAAAGTGTTTGCAATCACGATCGTCGACGGGTTACGTATATACATATACACAGGGATATACATATACATGTGGGGTATACAAACGTGCACGGATTCCGCGAAGAATCGTCGCGCGGAGCGATTCGCGTGATCCTGGGCTCGGGTCGCTCGTTTCGCGTTCAACTTTGTACAACTAATCGGCGGTTACCGGATAAACGAGAGAACGACGACGGTAGCGATCGGTGAAAGTGTGTGGAAGGCACTTCCTTGGCACGTGATCACAGAAGAACGCAGGTACTGTGCAAACAACGAGTTCGCGTGGTCCTGAACGAGCCGAACGCGTCTCGATCGTCGAGGAGGACGCTGCGAAGTTTCGTTTCATTATAGATCGGGAATTCAAACAGAAACAAACAGATTGCTCGTAATTGTCTCTGATTAACTGACTGGTCCGTCCGTCTGTCTGTGTGCGAATGAAAAAAAAAAGAAGAAGACACGAATTGAGAACGGCGTTGGTTCTGTAGCAACGTGGTTGTTCGTTAACGACTCTAAGACTGATGTTTGTCGCGTGAAAAATGGTCATGAGAACGATGATGATTACGATGAAGACGATGACAGTATGACGAAGTCGACGACGATGACAATTATAATAACAATAACAATAATAATTATTATTACGTAGTATTAATAATAATAATAATAATAATAATAATAATAATAATAATAATAATAATAGTGACAACAACAATTATAATTAAAAAAAAAGAGAAAAATGCATTCCACTATGCAGGTGTAAATCGTTTCTTTCGAATGTTTTTTCGTGGGCGTTCGACACGCGATTGCGGATCGAATTGGATCGGATCGGATCGGATCAGATCGACGCGCCCGTTTCTTTTTTGTTCTTATATATGTTTCCGTCTGCTTTGTACACGTCGTATAAATAAGTAGGAGCAATGATTCTTCTAACGGCTAATAACTTAGTAGAAAGATACGCGTGGAAATATCTACAAGTATGTATAAAACCATTGTTGTATTGCAACGTGTTGCTCCTGGAACGCTCTCGAAGCGAAGGGTTGCTGCGCGAGAGATCGTGGATCGAGGATGGTCCTCGCGGATCGATTACCGGGCGGTTGTTTACGTACAATACAAAATGGCAGTTGTGTTGCAATAAAACACGCGGGCGCGCAACCAAGAAGGCGTCGAATGCGAGGCTGATTTTGCTCTAATACTGCTGCTTTCTGAACGATCGAGCGATTTTTCGGGCTATCGGCCCGTCTAGTAGACGTTTACCCGCCGTTTACCCGCGACACCCGTCTATATTCTCGAGTGTTTATACTTTACTTTTGGCTTCGCCGGTCGTAAGGCACGTAACGTGTTTCGTTAAACGAAAAGGGACGCTATATAAAAATGTAAAATCTGCATTCGCTCGTCTCACTCGCTCGACTTTCCTGCTTCTCTATCTCTCACACTCTCTCCCTTTCTCTCTCTCTCTTTCTCGTATCACACGCACAAAAACACACTTCCGTTTACTCCTGATTCCATTCGAACATCGCGTAGCAACAAGACGTTCAATTCGACTCGCCAGAACAGCTCCCCGAACGTCACGCTAATATTTTCGGGAGTCTATCTTACTTACAGAGTGTTCGACAACGGACGAGGAGAAATATAAGGGGTTCCTCGATACAATACGACACGGAAATCAAGAATGATGTTTTAAAATTTTTAACAATCTCACCGATCAAACTAAACCCAGCGAACCAACCAATTATATGACTCATGCTACTGGTAGATCAAGGGGATCTTGAATCATTTGAAAACCAGGCTACAATCATAATTTTTTAATTCTTGACTTTCATGTTACATTGTCCCGAAGAATCGTCTAAAACTCTCTCAACCGTTACCGAGCACCCTGTATATTTTCATAACTAGACTGCGGATCTTTATGCGAAATAAAAATTGTTCGGTTATACGGAACAGAAGTGAAATGAATGTGCCGTTCCTCTTTGAACAAGGTTAATCATTCGAAGACCATGTAACAACCATCATTCAATTCTTCCGATGTCTTCGCGGTTTCGTATTTAGACCGAATCGTTTTTGTCACGAATGCATAAAATCCGCAGTCGTAGCTGTCTCGCGTTCGATATCATGCGAAGGATCGCCGATCGAAAACGTCGACGCAACGATCGCGGAGAAGTCCCGGTTAGTCGCTACACAAATATTTGCGAAAAAGATCGCGCGCTCGGCAATAAATATGTAGGAAGCGATGAACCGTGCACGGATCGCGAGCCGTTACGAAGCTGGCCATGCTCTGCGGGGTTGGATAGATAGCGCCGGGAAGGACCGAGGGCAACAAAGTGGGGGGCTAGCTATTCCCCGCTCGCTCCGCCGTCCGATCTCTCGGATTCTCTGTCTCTATAGTTCGACAAACATCGTCCCCGCAGGATATTCTTGAAGAACGTATTGCGCATATCGTTCGGTAGACTGTTCGCAAACAATGCGTGTCCGCAGAGCTTCAAGCGGCTCGACCGGTCGACAGTACCAAGAACGCGAACACGCCTGGCCAGTAAACAATCGGACCCGCGTTCCTTCCGCATCCCAACTTTCCAGCTCCGCATAGCGTCGCGACCCGTTCTGGCAACCGATTCGACTGTTTCGCGCGATTCACCGAGCACTGTAGAAACGGACGCGCTCGCCGATGCAAAAATAGTCCATCGCGCGATCGAATCGGCGACAGAGGATCCGAGGAGCCGCGAAACACAGAGAGAACGAGAGAAGGAGCGAGCGAGCGTCCGTCGCGCGACCAGACGCGTCGTCAATGCTGCGTCTCCGATATTGTCTTCACCGGCTCCAATCCCTGCTTCTCGTGCTTCTCCTCATCCTTGTCTGGGTTGTCCCACGCTTGCCTCTGCCCGGACCCGAAGATTATGTAGAACACCGCGCACACGATGTACACGCACGCCGAGATCATGAACACCAGGCTCCACTTCTTCTGCGTCGGCTGAAAAAATCAAAACCCTCTGGTTACTCGATCTGCGCGGACAATGTACTGCACTGCCTCGATAACTGTCGCAGGGTCACTTGGGAAGTCCAGGATCCAAGAAACCAGCACCGAGTAAAACTTTGCTTGCTTCTTCGTTATCCGAACGTTTAAAGGTATAACTGGAGCGCATGTTACACTCCGTGAAATTTATAAAAGATCTTCGAGACTCATAGTGGCTCTAAAAGAATCGGCTAGTGTAACATACGTCCTTCCTCCTCTTTAATTTTTGCGTAGAACAATGAATTAGTTTCACGTCTTCCTGTAAACTTCATGAAATGTAACAGACACCTATTCGATGATCCGTGGGTAGATAATGCGTCGCAGCAGAAGACAGTTAAGTGGCAGTTGTAGCGCGACAGTTCTCGAGGCATCGCGTTGTACACAGGAGACAAGTTGCTCGAGCAGAAACAAGCATGATCAACGAGATCAACATCAAAGGTAATTACCGTCCCGACGATAATGTATCCGGCGGTGATCGGGGCGAGAAGCCCGGCGAGGTTAGCCAGGCAATTGGTGAAGGACATCAGCACCCCGGCGAACCTCGGCGACACATCCAGGTGGTTCACCTTGAACCCGGAGTAGATGCCACCGTTCAAACCGACGCCGACGGTCAGGATCGCGACCGTCAGCCAGGAGTTGCAGCTGGTGTACGAGGCGCCGATCAACGCGATCGCGGGCCCGAATTGACCTATGCTGTTGATGATCTTGCGCGTGTACGTGTGGTTGAACCTGCCCGTGGAGATCATCCAATCAGCCACGTGGGAGATGAACATCGAGAAGAGCCACATTGCTAGGTACGGGAGCGAGGAGATGCTGCCGTTCTGAAATGAACATGTGAATCGTTAGGATCCAGAGATCCAGTGGGTATATTATGGTAAACGATCACAACATTCACGGCACACTCCCATACTTACACTCGAACTCTAAATCAAACTTATTCTATTGCACCCTAACCTTTGGCATTCTTAAAATTCTCTCTCTCTCTCTCTCTCTCTCTCAGTGAAGCCACTATCTTTCTTTCATCTTGTAATATTTTTTCTACACACAGGTGCGGATCCGGCGGGTGTAAAGAACGAGAGTTACCGATTTAATGTCGAAGTGGAGGATTTGTTTCATGAAGGTGGGCAGCTCGGTCATCAGCGTCTCGTATCCGTAGTTCTGACCCATGTGGGCGATCAGGATGGCCCAGAATGGCAGCGAGGTGACGATGGAGCGCCACGGCACTGGAGGAGACTGCGCAACGCCCGAGAAAGATTATTCACAGTGTATACAAACGATAGAGGAGAGGACATTAATTTGCCATAAATAAATTTTTAGAATTTCAACAATTCGAAACTATAAAACCGGTTAGCAGGTTTGACTTTTCCATTTGCTCTGAGAATCCTCCAGTTAATCCTTATTCTGAGAATTTCTGGTTTAAAAAATGGAATGAGTATCTCGTAGTGCTACCCTCCCCTCTATAGGAGAAACAATAATAGTACTATACTCACGGTAGCTCCGGCGCTGCCCCACAGAGCACTCAATATATATTTCTTCTCGTCTTCAGGGATACGAGGATGGGTTTCAGGGTCCTCGTAAACTATCAGAAGGAACGCAACACACCAGATAGTGCCGATCGTTCCGAACACGTAGAAGATCGATGGCCAGCCACCGTCGAAGCCGTATTCGGAGAGGATCCCGCTCAGCGGCATAGATATCACGGTGCCGAATTGGGCACCTGTGTCGTAGCATGTGAAAAATATCGTCGATTAGTGGTGCGCGTCATCGAGAAGGACGCCGATAACGATAGAAATAGAAAGAGAAGTGGACACATACAACAGGCATGTCCAAGCGACGCGAGCCAGGTTCACCGGCCAAGAAGCACGCCCACTAAACGGACCACGCCCCCCGGAGAGCCACAATCGCTCGGCGGGGGGCGTTGGAATCTAACTTACACGCCGCACCTTCTGCGCGCGCCAGACCACGCCCCCCGGGGAGCTACAATCGCTCGGCGGGGGGCTTTGGAAGCGATCTTACACGCCGGACCTTATGCGCGCGCCAGACCACGCCCCCCGGAGAGCCACAATCGCTCGGCGGGGGGCTTTGGAAGCGATCTTACACGCCGGACCTTCTGCGCGCGCTAGACCACGCCCCCTGGGGAGTGATAATCGCGCGATGGAGGGCTTTAGAAGCGAGTTAACTCGACGGCTGCCTCCACGAGCCATCCTCGCTTCTCCCTAGGCTGGCGAGAGGTCTACCTGGACATGCCTGACGTAGAAGAAGAAGAAGTAGAAGTAGAGAAAGTAGAAATAGAAGTAAAAGAAGAAGAAGACGGAGCGGGAAAGGAAGAAGCGTGTGTCGAGACGGAGGGTCGATCCGGCAGCCTTTGGGTACACGCTCGGGTCCATCGGTAGGCCACGGGCAGCCGAGAGAACCGGCATTCGGGATTCGCGCGACGAAAGGAGGTCTAGGGCCTCGTAGAGCGGTATCGAGGAAGGCAGCGAACGAGCTTACCGGCGTAGACGAAGGCACCCATCCTGCTGCGTTCATTCGGCGGTATCCACTTGGCCAGCAGCGCGTGCGTGCAAGGCACAATTGGACCCTGCAATAGGGATAATCCATTCCTAGGGGGAGGAAATACACCCGAACGATCAAAAAGCGTTCACACAACACACGGCAATTTTCGTCGTGTTAAGTATCTCTTTTCTTTAACCTGTTTACTGGGTGCGGAGACGTTTTCCCATCCGTTTACTTACGAGTGCGCGTTCGTGTCTCGTTTCGGCGCCGAATCCTTTTCGTTTCTTTTTTTAACGCACACACACCTACACACAGACACGCCAGACGGGCTATCGTAAAAACGTATTGATCCATCGAGCATTCGGTTCCGGAGCTTGGCATCTCTCCGTTGAAACGCTGGTTCGTCCCGATTGTTTTACGCACGAGGTTCGAAAGGGGTTTGTTGCCCAGTGAACAGGTTAACGTGTTTCGTTTATACTCTTTCTTTTCTCGCTATTCGTTCCATGATCGCCACTATTTTTTTTTTTGTTTCCGATCGACGAGTTGTCGAGATAGAGAAAGATAGAAAAAGAAAAATCTTTATTATCTAACTTACCTCGCCCAGGCCTTGGATGAATCGGACTACCATCAGCCAATAGTATCCGGCATTGGCGGCCACCGGCACCAGCAAACCGAACACAGAGTTGATCAGCATCCCGACGCCGAGGAAGTACTTGGACCCGTAACGTTTCGCTAGTATACCGAACGGTATCTGCGTGATCACGTAGCCGTAGAAGAACGAGCTCAACAGGTAGCCCTGCATGGTGCTGTCCCAGACGAAGTGGCCGTCGCTGTGGCTCTAAAACCGAACGACCAATTGCTGATCACACGATCCAACAGATTCCAGCCATCTAGTCGCGTTCCCATAAACAACTGGTGTTTACGGGCGTTCGTAATTCTTTTCTGATAACTGGACCGTGCATCTTTATACAAAATAACTGTCTACGTTAATCGCTAGGAACTAGTACCATTTTCTTTTGTTATGAACAGTGGCCGGCTCGTAGCTAAAATTAATGGGGCTGTTGCTCCAGAAAATATCAGCTTCCATGCGCACAGTTCCATACAAAGATTTTTGTATCTTTTTATTCTATTAAACGTCAGCGACACGTGCGAATTGTGTTTGTTGACGTTAAAGGAATTTAAGAGTGTCGATACACTGTCTCAAGAAGTCGAAGATTGTTCAAGAAAGGGGTGGTTACTGTCTCCTGCAATTGATACGAATAATTTTTATTTTGCACAAAGATACGCAGTCTTGTAATTAGTATTTTCACTGGTACAGTGAATCGTCCAGGAGCCGTGTTATGTTTACCCCCTCACGGGGTATACCCCGCGGTGGGGATAATTCCGCGACGTTTATCGTCCAGACGTTGGCGACATATATAGGAGAAATCACTGTATTGCGCGTGAACAATAAAAATCGGTCGTGGGTGGAGGGTTCAGAAGCCTGGTGAATGACTTCCGTTAGCTGAAGCGTTCAACCATGATCGGATGCTTACGGCAGAGACGGCAGACGCGTTATGCTCGTAGCCGCACTCGTGGGTCGGAATATCATGCTCGTCTTGATCGCGGAGCGCCGTATGGTTCACCATAGCGACGATCGCCACGGACATGTTGGTCCTCATCACGTAGGCGTTCGCCATACCCAGGAACAGCATGAACGTGACCACATGGCGGGAGCCGATCCACTCTGAAACATTAAGATACCGGTCATAGTGAGTGATCGTCGCAACCCTTCGTGCGTTATTACATAATCGAACGATATCGGCGAGAAAAATCGCATGGATAACGCGTATCGCGATCAACTTGCGCCGCCGGTTACCACAACGCTTATAATCCGTTTTTGGAAAAATTCTGGGCGATTATTATCACTAGTTTCCCCTACAAGATTAAACATTCGTCTAATAATCTACCGAATCGGGCGGCGAGTTGGTTCTCGATGTATCAATCTCGACGGCGGCGGCGCTTCCTCGAAAATGATTATCAATTATCTGCGATCGACCGAACGACCCCGCAACACCCATTGCGTCACTTGGCTCGCTACGTGCTCGCCTCTGCGAGCAACAAGTTAACGCGAGATCAAAAGAGACAACGAGAAACAGAAAAGATATCACCGCTGCTCGATTCAAGGGTAGGATGATCGATACTATGGTCCGCCGAGAAGATCGCGAAGTCTGCGTAGATCATTCAGTGCCGGCTTCGATTACTCCGAAACGGAATCGATTACGGGCGTCTGAGACGCGGAAAGATAAAGCCTGGCGACTTGGTTCGACGACACTGACGTAGTAGCTTGATTTCTTCTATAGACAATCCATTGTTCGACCGCGATTGTTCTTTACTTTACTCAAAAATCGAATGTCTTCGTACAGGAAAACAATTGAGCTGTTCACAGGCCAAATTGATTAACTCCACTTTTTGAAATATTTTAAATTTAACCTCTCAAGCACTGTAAGCCACCATAGTGGCTTTCCGTGGAAAGCACCAGTTCGAACGGTACGCCACTATAGTGGCTTTCCGTGGAAAGCATCCGTTTGAACGTTACGGACCACTATAATGGCTTTTGTGACCTACGCGGATAGGCGCGCCGTCCCTGGGAGACAGAGTTGCAGACGAAGGCGCCGTGCTTAAGAGGTGAAGTGTCAAAGCATTTGGTTTAGTCATATGTATATTGTTTATATTATGTATATTATTATGGAGTTAATCGATTTGGCAAGTGCTCTAGATTCCTTGGTCATCACCGCGTATACGGTGTCTCGAGATGACCGTTCGCGTGTAATTAACAGCAGCAGGTTGAATCGCGATTCAGCACCGATTTTCTATCGGCTTACCGATGTCCTTTCGACTCGGCTAATCGCGAAGTTTCGCGATGGTCGTTGGCTAATTTGGTCGCTGTGTGCGGAATTCGAGGCGGAGTGCCGACGAGGCGGTTCCCGAGCCGCGGACAATGCCGTTTTCCTCGTTTACGACATTTCTTACAGGACAGAGGCCTCGTTAGCCAGATATTATTGTGGTAGCCTAAGACAGCCAAAGATAGAGAGAGAGAGAGAAAATCGTTGCTAGGCGCGAGTCGATAATCCGAAAATCGGTATCAGATGATTTTGTCACTGAACGATTCCGAGAAAGCAGCGTACGTCGTTCGTCGACGGTCGTTTAAGATTATTTAATATGTCTGTGTTATTTCGTGTTACGTAATTAGTCGTGATTATACTGTTGATTTTCGCTAAATATATTCCTGTTCAATTCCGATCCCACATAATTATCGTTTATTGCGCGTGGACCAGCGCGAACCGTGAATCACGCTAAACACGCGAAACACGCGGGATCGACGGTCCCGTAGGACGACCACACGATACACTTTTCGCACGTCGGTTATTTATACAATTTCCGGCCGATAAGATCGAGTAATAATGATGCAGCTTATTATTAGATCCGATGCAAGCTTTATTTTCGGCCCGCAACCCATCGCCGTACTCGCGATCATTTTGCGCAGCTTGTCGCGCTCGCGAGCCTCGTAAAGGTGCGAGTACACAGACACTTGCGACATTTTTTTTTGCCAGAGAGATTCTCGCGACAGGTGCAAACGCCTTTGATTTAGCAGCCAGCTAGTTGAACTCACTCGCGACAGTTGCTCTCGTAAACAAATGTGACTCGTATTTGTAATTTAACACTAGTTTGCCGGATGAAAAAGCAGGTATCTGGTCAGTTAGTGATTCCCTCTGATAATGAGCTGAAAAACCAGCGATGTTTTATGAAAAGTTATTTAAGTTTCTCTATATATCAGGGGTACCCATAAGTAATCAATTATTTGCAAAGAATTTGTTTTGCCTTTTATTTTGTACCGATCGTTCAAGAGGAAACAGTTTTCGGTAAAGCAGCCTGTGTTCAAAATATTCTAAAAAGTATAATTTTTTTTTACAATAATAAAATGGCGTTCGTACTTTCCGAAGATCATATTCGTCATTGCATACTTTATCATTTTCATGCGGGGTTTAATGCAACGGTAACAACAAAGAAAATTTGCGATGTTTATGGAGATGTATCGAAGGTCAACAAGTATCAACGTTGATTCAGAAGGTTTGCTGCTGGTGATTATGATCTCTCTGACAGGCCTCGGACGACCAGTTGAATTTGATAATGACACCCTAAAATCTCTAGTGGAAGCTGATCCAAAATTAAGTATACAAGAATTATCGAGAAGCCTTGGGTCGGCATGATCAACTATACAAAGGCGCCTACACGAAATGGGAAAGGCATATAGGCAAGGAATATGGATACCGCATCAATTATCTGAGACCAACAAGAATACTCGTCGATCAATTTGCGCTTCATTGCTATCCAGATTTCGTGGAGATCCATTTCTTAGCAGAATCGTTACCGGAGATGAAAAATGGATTCTTTATGATAACATAAAGCGTTCCAAGCAATGGCTTTCTGCAAATCAAACCGCAAAATCAACCCCTAAACCTAGCTTATCACTTGGAAAGGTGTTACTGTGCATTTGGTGGGACTGTCGTGACATAATTCACTTTGAGTTGTTGAAACCTGGAGAAACAGTTACTGCTGAGTTGTATCGTCAGCAATTACAACGGCTGTATTCAGAACTATTGAAAAAGGGTGCATCTTTAGCCCACAGAAAAGGTGTAATACTGCAAATTGACAATGCCCGGCCCCGTGCAGCGAAACTCACTCAGGAAAAAATCAAAGAATTACAATGGGAAATTTTAACGCACCCCCGTACTCACCGGATATTGCTCCCTCTGATCTTTTCAGATCTCTGGAGCATTATTTGAGAAATAAAACATTCAGTAGCAGACGCAAGGAGGCACCTCGAGTCATATTTTGCTTGACGATCCCTGGATTTCTATAAGAGGGGGATTGAAAATTTGCAGGAAAGATGGAAAACTGTCCTTGATAGTGATGGAGATTATATAATAAATTAAGAAATAGAAACTTGAATTTACTTCAAAGTTTATTTTAGATTTCAAAATAATTGATCACTTATGGGTCCCCCTAATATATAGCAATAAAATCGTAAACGAGTCAAATTGATTCGTCCCGAATCTAGTGTTAAACGCTTCCTCGCCTCGGAGATCGATACTCGGTCTGTCGACCTTCCTCCGACACACCACCAGTCGATGATCGTCGACCTCGGCGATCTCCTGGATCCAACGGGATCGAATTTTCAGCTCGAACGAGCAAAATGAACGCTTCGAGCGACACACACGAGCGAGTGCAAGATGCGCTATCGTTGTTCGTGTTATCTCGCACGATAGTTCGCAGCTATAAACATTGTTACCTTTATCTATTCTTTCGCAGTTACATCACTTGGTGTATCGAGCAGTTCGAACTGGTTTGCTGCGTCTTATCGAGGCCGAGGGTCACACGTAATTTGCATTTGTTTGACAAGCTTCAAGTCGTTCCACCCCCGGGAACAGATGCTCGAGGGATCGTTCGAATCGGCCGCGTGTCGCTGGCAAGATCGCGATCGTTGTCGATCTACGATGTAATTCGAGAAAAGATCGCACAATTTGCAGCATCCAGAAATTGGTCGAACCTTGAAGAGCACGCGAAGGTTAATAGTTCCATACTTGCACGACTGCTTGCCAAAACGAGAAAGTTTACAGTAGCCCGAATGTGCGGTGTGCACGTATGTTTGCGTTCCATTTATAGTGAATCCATCTATAGTAAATCGTATTGATTTGTCAATTGATAGCACTAATGTCACTATAGTTGTTTTCCCAGATATACATATGGAGACTCGAAGCATGATTCGTCAGAAACTATTTCTCTTCCTCGAGAGACTTCACTGCGGATTTTATGCATTTCTGACAAAAATGCGAAACGGGAAATAGTGAAAATATTAGAAAAATATGTGCGTATGGGGCACGCAAGTTCGAGGAAAAATTGCGTCAACGAACGCTCGAAAACAACAGTACGCTTGCTCGATCAGGAAACCGCGAGATTCGAGCCGTTGCGAGCGTGCGGCCGCCGGTGCATCGCCGCGCCGGTGCAACATCGATGCAATCGACAGATCCGATCGGCTTGCACGTGTCAAGTTCGAGGTTTGTTCATAGCGCTCGCAAAGAAGCGATGTCCGAGGACGAGAAGGCTCGTTGGCAGCGCGACGAGTCGTGCGTCAGGCGTCCCGACGTCGTCGACGCCGACAATGACTATGTAGAGATGGCATCGAGTTCCATGCGTGTTCTCGAATCAATTTCGGAACTCGATAATTATACTCCTATCATTATCGATCGGAATTCGAGTTTACTTGGACACGGAATTTCTGTACCTGGGAGTGCTCGCAGAAAAGAAATTAGATCTATCGTTTGCACTTGGCAAGCAGTTGCATATTCTCGGCCACGCCCAGTAACGAAGCCACACCTATTCGCGAGATGAGTCACGCCTATTCTACACAAAGAGAGCAGTTACACTTAGGAGTAACGATCTCTAAAGCTAAATTTTTGGTATAACAGAATCTAGGCTGAACAACGGCAAAGGAAGCCACGCCCACCGAAGCCGTGTTACACAGAAAGAACCAAATTGATGATCTTCTATATCTTTCTATGTCGCCATGTGTTCTAAAAGATTGTTCTGAGTAGATACGAATACAGATTGCTCTTAGGGTCACTGTTTCAACTCTATTCAAATTCGGCGTGAAGCGGCCACGCCCACTTAAAGCACTCTACATGGAAATAAAGCGAGATGGATAGTCTTGTTTGCTCTGAAAACTCTATGCGAATGCTCATGGCTACACATTACCCTGAGGAGCATTCTTCAAGGTTGATTGAGATTGAGTGTAAAGAAGCCACGCCCACTTGGGATCTCCACGGAGGGATCGGGTTAATGATATTTAAACAGGGATCAAGGAAACCACGCCCACGTGGAGCAGTCTCAACAGAATGACCGGGTGGATGTTGTCCCGTCGGATGCTTTCCGTTTCGTTTTCCGAGATAATTGCTCCGTGACCCTCGGGGGCAATCTAGGAGGCTGTCCAGGGCAAGGAACGCTCGTGGACCGTGATACGAAGGGTTCGGACGCCATCGATGATCGTTCGAAGCTGCTTGCGAAGTACTTGAGCCCATCTCTAGTCGGGTGTCGCCGCCGAGCAGCTGACTAGCAGCCGACGAGCACGTGCTCGCGCGCCGAGTCGGTGGAAATAGCTAATAAGCCGCCTAAAGCCGTGGCACGCGCTCCGCGGAATCCGCGTGTGTATCCCGTTCGCGCAATCCTCGGTCTTCCGAGAGGAGAGAGGAGCGATCGGCTCTCTTTCAGACCGAATCGGTTTTCGCGCGATCGAACGATCGACTCGGTTTCGTCCGTCGGCCGACAGCCGAGCGACCTTTGGCTCGTGCCATACCACGGTCGGAATTCGACTCGAGGAAACCGAACGGTCACGTGATTACGTATCGACACGGTGGCTTATCGCCTGCCCGAAATCTCGAGCCGATGACTGCCGATTCCGATAGAGCGTCCTTTCCATAGACTGTGGATCTTTTGGGAAAATAAACATTTCAGACTCACTTGGGATGGTCACGTGACTTTTTAATTAATAATTTCCATTCAAAGCCTTCAGACACAGACTTAAGATCCGTTTTGGTCTTGATCCGACATTATGAATTCTGACTCGCCAGAAACGTGCTTCAAGTTTTTGGCTTTGTTTCGCAGAGAAGCAAGACAAAATATAGCTCAATTTGTAGCTGGAGATAGTTTCTAGCGCGCGCAGCTCTCGATTTCATCCAGAAAACTCATCCAATGGCAGAAAAATGCTTGGATTCCACGGCACGCGCATCGTCAATTTTTGGCCTACTTCTAACGCTTATATTACCAAATATCTGCATAATCTCGGCAGCTGCTGACCAGCGCGCATTAGATTGAACCTTTCTCTTTCGAATGAGCCCTTCACCAGCGACAAAATATTCTTATATAAGGATGAAAACTTGAGGCACGTAAAACCATTTTTTGTCGGTAATGTAGTCACTCTACCTTATCGCGAATCTACGAAGACCGGGCCCTTAAAAATGTTTACCTTTTTCTAATAATTTTGACTAGGTGAAAAGTAATATTTCTTGCCACTATCGGCTTCAAACAAATTTCCAGTTATCCTGTAACTACATATTTCATAAAAGTAATATATTAATGTGATCCAATGGTTTCAATATTTCCGTTAAATTGAGCTACTCAGTGTTCTCACAAATGCATAAAATCCGCAGTCTAATCATCACGCAGGCTCGCATGCGAAAAGCTTCCGGTGGGATCAATTTTTCACTTTGTACCGACAATCGTGTGTTTGATCGGATTGTCTCGAAAGCTCGTTCAGTTCTTGTCTAGCGCACACATTGCGATGACGCGGCGTGGTTAAATAAGGTAAATGTTGCCGACAATGTTGAAGGTGCGCATTACGAAAGAACTTGCGGAGCGAGTAAATATATACACGCGAAGACTCGTTCGATTTAAGCCTGTTGATTCTTTGAGATCTCCATCAACAATGCCGGATACTTTAACGATCAGGTGTGATTACGCTGCGCACGAAAACGTAGTTGAAAAATCGTTGGCTCTGAATGAAATGAACTGAGCGACTCTTCGTTCTTGTACACTTTTACCGGCTGCTGTATTTAATCGGAGACCAAATATTAGTTTACTTTATTTTTATCGACCCCGTCCCTGCTTTAACTCTTAGCACTCGTTTGGCGACTGTAAGTTTTCTTTTAAAACAATTCAGTATTGTACGAATAAATTGCGCCATTCTCGTATGTATAACATGAAAAAAAAAAATATTTTAGGTCGGAAGAAATGTTTCATTTTAAAATAGCTTCGAGCGCAAAGGGTTAATATATAATCGTCGGAAGGTCAGATGTTTAAACGGGTGAAATTTCGCTGAGGACATAATCGACCCAGGTTGCAGACGGAGGGTTAACGAAGGTATTAAGGGCCAAGGGTGGTCACGTGACTCTTGCTGAGTCAGCAGTTCGATGACTGCTGTACAATTTCCGTTCGCAGCCGTCAGAAACCATTTTTCGCCTATTATCGTCGGTAACGTAGTCACTCTACCTTACCGCGAATCTACGGAGTCTTCTCTTTCGTAAATACCGAGGCTTAATTACCGTATTGTGCTCTTCGATCGCGAATGGAATATCTAGGAAACTTCAGCGGTGATTTGTGAGGCAATCATTTTGGAGTAATCGTTCGCCGACAGGCTCGGTTGACGAATCGCATGCAAACGTTGGACGAGTGTGCTATCTCATCTTTGGCCTGCTCAAGGTCGAATTCTTTAGCAATAGACGAAATCGTTTTTTTCGGTTGCGATCGAACGGAGACGGACGAGAAGAAAGGAGAAGAATATTCGCTAGTGTAACAATATCCTTGAATGTGTTAAGCGTGCACGCGCGCGCGCGCCAGGAACGCGGGAAAAAATCGATGGACAATGCCAGTGGACACGCACGTTCTTGCTCGAAACGTGTAATTATGTACAGTAATCCCGGAGCAGCGTGGTGATAACATGCGGAACAGATTGTCGATTTCGCGTTCCTCGTCCGCGATAACGCGCGGCCTTTGCTAAAAACCTCGTACTGCTGGTCTTCGAGAAAGTTAGGACAATTTTTCCGGCCGATGTAAAAACTTTGATAGTTTTGCGACAAATATGTCATCGACATTACCATATAGACTACCGTGCATAAGATAGTTTAACAAAAAAGAAGCTCCACCAGATACCCCCACCACCGACCGTTACAATTCAGTTTCTTTGGTTTGCAAATGTATGCAAAGCAACCAATAATGAAGGCGACTTAACGTCATCCGATGATAAGATACATCACGCTAATTAATAGTAAATTATGATGCAATATCTTGTTCATTGTGAGCATTGCAAAAATTACACCGGCAGATAACGCACCGGGGAATGCACGTATGTATGGGCTGTTCTTGCGATACGAACGCGTCATCGATTACTATTATTAAGTTTTATCTCCGACGGAATCGTAGGTGCCCGTTATCTGGCTCGGATCCTCCGATAAATTTTGAATGTTTCAAGACGGAACAGGGGAAAACAAAAATTGGAACTTTCCGAAGACCTCCCCCCCTTTTCCCACCCCCCCCCCGAAACTATAGGAAGGACAAAATGCTGGATCATGTTGCGAATGACTCGAGTTATCTGCACAGGAATTGTTAGAATTTTCCGAATTTTCTATCTCTATTCGTAGAAACTAATTTGAATTTAGGTCGGCAACTAGCTCTGTCGGTAAAGGGCGCGCCGATAAAGGACCTGTCGATAAAGAAGGTCTCGACGCATTCGTCGGTAATGGAGGCTTTTCCATTTCCCTATCTAAAAGTTCGTCCTGTTAAAAAATGAACCTTTACACGATTACATGCATAAACGCAAGTTTCGAAATTACAAGAAAAATATATGGAGAAAACTGATATAATTTTTATGTTGACTTTCGCGAAACAGCTCTGGAAACTCCGACATTCAAAGATTCATTGTTCGTAAACAATCTAATTGACTCCAAGACGACAACACAATTGTGTAGCACCGCTACATAATTGTGCAACCATCGAATCTTTTCCAGCACTCTAGTCACGTTCGCCAGCTTCCGGTTTCAAAGATACTGCTACGATTTCGACATCGAATGTTCAGCCTCCTCTTCGAGGTTCCAGATGTGATCATCCTGAAACCCGTGTCATTTGTTTACACGAGTCGTTACCTATGGGAGAGCTTTTCAATTACCACGCTCGCCGGCGACGCGTGACAATCCGTTTTACATAAACGAAGTCGAATTAGCTTTATGCACGGTACTCAAACTCGTAAAGCGTGGCGTAACGTTCCGGGAATCCGCGGCTAGGCTTTGTCGAATTTTCGCACGCTCCGTTGCATTTCGCAAAATTCTGCAACCGCGAAATTTCCTCGAGCACACAAGTCAATCGGAAAATCATTGCTTTCGCGCTAACGTCAGTTCGATAGATAACGTATGCGATTGAATTTTTATTATTATTATTTTTATTACTATTAATAATTTATCGTTAAAAGATAGCAAGCACGAAACCCATTCAAATTAATCAACTAACATTTGAACAATAATGCGTAGTTAGAGTTCGACGAGTTTCGTTGGCCCGGAGCCGTCATTTAATTAACGGGCACAATTACAAGATCGATGGAATCGAATTGGATGTTAATTAATGTAAATTAACTGTTGTTAATTATTTTGGTATTTTCTGGCCAGGCATGTTAAATGGATGCCGAGCGTCGTTGTAGATTACAAACGAACTTTGTTCCATAAATAATTAATTAAAAAGATTGTATAAATGGACGCGTAAGATGTACATTGATGAGAGAGAGAGAGAGAACGCGCGGGAAAACAATTCGGCAACAGAAGCAAAAAGTGCAGAGGAGAACGCGAACGTGAAAGTGGATGAGGAAAATGTTAGAACTACTTGACGCGGGTACACCCACGCACGATTATTTTTGCGTGTACGCCGGCTAACACGAACTCGTCACAGCTCACGCCTGCGAAATGCAACTGACGCTAGCGACAACCAAAAATTGAAAAAACGAACCCACCGGCGCCAAATGCCTGGAGGAATCTTCAAGCTCGACGCTTTAACCCTCTCTCTATAATATCGCGTAAACAAATTACGTCAAATCATCCG
>CM052123.1:11687531-11701953 GCA_028454245.1 Halictus quadricinctus
GTAATACTGCAAATTGACAATGCCCGGCCCCGTGCAGCGAAACTCACTCAGGAAAAAATCAAAGAATTGAAACAAAGGTTGGGTAACGCTACCAAACATGTCGTGCCTCGCGCATTCGCGTGATCGTCACCGCAGTTTGCCAGGATAAAGATCGTTCCCGAGATCGTTCCGTAAACCCGAGCGATTATCATCATTATTATTATTGTTATATTCTAAGGAGACCGCGACGATTCTGGTCGCGATTACGCGGTCCATTGGAATTCCGTGGCGGGCCCGCGCGTTGCCTTGCCGATAAATTATTTCCGCCTGGATGGTCGGTAGATCACTCGCTCGCTCGTTCGCTCGGTTGTCTCCCTTCTCGGTTCTTATTAGCTGTGCACGTTTTATCTATTCGATTCGAGCACGACGATTACCGACAACAAGAGCCGAGCAAGTCTCGCGCCATGCATTATTCAGAAGCGCAGTGTGTGAGGAATCGTGCGGGATGGAATTCCTTTGAGGTCGAGATCGCGTCCTTGCGCGGCCCTAAAAACCAACGGAAAACGGTGCAGCCTCGTCCACCCTGAGGATCGATGTCTCACTCTCGATCAAAGTTACTTGCAAGTCTACCCAACACGTTGCTCTGGAAGCACTCTGATCGCTCTCGGGGGCAATTTTTCGACCCAAATATTGTCGGAGACAGATAGGATTCTCGATTATTCTAAATGCTCCTCCTCTCTGTGTAGACTAGGCGTGGCTTAGTCCAAGTGGGCGTGGTCTTGCCGCTCCTAGCAAATTCTATGAAAAATCTTGATCTTGTAAAATTTGAATCCTCCACGCTGGATGTCGTCGAAAATAGAAAGGTCTCTCGATTTAAAAAGTATTGTACTCTCTCTGTGTAGACTAGGCGTGGCTTAATCCAAGTAGGTGTGGTCTCGTCGCTCCTAGCCAATTCTACGAAAAATCTTGGTCCTGTCAAGTATGAATCCTCCAGGCTGGATGTCGCCGAAAACAGAAAGCTCTCTAGATTCCAAGAGTCTGCACCCTCTCCGTGTAGACTAGGCGTGGCTTAATCCAAGTGGGCGTGGTCTCGTTGGTCCTAGACAATTCTACGAAAAATCTTAGTCCCGTAAAATGTGAATCCTCCGGGCTGGATGTCGTCGCAAATAGAAAGGTCTCTAGATTCCAAGAGTCTGCACCCTTTCTGTGTAAGCTAGGCGTGGCTTAATCCAAGTGGGCGTGGTTTGATCGCTCCTAGCAAATTCTATGAAAAATCTTAATCTTGTAAAATTTGAATCCTACAAGTTGAATGTGGTTTCTCGATCCAGCGAGTCTTGCACCTTGCTCGTACAGAATGGGCGTACTCGGACCAAGCAGGCGTGGCTTCGCTGCTCCCAACGGAGCGAGGACGCTACTCCGTATGGCACTTCATCATTTCCCACGCCGTCGAGACACTTGTCGCTTCCGCGTCGTGCGCACTATCGCCCTTGCACGATAAGAAATAGCTTCCGCAGGCGGAAAAGTGCGATCGCGAACTACAATCGGCGAATCCAGGTCGGCAGTTCGCTTCAGAGGATCGTCGAGGATCCGACCGACCGGAAACCGATCCTGCGACGTGTCTGTCACACTTATCGGAAATGGACCGAACGAACGAGCAGCTCGCAACTGGTCACACATGCATATTTATGGGGCACCTATGCTCGCGACGCGACACGTCGTTTTTGCGTCGAACGAGTTCCACTGTCGCGTCACCGATAGATCCGGTTTGTCCCTTATCGCACCGCGGAGCGCTCGCGCGAATGCAACTAATCTGTTCCACCATGTAGGTGGTGATTCAATATGCTTTGATTCAGCTCTGTAAAAATCGGCTACTCAAGGTAGACACAAAGGAATCGCAGCGTCGCGCCGGCTCGAGAGACCGGTCCAAAGTCCCTACCATAGGCTAACTGTTTCCACCTTCAGAACGGAGCTCGCTGCCGACACCTTGCATTCTCGCGATACAAGACCGCGTATCGCGATACTTCGCGCCTCGGGAAATATTATCAACACCTCTACCGCGCTATTTGGCTACAGTTTCCTTCTGCCGTGTTCAGAGTTACTCGGTGCTACAATTTCATTCAACCGTTCGTGGCATCGCTTTATAGATTGACGCATCTACCTAATTGAGATGTAACTGGAGGACGGTGTATTTAAAGAAAATTGTAGTTCGTAGAACGGATGACAATGTCATGATAATGTGCACGGTGGTGTGAGCTTGCACCGACTAAACGTATTATCAGATTAGCCACCAGAACCTTGTGTTTCTTCCCGTCGCGTCAACAATATTGCGCAGAAATATAAATACTACAAATATATTGAGTCATCCCATAAATAATGTTGCTTGTCAAATCTATTTTCCAACACGGAAGTCAATGTCACTTGCGAGAATGGCATTAAAAAAAGCCAAACACTTCCGCGATTAAAAATAAACGTCGGTACACTAATTTTCTCGTTGAAAAATATATGAGAACCGACACTACTTACGGGATGATCTAAACAATATAATTAGCGGACAGCGGATCTTATGCATTTACCATAAAAAATGTATAATGTAAAACAGTGAAGACATTAGAAGAATTTAAAAATACTGTTATATTATTTTCAACCTATTAAACATATACCCCCCACCTCCTAATATCTTTGTCGTTTGAAACCATCTAGAAAGAAGGTAAAATTTATTTTGGTTTAAAGGAAAAAATTGTTGTGGCATTATTTCAATGAAATTACAGAAAATATTACGCAATATTTGTTACATTACAAAATCTGTATCCAATAGATTACTAAACATTCAAATATTATATGTGGAAATCGGAGCAGTTCCGTATGAATAAAATGAAAATATTTAGTTTTAGAATTGAAATAGCGCCGAGTGCAAAGGGTTAATAGACTTTTCGAATTTTCCATCTCGAGGCTGACTCGATTATTACAGCGGAAGGCGTTAAGAAAGACAATCAATTTTTACGTCACTCTAGTTTGTTGTAATTCAGGTAGAAAATTTGCATTTTCCATAAATACCCGTTGTCTAATAATTAGTAACAATTGTAATGAATGGTTGTACAGTACATCTAAGTGTGTAAACACCGATTCGGATTCGGAAGGCGAGACAACGTATATCGCGTGTCCGACGCCTCTGGTTACGTAAGTGGCACGGGAGAAGAATCTCGGATAAGATAACGATTTTAATAAGGCCCATTCCACGCGCTTGTCCAGTCTACGCGTCACGTCGCCATGTTTCCGAGGGATCGCTCGACGGAAATCGGATAATAACTCGACTCCCGATCGGGCCGAGATACGATCGTCTCCGGTATCTATCGCATCGTTGCTTCGGAGCGTCTGCTTTTACGTAAACCGAACGCCCCGTTTCCGATCTGGTCAACCCGTTTCCGCTCGTCGCGCTCCATCGATCCCGCGATCGAGAGATCTGCCGGCCGCCGAAAACGAGCCGAATTCGCGACCGGCACTCGACCGGCGTCGATCTCTGGAAATTCAGAATTCGCACAATTTTTTCTCGGAGCTGGAAGCATCTTCACAATTTCAGTAATCATAGGATGAATAATTTTACGCCGGTCGTTCGACCGGCAAGCATGTAACTTTCTATTTGCGATCGTCTTGCGACACAGTAGCGAAAGTGGGCACAGCCATTTTACACCGACCGGTAATTCTGCTGTTAGTACTATTCATAAGTTGTACGTAACGCAAAAGTAATTCTTCCGACACGCAATACCGTCTTGTGTTCCATTTTGTTTCGAAATGTATACCTGTAGTGATGATTGATCGAATTTGTATCGCCTTCGTACGAGCAACATATTATTTTGTCATTAGTAGAAGAGGTATCTCTTCTGGAAAATTGTTTAATAAATTCACTGGACCGAACCGTGGATTACAATAATTTTAACGTACGTGTTAATCGAGAAGCCGAAGTATGTGATTCGTTGCAACGTGAGAATTTCCATAAAATTACCATCGAATCAGCGATTATCCCATGAAAACCGAAGGAAGATTCCGACCAACTGTCATTAGCGGACGTATCGACGCAACAGTTAATTCTGAAATCCGAGCAAGTAATTGCATCATAAGCACACGGGTGGCGCGACGATCAAAGCGTTGAACGGCATTGTCGCTAGGGCTGCGGTGCGAGCCGAATTAAAATTAACACTCGGTTTCCTCGAAATCAATCGATAGTCAAATTACCAATAAGCAATTTTCGATGGTTCAAAACCACTGATAAAGCGGGCCTTGGCAACTTGATCCTGTCAACTTTGACAGCGCCGTAGATCACGTCCGCCGAGTCCTGATAAGTGGACAACTGAACACCTAGAAAATGAGTCACTGAAATGTAAAGCAATGGAAACATCGAACGAATTTAAGAGTGCCATTTGTGGCGCCTCGTGAACACCTAACGGATGCTAAACGTTCCAGCTTCGCAAAAACATTCGCAATTTACACTATTTTTGTTTGTTATGCATCGTCGCCGTTTTCGAGGTCGATAGGACGAACTACTGAAGACACAAGCTCGCAGATTCTGCCGCGTCGTAAATGTTGTGACAAACTAGAAAACAAAACACTTCCAACCGTGACGGTTCTAGCAGTAACTTTTATTGGTGGGAAGAGGTCGGACAGAGGTCACGGTGTCGAAGGATTTCGCGCGAGATAACAGGTATACAGTCACTCTAATATTCGGACGATCTTAAAAATCTAAACTTTGTCAATATTGGACTGTACTACTTGAATTTCTTTCTTTTTTTTTTTGAGGAGTTAGAACAATTGGATCGCTACTAATATTCCAGAATATACCAGAACATTTCAGAATATTCCAGAATATACCAGAATATACTAGAAAATACTAGAAAATTGCAGAATATAGCAGAACATACTTGTATATTCTAGAATGTATCAGAATATACTAGAATATGGTAGAGTATTTCAGAATGTAACAGAATATACCAGAATATACTTGTATATTCTAGAATGTACCAAAATATACGAGAATATGGTAGAATATTCCAGAATGTAGCAGAATATACGAGAATATGGTAGAATATTCCAGAATGTACCAGATTATACTAGAATATGGTAGAATATTCGAGAATGTAGCAGAATATACCAGAATATACTAGAATATGGTAGAATATTACAGAATATAGCAGAATATACCACAATATTCTAAAATATGGTAGAATATTCCAGAATGTAGCAGAATATACCAGAATATACTAGAATATGGTAGAATATTCCAGAATATACCAGAATATACCAGAATATACTAGAAAATACTAGAATATACTAGAATATGGTAGAATATTCCAGAATATAGCAGAATATACCAGAATATACTAGAATATGCTAGAATATTCCAGAATATAGCAGAATATACCAGAATATTCCAGAATATAGCAGAATATACCAGAATATACTAGAATATGCTAGAATATTCCAGAATATAGCAGAATATGCCAGAATATTCCAGAATATAGCAGAATATACCAGAATATACTAGCATATGGTAGAATATTCCAGAATATACCAGAATATATCAGAATATACTAGAAAATACTAGAATATGATAGAATATTGCAGAATATAGCAGAACATACCAGAAAAATTGTTGTTCACTTCATGTGGCAACCAATTGCGCCAACTTCTTCAAAAAACAATCCAAGTCGTACGGCCCAATATTAACAAAAATATACAATTTCTAAAAACGTCCGATTATTAGTGGGTATGCAAATAGCTCCGCTCCGAAATACAGAAAACGACCGGTACGAAACTCGTTCCACGAAATCGAAACTTTCCGAGCGTGACCGCGGACACCGTGACCACCTCCGGTGACTGTTTCGTGCCAGGTGGGACGAATGGTGTTTTCCAGCCGTGTTCCCTCGCCCCGATGATCGAGAATCGCGTAGAAACCAGTGCGCGACCGGAGACCGTTCCTTTGACGTACCAATTAACGGCTCGAACCACCCATTGTCACCGTTTATCGACCTTCCTAATTCGCCTTGTAAATCGAGTCCAACTAATTTCTTCGTCAACGCGAACACTCGGAGAATCACGCTGACCGACCAGATTCTCCTTTGCCCATACAAACTTCGACAATTTTTCTTACCTCGGTTGTAGATGTACTTTCTATCCACACTCCTGAATACAATAGTCATTTCTTTATTAACGATATTAACACATTGAAAGCGCGTGAATCGAGTCCAGTTAATTCCTTCCCCAACTCGACCGCTTAGAAGATCGTAATGTCCGAGCGTTTCTTCAACTTTCGAGAATTTTTCTCGCCTCTTCTGGCCAAGCTACGCAGAAGAATTTAGCGCAAGACGATTCCACAGACTCTCCCCGATAGAACAGTATATTTTTTTATAACACTTCGATGCGTTGGAAACGGCAATCTTTCCATTTACTGTGAATTCTCCAGGAGGCACGAGCAGTGCTATGTTTACACTCGGCGTGGCCCCTCACGGAGTATACCTCGCGGTAGTGGGGATAATTCCGCGACGTTTATCATCCAAACCTTGGCGACATATAGTGGAAAAATATACAAAATCTAATCACTAGCGGATACAAAAATTTAGGATATATTATTTTCAACGGTATACCATTTTCAAAGGATAAAGATTTTTGATAAAAATCCACTGATCACGGTTTTCTTCGGATTAGCAACAAACACAGAAATCTCGACAAGCGTCGAAATGGCGGATCCCCGTCGAGACCATCTCTTAAATTCGTTTATTCGCGGCTCGATCGCGATAAAACTCGATTCTTACGATTTTTCTATTACAATGAATCGAAAGCGCGTCGATCTTAGGAGACGGCGACGCAACAGCGCGAATTCCGCGCGTTTATCAGGTGCGGGCGACGGTTTCGCTTTCCCTGTGACGCGATAAAGCGTTGCAACGAGAAACACGCAACCGGCATAGTCTCTGCCGGGAAGAAAATTACGCGAACGTCGGTTTCATCGATTTTTCGAGCGAGCAGGGGAGACCGGAGTAAGTTGATACAATGCAATTATCTGAACACTAAGTGCATGTAGCACAATAATGCCTGGGTATTTCAGGTTTGTTAGTTAACTCTTCCGTGTGATGGAATTTACGTCTGGATATGCAGGACGTGGATAGCTGTTATCCAATCGTTCGCGCTTTTTTTTTTTAACGGCAAAATTTATATTCGCGTTTCGCTTCTGGAACTGTCTGGAGATATTATATAAAACATTATATATTTCGTTTGTACGGTCGTTTTTCTTTTTAATAGAGATGTACTTATGTAACGACCATCGGTGCGGCCGAGGGCCAAGTGAATAAAATTATCTTTCCATTTTTAAGACTAAGTTTACGGAGCACTACAAATGACTATTTTACTTTTTATATCTACCAAAATTTGTAGGCATTCTTTGAATAATATATACCCAAAGAAATCTATACTCAAAGAAAGCAATATTCGTGAATCAAAAATATTAGAATCCGCCATTTTGACGGGTCCCGTAAATCTAGTGTTAAGCTGTTGCGGCGTCTTTGAAAAACGTGTACCTGAATTGCGTCGCCAAAATTAACCAGTTAGCTGTTTCGACGAGTATATTCGTCGACAATTTCGGCGAGGTTAACAAATTGAATGACTTGCAAACGATATTTTTAAACTTTTCTTATCTGCGTAGTGTTTTAATTTCCATGTCCACATTATTACAGTTACACAGTATCGCAGTCTACTTATTTTGTACATGTTTTTCCTGCTGTTATGAAGACATTATATAAAGAGGAAGGTTCAAGGAATATTTTAGCATGCTTTTTTAACGTAATCGATTAAAACAAAAATCGCGGAGATGAAAAACTGAAAAATGTATCTTGACCAAGTCCTTCGCGCGAAGATTGGCGTAAATGGTGGCGAAACCGAGAAAAAAAAAAGAATGGCGACGCACAAAGACGAGCGTTTAACGATCAATCGAGCGAGTTACTCGACGCGCGCTCGATTTACGACCGATCCAGGGATCGCGCGCGATCTACGGTCGGTGGCGGACGACGCCACGCGATCCAACACCCCCGCTCCTCCTTTAGAAACCCGTCGATTATCGAATGCAGCTAGTTCCTGTTACCTGCTGCACTTTGTAAACGAATTCCGTGAAGGTTATATACATGACGCACGATCGAACAGTATATCGTTCTCTATTTTTCTTGACCGATGCAATTATTAATCGCGCCTCCGACGACGCCATTTTCTCGTTTGTCTAAGCCGGACGATCTATATAAATATACGTGCAATGTATTCGTTCGGCTGCTTCCGTTTCGCACGATCCGTCTCGCAATGATCGAAAACGGGAGAGTATTAAGAAATCATTAAAGTGATTCAATCCGAGCGAACGTGACTGCGGAATTTTTATTAGAAATGAAAAACGGGTTGGTCCGTGGCGATCTTGTGCAAGAACGTGATAGTTCGCGCATGTAAATCGCGCGGATAAAGAGAAATGATTCCTGTTCCGCCGATTTGCCGCCTTTCTTAGAACCGTGTGTCAACCTCGCGAGTCCGAAGAAAACTTAGGGTTTATTTATTGGGAACGTGCCACAGCTTCGATTATTCGTTTAGCATTGTTGAAACATTACCGCGTGCGAACGTTTCGAAATCAACTGCGATAGCTGCGTTCGGTGGATATTAATTATCGTTCCGACCGAAGGGGTCATGAGTGACCCGGTATCGGCATTCCAGGTCGCTGCCGGACACGGTCGCCTATTCGAGGAACACCTTATCGTTATTATTAGATCGAGGACTTTTATGCGAAAACTTTTATACTTTTATATTTTTATACTTTTATTCTTTATCGTTAAACTTACCAGGTATTGAAAGTAAATTTATTGATGTTCATTTTCATTAATAATAGATGCTCGGACGAGGAAATTTGTCCGATTATTTTCCAGAAATGATAATTTCTATAAATTCAAATTGTAAGTGGAAAATATAAAATCGGTCATTTAATCGAGCTTCAGTGTTAATGGAGAGTTTTCGAAAAAGAAATCGTCCGCTCGTCCCATGTTTCACAAGAGTCCCACAAAAACGTTTTATAATTTTTATAGAGCAGCTCGGTTCACGAAATTAAAGCTGGAAGCTTTAAAACTTATCGCCGAGATTATTGGACTGGGGATTCACGTACGTTTATGGTATTTGTAAACTCGTAAAACGCGATTAGGCGTTTACACGAACATTAACAACTTGTTTTTCGCGTAGATCTCTCAATGAAAACAAATTGTGCTCGTCATTTTTTGGCACACCCCCTTGTAACGCGATCAAACAGCCATTTAAAAAAGTCATGTGGCAATAAATGGCTGAAATTGGCAAGAAATTGTTTTGAAAAGACTATACATTTTCTGCCACATGCATACAGTAATTTTTAAACAGGTTTCCGAACCACCTCCTTAACATCAACATCAAAATTTTAATTAATTATAATGCTACACGTTCGTAAAATCCGCAGTCGAGTTACGAAACACAGGCTTTCAAAAATAATTAAAAGAGAAAGTGTTGCTAACGAAGAAAAACGCGATCGCGCAATGGATCGCGATCTAGATAGTTGAGCATTTTTCCACGCCTAATTGTTATATTAAGTCGTCCCATAACTTCGTGCCGTTTACTACTCTTCAACCTCTTCTGATCTTTTTGACAAAGACATCATACCGTCACTATAAAATTTCTGCGGTTTTTCATTAAAATATTAAGAACTTATGGGACGACCTAACGTAAGATTTAGAACGCGGTAAATTGATAAAATAAACAGTCCAGTTCAGGCTTTCAGAAATGATAAAATGCGAAGTATCGGGACACGAGCGATTTCGGGAAGGAGAGGACAGGATCGAGCGCGCTGTGGATCACGATCTAGAGGGTAAGACTCACCGGAGGGTGGCGGCACCTCTGCCTCGAAGACCTCTGGCCTCTTGATCTCGGGCTTGGGATCCACGGTTCCGCCGTTCTTGTACATGATGTTGGCCTAAGAGTATGATGTTTGCGCGCGATTCCTGCTCCTCGAACAAAAAGAGAGAGAGAGACAGAGAGAACACGCGGTCTCGGTCTCGGTCTCGATCTCAGGATCGCGAACACTCGCGCTCAGTTCTCGCCGACACTGTCCAGGACGGTGCCGAACTCGCGACACTTATTGTTAGCCGCGAACACCTAGCGAACGTCGGCCAATTAGAGCACGAGCCTGGAGCCCCACCGACGGCCCGACTCTTCCTCCTCCAGCACCTACCCGCTCCGACCCGCTCCTACCCGCGCGGAACTCCGCGAGTCGATACCGAGCGCCACGCTCCTCCCGAATCGACTCGAATCGCCGCCGGAAATCCGAAGGATCAAAGGATTTCGGCCTGATCCCGACTTTCCTTTTGTCCCGCTATCTCCTCTCGCCTACCCCCCTCCTCGATCCTTCGATCACCAGCAAACAGACTGACACGCTCACGACGATCGACGATCCGCGAGGAAAGTTACCTGCGCATCTTTTCCCCAGCGATCTAGACTGTTGCGAAATTCGGGACCAATGCCACTCCACACCGCGGAAAACAATTGTCAGCGTTTTTTACAGGAATCTAATGAACAAATTTCGAACAATATTACAAGAATTTAGATAATTTGATTCGAAGAGTTGAAATAATTTTAGGCAGTGGGAGCTCGTGGCTGAAATTAGTGGGGGCGCTGATCCAGAAAATTTCTGGAACTGTAACAATTCGATAGAAAGATTTTTGTATCTTTTTATTGTATTGAATGTTGTTCATAATATCAAGTGGAAGTGCTGCAGATTTTAATACTAGCTGGTTCCAGTTCCACGCTCTAGCTTCCGCCGTAAGCCTTTTTAATTAACACCCTGGCACCGTTCGACCATAAAGTTAACTTTCGCTTTTACACAGATTACGACCGAGTTATGGACAGACGTCTTCTTTTTATGGAGCATCGGTTTCGATACCTGTTGACGCGCAAGACGACTACTTGAACGACGCGAGACGAGTTTAATGGGCTCTCTAATGACTGTACTTTACTTCAAAGAAGCTTGATAAGCTCCCTCCAAACGATAATCTGTCGAGAGAAGCTATCAGATTATATTGCTCGAGACAACTTATTGCTTCACCGATAGAATCACTATGCCCTTTCAACGATTTATTAAAAAAAAAATTTACTTTCAATTTCATTTTCACTCTGATTACCGGCGACTTACAAAATGGCTTCGGCGAAGCGTTGAAACACGCGCGAAACGATATTCGGAGAGTTTGCAAGATTTTTGCGATAAGATCGATTGCGGAGAACTCGTTAATTGAATATCGAGGTTCACCTTTTATCGCAACCAGTGCCCGAACGAGATCTGTTGGTCTCACCAGGTCGGAATTAGCTTTGAGCAAATACGAAGCGGTTCTGAATGTCGATGTTATCTAAGCTGGCTGGCTTACGCCGCCATTTTCCCGAGCAGTATCAAATTTTCGAGGCGATTGACCCCTATTCGGGCGTTCTTTAGGTCGGGCCGTGTGATTAACACCCACTGTCTCCTTCCACGTCGATCTAACGTCGCGTGGCGTTTCGTTTTTCCGATCCGGCCGGTCAAAGGTCGATTTAACACATTTCTTCACTAAGCTACATAATTTACGTATTGCGTACCGGTGTTCTTTTTATCATTCGCGCGCTGACGAAAGCCTCGGATTTGTCGAAAGTCAACAGTTTGTCTACTAGGTGTTTCGTAGTTAAACGTTCCTCGGAACAGCTTCTTCGCTTACGAAATGTATGATTAATAATTGATTAAAGCAGTTAGTACAGTCTGACAAGATTCGTTTGTCTTTAGTTTTCTGGGTGCCTAACAATACCATAAATGGATAAAACCGAGGACGGTGAAACACGAAAACATTAAACATTATTTTTGACCGGTTGGATCAGGTAAATGAACTACTGTGCGTTGCCTAGAAGGTTCACGAAAGTGTTGCGACACCGGCTGGCGAAAGGTAGCGCCGGGAATCCCAGGTGTTCTACAGACTTTCCGAAGAAACGGGACTAGGCCCGAATACGGCCCAAAATTTCCAGCAATCTACGGTACTTCCCCTTTTGTGGGAATTTCTTGTAAAGAAATCGCGAAATACGTGCAGCGTTGAAAGCTTTCCCTTTTCTTGCAATTTCTAGCGCGTCTTCCCTTAACGGTCACGCAAGGTCACCTTGACACCGACCAATAGGAAATAGCGTCGAGTGCTCGATAAAATCAGAACAATCTATTCCCGTGTACCAGTTTTCCCTCTTTTTTCAATTTCCTTTGCATCTCCGTTCGAATCAGCCCATAACACCTTCTGCTGTCACGTGGCGTGACCGACCAATAAGGATGCAGCGGCCACTGCTCCGTATCGTCGCGCCGCGGTCCCCAGCAAACAGGGGACACCTATGGAATTCGTCATATTAGGTTGGCAAGAAAGTAATTTCGGTATTTTTAGGTGAAATAAAATCCAATTTTTTTATCAAAGCAATGAATTTTAATCAATAAAATATTTTCCATTTTGTTCTATGATCTTTTGTCATCTTTCTGGTAGCTTCATAATTCCGCGCTCATAAAACTTCTGATCCTTTTCGGTGAAAAACTGATTCAAGTGCGATTTCAGACCATCATCATTAGTGAAAGTTTTACCATTCAAAGAGTTTTGTAAACTTCGGAATAAATGATAATCTGGTGGTGGAATGTCAGGGCTATATGGTGGATGTGACATCACTTCCCAACCAAGCTCCAATAACTTTTCACATGTTACCAAAGATGTGTGTGGCCTAGCGTTATCATGGTGGAACACGATTCCTTTGCGATGTGCCAATTCTGGCCGTTTTTCTTTGATTGCTATGTCCAGTTTTGATAGTTGTCGATAATAAACATCTGAATTGATGGTTTGGTTCCTTGGGAGCAGCTCAACATACACAATACCTTTGTAATCCCACCAAATTGACAACATGATCTTCCTTTGGTGCAATTCAGCTTCCGGCGTGGTTTGGGCTGATTCATCACGCTTGGACCATGATCGTTTTCGAGTTGTGTTATTGTAAACAACCCATTTCTCATCACCAGTGATGATTCGCTTCAGAAAAGGGTCGATTTCATTTCGTTTGAGATGCATATCGCATATGTTGATGCGTTGCGTTCAGTGAATTTCTTTCAATTCGTGTCGAACCCAAATATCGAGCTTCTTAACGATTCCGAGACTTTTTAAACGATATTCTATAGTTGTATGCGAGACATTTAACCTGTCTGCAATCTCTCGGACAGTTATATGACGATCCGATTGAATAATGGCTTTCATTTGGTCATCATCAACTTCAGATGGTCGACCAGAACGTTGGTCGTCTTTAAGTGAGAAATTTCCAGAACGGAATTTTTTAAACCAATTCTGGCATGAGCGTTCTGTTAAGCAATCCACACCATAAACTTCACATATATCTTTGTAAGCCTCGGCAGCTGTTTTACCTCTACGGAAATAAAAAAGCAATATGTGCCTATAATGTTCGTCTTTGCACTCCACGTTCAAATTGACATAGAACTAACAATTTTAATCAAAATTACGTGTAATTTGCTTCAAAAGTAACCTTAAAGATGCAGTTATGAAATGTCAGAAGAAAAACGTTAGCCATCTATTAGTGAAAACCGAAATTACTTTCTTGCCAGCCTAATAGAATCGGAAGGGGGGACGCGTTAGTCATTCCGCGACGTTCGAGAACAGCCTTGGAACTCCGTAGCAGCCCCGCGAAAGGTCGCGATTAATGTAGTGCGCGCGCGCACGCGTGCGCACCTGCGCAAACAGTTTCGAACGGAAACGAGAACAAACGCGGACCATGGTCAAGGCGAGCTGGTTCCGCGAGCGTATCCTCGATGTGTCTCCTCGAGAAACGTCGCGTCGACGAAAAATCGCGGAGCTGATGGGTCAGCGGAGAGTACAGGAAAGGGAGACGAAGAGAGACACGGCGAGAGAAAGAAAGAATCTGCTCGGCTCGTCTAACGACGAATTATTCCGATCACGAACGGTCGCGCTTAACGAGACCGACGCATGATGGAAATCAACTATTCTCCGGAGTGCCCCGGCCGACATCTCGCCGCGACCTCGTGGGTGGGTCGACAAACCGTTGGCCGACGGGCTACGGTCTTGGGCAATTGTTATTTCGAGTCGATAAAGAAAGAGACAGCGTACACATCGATTTTATTTGTTCGTCGAATCGCTCGCTGTTCCCGGAACAAGCGTTTCCTCGTTAGCGGCGCGCGATTCTACTGGGCGCTTTTCGGTGGACGCTGTTGGGCGTGGTGAAAAGAGCTCGGAGGTGGAGCCAGGGCAGAGGGGCGGGGCCAAGACTGCGGTAGTGGGAGCTGAACGTATTATTTTCTTAGAGGAAAAGATATTGGGTAGGGGCAGAGCGCTATCGAGCAGTGGATACTGTT
>CM052123.1:11707701-11718699 GCA_028454245.1 Halictus quadricinctus
TTTTCTTCAGAACGTCCTACAAAATGACATAGTTTAATTGCGTTTCGATAGTTGGCTCTATTTAAATCGTGAATTGCTATTTCGTGGATAAACCTGTTTAGACGATTCGAGAGAAGTGCAGTTCCAAAGGGTTAAACGTTTCCAACATTCGGCCTTTATCAGGTTTATCTTAAACAGTGATTGCAGCCATCATCGGCTCAGACGAAGGCCTGCAAATATTCGGCTTTTATGTCAGGTTTAATCAAACCTTTATGACTCAGTCGAGTTGTTTGTAATTGAACACAGAACAACGTACGTCAGAGATGTAATAGATTTTTAGGAAACGTCGATGGAGACGATAAACTTCCACCGCGGAGAAAACAATACATTGTCGGCTGATATAAAAAAATCTATGGAGTGTCGAGAAACACGATGAAGTGCTCGAGCACTTTCATGAACAAAAGAGATGGTGACGAGATAATGATAAATGCTCTTCTTTCGAAAAGATAATTATGGCGAAATAGCGAGAACAAATTACGAGAGGTTCTCAACCCCGGAACCCCTCGGTAATTACTATTTTTCATTGTCTTTCGCAGAGATATAGCGAAGAAAAATCGCGTATCGATTTTTCATAGAGATAGAACGACGTGAGATTGTGTACAAGTTACGAAGAAGTTACAGAGAGATCGAATGAAGAAAAATCGCGTGTAGATTGCTAGAGATTATCAGCCCCCGTGCACCCCTCAGCAATAATATTTTTCATTGAACGCATCCTGTAATCGAGAAATCCAATATTGCGTTTGAAAATAAAAGATCGATGCAACGAAGATTTTGTAATACTTATCGGTTTCCTATCGGTAGGACTCTTAGATGACTGCGCGATATTAAGAAGGAACATGAAAAGCTTCTTCCAAGCTTTTATCCCAACAGATAACATTAGATTACGTTACTGGAGGTGACTTGTTCGTTTTACGACTGAAATAGCTACTGCCACTGAAAAATTCGCTCATTAATCCTTTGTTGCGAATCACTCGATAACGAGCAATCTCCTCCCTTAAACTTTCAGTTCCAAGAACAAGAAAGACGACAGCAAAAGTCGGAGAATATAATTGAACGTTTCGAAGAATAAATACATTTGCATTTTATCATTCTGCTTGCATTGTTATACAAACGTTCCCTCCGGCCTGTTCGCAAAACCGCAATCCTTCGATTCTAATGTTTTACGATTTTCTTTAGAAGATGCAATCGAGTTGTCTCGCGAGATGTCGACGGCAGGATTGATCCACGAGATCTACAGAGACTCGGATGGGTACAACGAGCGACTGCGCGACCCAGAGAATCATCGGATGCTGCGAGTACTGGACCTGGACTGCGATTACGCGATTCCGATGCTGCTATCGGTGCGATGGTTAATCCAAAGTTTCTCAATTCCTTCTGGCTTATTCCCCCTGTCCTAAAGTTCTTGCGAGACACAAGAAAACTTCGTCCTCAAAGTGTCAGAATTTCCAAGTTACAACGTGGGAAATCGCCTACCATGATTGCTTATCATCCGACTTTGTTGAGTTTCTGAAAAAACAGTAGAAACATTTAAAGGCTTTAAAAACACTATAGTATCAGTTTCGACTCATTAAAATTATCAACCGAAGAAATAAATGTCTATGTGGCAATATCGATGCAGATAATTTTAGATAAAAATCTGCAGTCCATTTGTGGTGCTAGGGGAATGAAAACGAAGTGAATAGAATGACTAGAAGCTGGAAGTTGAAACCTATATGCTCAAGTTGCATTGGTTCCAGGCGAACGAGATCGAGATGTTCGACGCCCCGAACAGATGGCTTCTGCTTCGAGATCGACGATCGTCGGGTTCCACGGATCTCGCGTCGATCGCGTCTATCTTTGAGAAAGCGAAGGTCCTGCCGAACAGCGAGGTGTTCCTGGCGACATCCCGTGCGAATTTCACGGAGATCCGGTCGATCTACAGACGGAGTATGATCGGCGAGGTGGTGATCGAGGATCGAGGGACTTGGACAGCGGACGGAGGCCTGTGCACAGGAGATCTGATCGCGACGTCGCGGCGTCGACGGGATCTTCACGGGACTCTGCTGAAAGCGTGCATTGTGGTACCTAAGGGCAATTATGTGCCAATTATCGTTCTCTCGATCGGTCATCGGCGATAGAATCGTTCGTAGAAGCATCCGCGATTTTCGACCTCCCCGATAAGATAGAAAATTTATCTCCTCCGATTAGATAACGCGCGGTTTTTTCTTTCCCGTTGGCTTTTCCGAATAAACACATGGGCATACGAATCGAATCGCATTGCATATCTGCATAGTTCTACCGCCGTCGGGATCGACGGTGGATTTACGATTGTGCGTGGCGCAACGATAAATCAGCCCGGTGCATTTGCGTTCGTAGGTCACCGATCCTGATACGATCAACCACTTAACCGATTACGGAAATAAGCATATAGATACAATAACGAAGGCCAATTATGCCTGGCTGCTGATCATGATGGCGAGAATAAACGCAACGTGAGTATCCTTCCCGCGTTTTCCCGTATCCTCCGTTCGAACGACCCCGGTGACATTGTCTTCGCCGGCGGGACGCGCGAAATCGCTTGAAGCGGAAAATTTTGCAAATTCGAACGTTCGTACGGTTGTTGAAAAAATTTTTTAACTAATGAAACCTACGTGGATTTCAAGATTGGAGTCTCGCCTTTGAAATGACCTCTCGTTGGCCACTGTACGATTTTTTTTTGTCGCCGCCGCCAAGACTATACCTAGCTTAATTCAAATTTGTCTTGGAATGTTCAACCGCTTTCCGTCCAATGGAAAAATGAAAAAGTTTATCCGGTCTATAGTCTGTTTTTGCGAAAGTAGCGGAGCGAGATACTGTTTTACCTCGATGCTGATCCTCATTGGCTGGCGTCTCAGTGACGTCGGAGACCACGTGATCGAGGTGGGGGAACACAGTTGTTGCGATTGGGCCATGTATTGCGCGGAGACGGTTAGATGGATCGACATGGGAGAACGAGTCAGAATCCTCTTTACTGTCCTGTCGATCTTTCTGTCTCCAAGCAGGAAAATAGGCTAAACAATGTCTCGGTATATGTGAAAATTTCGGAATCGAAAGGTCACTTGTGTCTCCTTCCGGTACGGATACATTTTCACATCTATCGAGACATTACCGTGGTTCGCAACGCTTACATTTCAGCATAGACATCTGCACCACGAAGTCGTGGGGGTATCCAACCGGAAACGGCTCGTGGAGCGGGATGACAGGGATGGTGCAGCGTCGCGAGATAGATATAGGAGGCACAGGCATGTTCCTCATCCATGAACGGCTGGACGTAGCGGAGTATTTGCAGATGTACACGCGAATGCGGTAAGGGGTCGCGCTTCTACGTTGGAAGATTCCCAACCAGGAAATTCAAATCCTTCGGCAATCGGTAGATCCCATCAAAAGAGCTAACTCTTGTCTTAAAATAATTTCCCTATCTCTTACAGTATGCTACTTAGCAAGATAAGATTGAAAAATAGCCGAATCTTCGGAGCTAATTTTAACCACTCGGAGGGATTCGGATAGCAAAGAAACATTGCGTGATACACACAATGTATCCTCAAAGTTTCGTAACTTCCTGAATATCCGAGACGAATGTTAGTTATAAGTAGACTTCGGATTTTATGCATTTACGACAAAAATGGGTAATCGCAATTTTAAACAGCGGAAACATTAAGAGAATCGAAGAGTATGGACACATTTTGTCCTGCTAACAGTATTACAAGAAGAAAGACATTTTCATTTGGTTCCAGTGCCTTAGTAGAAGAAAAATTTTGATTTTGCATAAAGATCCGCAGTCTAGTTATAACTGGCGATATCGCAGATTTGCCTTCATATTTCGTCAACCCTTGCTGTCGTCGGTGAGCAACATCTTCACGTTGCCATTCCACCGGTCTGTCTGGCACGCGATCGGCGTATTCCTGTTTCTGGTTCTGGTGATGCTGTGCTTGTCGACCAAATGGGAATTTATTCGGGGCACGTCGGACTACTGGCAATCGTTGAACCCAGGGGAGCAAACGTTCAGCGACAACCTGATGGTCGTGCTGGGCGCCGTGGCTCAACAAGGTAGGCTAGCTTCTAAGACAGAGCCACCAGAGGCTGGCTGAAGAGCGCCACCACATACACAATCCGTCCTGCATTGCAACTTATGCATAAGGGACGAGAATGTGGAACGTGTGTGCCGGGCTCATACGCATTCAGGAGTCTAGAATCGAGACTCGATGCCAAATCCGACAGGCTACTACTACGAGCCATACAGAGTACCGCCTCGCATCGTCACCCTGATGCTGTTGATCGCTGCGATGAGCCTGTATGCCTCCTACACGGCTAACATCGTGACCCTACTTCAGTCATCTACCGATATGATCAAGACCCCGGCCGATCTGTTGGTCAGTCCGCTCAAGTTCGGTGCGCAAGATATCCTCTACGCCCGTCACTACTTCAAGGTACGCGTGCACTATGCGACTGGTCGGCGTAATCTTTAAAAATGGGAATCCATTTGAGAGTAAAACTCTCGCGAGTGGACACTATCGAGAGCCATTATCAGCACTCTCAAATCATTGGAGTGTGACTCTTAGACAGTGTCTTCTCGCAAGAAATTGTACTATCGAGAGCACCGTCTGTGTAATCGTGCTCCGACCGCACAGGAATTCACAGACCCGGTGAAAAAGGCGATAGTAGAACAGAAAATCGAGCCGAAGGGCGGCAAACACACCTGGATGAGCCTCTCCGAGGGGATACATCGCATGAGGACCGAGATGTTCGCGATGCATGTAGATCTGGGTGCCGCCTACAACTTGGTGCAGGACACGTTCCTCGAGGAAGAGAAGTGCGGCATCGAGGAGATCGACATTCTCAACAAGCAGGATCCGTTGATGGTGATTCAAGTAGGGTCGCCGTATAGGGAGGTGTTAAGGAACGCGTAAGATTCGTAGATTGCGCAGCAAAGAAGCATCCTGTAGTACAGAGTCGGCCGGTGAATCACTTCGGATGGTTTTTCAGAGCTTTTCGGGTGCATGAGACCGGGCTGAAGAACAGGGAGGAGCGTATGCTGTTCACGCAGAGACCCAAGTGCCACGGGACCACTAACTTCCTTAGCATCGGAATCACCGAGTGCTACTTCGCATTGATCTCGATGGGATACGGAGCGCTTCTGAGTCTGTTCGTGTTAGTGCTGGAGCTGCTGTGGTACAAATGGTACAGCCAGCAATGCACATCCTGTTCTCTTTGTCTAATCTCTGCTTGCCTAATATCCTTCCTGACGTTCCATAGGCGACACCGGCCGACGAACGAGATTGATTGGCCGCTGGGAGAACCGGTGTTCGATACCACTGTCGTACAACGTCCGGATACAGACAAAGGATTCGAGACGGTACAGTGAACAAATAGAGATTGAAATAAATAGAAAACCTTTTTATGCACGAGGTATGTACAACAGCGGGGGTTAAACTCGGGCCGGTAGAAAGTGCCGATAGTAGTTCTTAGTGAATTCCAGCATCACGTCAAGGGTGCAGTGGGGCAGGTCGTCGACACATCTTGCTGGATTGCCGGCCACCCGCGAAAACGGCGGAACTATGGTCTCCGGAGGTACAACCGCGCCGTCCTCGATGTGACAGCAGTCCTTCAGGATGCTCCTCCTTCCCTGTATAATGAAATCAAGTTACTTTGTTGTACTGTCCAAAGCTTTGAATAAAATGATCGCCCATGTACGTACTATGACTGCATCTTTTCCTATGTATATGTAAGAACCAACCATCGCTGCATTTACCACAGCACGTTCTCCCACAAAGACATGGTCCCCCATCGTCAGGGGGAAAAAGGCAACCCTGAACAAACAGAAGATGTAATGTAGCAGGCTATATTTTCTAGAGCAAGGGCAAAGTACCATCTGCACGCTACATGATGCTAGGTAAAGTATATATGTTCTAACTGTAAGAACATTCTTTGGCCAATAGCAATAATGCATGCGCTCCCCTACCGTCGCATACATTGTGGCTATTGGAAGAAGAATCGTCTTATAATTAGAACGTATACACTTTACCTAGCAATCATCTGGATTATGAATGACAGCCTGAAAACCTTGTCAACAACATAGTGAATAAATTTAGAATAATGTAAAAAATGATGATACAGACATTCAGCCGTAGAAGAGGTCTTCCAATAATCGATTCATGCAAAGGAAAAAGATGACAGTCAACAAAAAATCAGTACGAACCCTCGGCTGAACTTTTTGAACGGTGGCCTAATAATGGCGTTCTTGCTGATGATGCAGTAACGACCCGTCCGAACGTTGGCCAGGTCGCCACGAATGATAGCATCTGACTGCACGATCACTTTCCCATGGAGTACAATATTTTGCGAACCGCAAAGAACGGTCTGTCTGCTAACCTTGTTTCCCGATGCCTGAAACACCGAAATGCGAGGTTATGTTTACGGTTTTTCTCTTCACCAGTCGTTTCTCCGTCGCAATTCTTTTTAGTTTACCGTTTCGACGTACTCCGCCTTGCTGTAATAGACGTCCTGCGGTTCCATGGTCTTTATTTTAATCCCAATCGAATCACCAAAAAGGAAACTTTGAATCGACTCCTCCTATCTGTCACTGCGACATTTCCAGTATGGCGACGAGTCGTACGTCGCGCATGCGCTCGAGGTGGTTGATTTGAATTCTCTAAAACGAAGCGAAAGGAAGCTATTCATCGTATTCCTGTTATTTGGACTCACCGGTAAATCTACAAAGCAGATAATTCTGCGGTAATTCATAATTTATATTCTCGTAGACATACTAATAGTTGGCGTACCGAGTATTTGCAAAAATCGACTGTTTGCTCATTCTGGATTGCCGAGGCCGCCACAAATTCGAACTCTCCCGCCATCTGCCGTCCGTGGTGCGAACCACAACGCCAAATTTGAATCTGGCGAATTTTCCCGCGTTTCTTTATTATCACATCTACACATAATTTTGATCATTCGTATGTTCAAAACGAAATACGTACATTTTCTAAATATTTTCAGTGTAATTGTTATGGCCTGTTTTTCGAAGGGAGACGTCAGAAATGCGTTCATAATCGAAGAGCTATTCACTTTGTAGCTATTACTCGCAATACAGGAACGTAATGGATGATTGTTACGGGTACGAGCGAATTACAGGCTTCTCGTTCAAAAACACAGCAGTTGAATTACAGTTCGTCCTCAAGGCCATCGAACGCGCATCCATACTAAATAAATAGCACTCGCACGGCCTGCATGTTTTGGCGTCGCGACGCCATGGAAACGAGACGTGGGAGGGCCGGAGTCCAGCAAGACATGCAACCGAATCGACGTCAACGTCGATCGTCGACGCAGGTGTCCGAGGCTCATGGACTCACCTATCGAGACCTCACCTTTCAGCAGAAGCGATGTCGTTGTTCAAGACGAAGGAATGGTGGAGAACCGCGTGCGGTGCGAATGAGACCTTCGATGGACGATGTTTGCTGGTGACATCGTTGTTCGGCGAGGAGAAGAAAGATGTGCTCGTGGTGGGCAGCCACGACGGTTACCTGAGGATCTACAGTCCCTCCTCGCAGTGGATCGAGGAAACCAAGTCCCCGAGCAACTATAAGTCCACGGACTCGATGATCGAGACGAGGATCGGCGACTGCATCGTCGATATTCGAACCGGGAAGTTCGTCTCGTGAGTATCTATGCCGCGCGGGAAATTAAAAAATCGTGGAACAAGAAAGTGACTGGTTACAGGGGCTCGCAGGATCTTCGACTGGCGGTGCTGACCTCGAAAAAGTTGATAGTCTACAATGCCACTCTGGCGGATGGTTCTACGGAATACGGTTTGCTATTTAACATACATACTATGGTATTTTCATTTTGATTCGATGGTTTCAAAACATTTTTCTAGAAATATGACTGACTGAATGGATAGACGATGTTCTAGATGGACCTAAGTACCGATAACTGTTGAGTGATCTATTGATGTTGTTATTTCTAAATAACTAATCTATCACGTGGAATAACCTTGCAAGGATATATGAAATGAAATAGTTGTATTGCAAGATTTAGATGTTGCTCTCGTCATTTGTACTATTTGTACTCCTTGTGGCTGCGTCCATTTGCTACTAGCGCAGCGAGTGGGTTGCCTGGCCAGAGGGGCACGAAGGAGCCACACGGGTTGCCTGGATTAAGGAGCTCGTAGGGGCCGCGCAGGTTGTCTAGCTAGAGGGGTAGGAAGAAATTAGGCAGGTTGCCTAGATAGAGGGGTACGAAGAAGCAATACGGGTTGCTCGCTGGCTTCCTCGAGACAACGCCTCGAGCTAGACTAAATTAACGTTAACGACGTGTTTGAAGATCGGTACGGTTACGTTCGCCGAGGATAATTCCCGGTCGCGTCAGCGTGAACCTTTCTTTTTCCTGGCCGGGGCAGATCGTCTCTCGGTTTGACCCGTCGACACAGTTTCATTCCGTGAACGCTCAGTATCATCCGACAGGGGATCGCTGCGACTTGAATGTTGCCTACGAGCACCCGCTGCCGCGGTACCCGGTGTCCCTGACCACGGGACCCTTCGGCGGCGTCCGCGGCAGGGACTTCCTCTGCGTGCAGTGCCTCGACGGCACGCTCCTCTTCTACGAGCAGGAGATGTTCGCGTTCAAGCAAGTCCTCAGGAACCGGCTGTTGCCCGAGCCCATCGTCTACGTCGCGCGGAACGACCTGTTCATCACTTCGAACACGTCATGGTTGCTCGAATGCTACAGGCACGTTACCTCTTAAGACTGTCGTCCGCACTGAATCAACATCGAGCGACCGTTTGTTGTCTTCTTCCTCGTTTATTGGGTCAAAGCGGCGATTTTTTCAAGATAGTTGCGACATCAACTGAAAGTTGCTCGTTGTTGCTTCAGCATGGACGTAGCTTTATGCTACTACATTTTAAATGGGGTTCGAACCATTCGCGATTAGTCTAATTATAACTGACCAAGATATGTGTCCGTTGCGTTTGATCGTCCCATGAGTTTTAGAGATTTCTAGAGATTCTAAGATCGTCTACGGAGCTTCTACAGGTACCAAAGCATGGCGGAGTGGGTGCGAAGCGACGCCAGACGCGGCAGCAACGACTCCGTCGACGACAACGACGATAATCGTCAACCAAGGAGACAAGGTCGCATCGAGGCGGACCAACTAGAGCCGGACTGGACGTTTAACATCGGGGAGGCGATCCTGGACATCCAGGCGCTCACGCTTTCTAGCTTCGAGATGGGGATCGTGGTCCTTGGCGAACGGCACCTATACTGTTTGAGGGACAACTACGCGACGGTCAAGTACGCCAAGAGGCTCGAGTACAAACCGCTCTGCTGTCGAGCTTACGTTATCGGTAAAAGTTCGGACGATTCGATTAGCGCTTATTTCATACTTGGCGATGGCGATTATTTAATACTTGTCAGAGACCTATGATGCACAGCTCAAGATTTCTTATCGAGTTTTTCTATAGCAATGACTATTGCAATCGAGTAACATGTAATTCCCAGAGGGATTACTATTTAAAAGCAAAGTTCTAATAAAATACAGTAATTGAAAATCCTGCAGGCTTCCAGCAAGTAGACCTAAGTCCAACAAATTTGAACAATAAGCAGATCATTAAGCTGACACTGCAAGGCTGCTTCGAGCTGCTTATCGGCAGTGTTAAATTTCTCAGAAGCTGACAGCATTGTAGAGAAACGATTTTTAATTGAGAATATATAAGAATCGCCTGATGCTCGTCGAAGCGCAAAACTGAATGTTACATTGATTCCAGAGCCGGACGGAAGACTCATGGTGATCGTGGTGGCCGACACGAGCACGCTGATGATCTACGAGGGCACCAAGCTCAAGTGGTCGGCGCAGCTGCCCTTTGCTCCCGTGACCATCGCCAGGGCGCACCTCCAGGTAAAACGCGCGCGTACGAGCGTAGCGAGAGGGCGAGAGAGAAGAGGCTCGAACATGGACGAATGACGCCGGGGCAGTTATCGTTCCGACGTTATCTGCCGGTTATCGCAGCGCGCAGCGTCGAGCAAGGTTGCCCCGTCGTCGTTTTTCCGGAAGATACTAACTGCCGGTTATTAATTGGCTCGATACCGAGAAACGGCGACGGCCCGTCTGCGGTACGAGCGAGCGGCCTGCTCCGGTTACGGGTAACGATCCTCTTCAATGCTCCGGTTTCAGCACCTGCAAGGTGCGATCGTCGCGCTGTCGGACGATGGCCGACTGGAGGTTTGCTACTTGGGTGCGGAGCCGGGTTTGTTCGTCGCGCCACCCTTGCACTCGAGAGGGTACGATTACGCGGCCGCGGAAAACCAGCTCGCGGAGCTCAGGGCGATCCTGAAGAGGACCAAGTCTTCGGGTGAGTCGCCCGGCCCAGAAAGAACCTGAGCCGTTCAAGTATTTACAAGAGTTCTCGGTCAGATGGAACTATTCAGTTGGCTGTAATTACAAATGAATTGCCAATGAATAGCCGCAAGTGTACACATCAAAATCGCGTTTAAATAGAGGGTCGATCCAATGATGCGATGACGGACGCAGAGCTGATCGTCGCTCTTAACGTTTCACCGGATCTGGAGGTGCTAGGACGATCCATCAACGACGATGACGGCAAAGATCAGGACGATCGACCGCTGGCTTGCAAGGTTGCCATAGAGTTGTCTTCGTACGCAAGCCTTCTCGACGTCCAAATCTGTGTGGAGGTTTGCAAGCCGCTGACGGTGACGCACGATTTCCAAACCATCCCGAACCTGCGTAAGCAATTCAGTTATTAGTGTTGGCACTATTTCTGTTTGCACGAAACGATGCGCAGTATACTTGGGAAAGGATTATGAAATGTAGGAAGGTCATTTAGAAGTGGCCTGAGCGTTGTCCTAGCTTCGGGAGCAACGGAACCACGCCCATTAGAGCAAGCCACGCCTACCCGTGACTGGCCACGCCCACTCGGACCGGCGTTTTAGCGC
>CM052123.1:11718799-11758014 GCA_028454245.1 Halictus quadricinctus
AGATCAGGAGGATCGACCGCTGGCTTGCAAGGTTGCCATAGAGTTGTCTTCGTACGCAAGCCTTCTCGACGTCCAAATCTGTGTGGAGGTTTGCAAGCCGCTGACGGTGACGCACGATTTCCGAACCATCCCGAACCTGCGTAAGCAATTCAGTTATTAGTGTTGGCACTATTTCTGTTTGCACGAAACGGTGCGCAGTATACTTGGGAAAGGATTATGAAATGTAGGAAGGTCATTTAGAAGTGGCCTGAGCGTTGTCCTAGCTTCGGGAGCAACGGAACCACGCCCATTAGAGCAAGCCACGCCTACCCGTGACTGGCCACGCCCACTCGGACCGGCGTTTTAGCGCTGCTGGAACACACGGAGAAAATCTTTAGAGCTACTAATTAGTAGAATGAGTAGAAAAGAAACAACTCATATTAAAGGCGTGACTCCAACCTTCAAATCTACGGTGGTTTCATTCGGTTAAACAAATTTGTTAACGTCCGGGCAAACGTTTGAATTTACAAAACTGTTGGAACAAGAAAGTATGTTCACAAAATGTCTTTAGTCATGGATCAATTATCCATTTTCGCCCAGGTGATCGGTACATCCTGGAGACAACGGTCTACGCGAACGGGGATCTGCCGCCGATGTCGTGCGAGATCGTCGTGATCGTCACTTATCGAACGGACTCCGAGGACGGAGGATTGCGAACGGTTAGGAAGGCTGGTCAGCTGCCGCTGAAGATGATGCTGAAGAGCTGCCCGCCCGAGAACGCGACCAGCTTCACGACCGTTATTAAACGAAACGACCCGCTCGTCAGCCTGAGCCATCTGTTTCCCGGTAAGCGAACCAGGCGAACTCTGCCCGATCCTGGTTCCTCGAAGAGTCTGGGCGGCGAACACCGACAGCCCGGGCTCCCCTACGGTGTTCGGAAAATTACGATCGGAATCAAGAGGTTCCGGGCCGAAGCCTAATACGATAATGGCTGCCCCGGAACGACTGTATTCGGCGTTCTCTTTTTTCGGTCGGTCGGCGTTCACAAGGGGCAGTTTACACCGTAATCCCTATACTTCCAGAACAGGGATGTCTAAACTAGCCTCGACCAGAGGTCCGTTCGCACGGGGTCAAATAAAACCGTTTAGTTCCTTTTGCCTTGACCCTGCAACAGGGTAACAACAGGGTTGGATCATTCTTACAAATTCTTTCAACTTCTCTGATTCGGTCGTATCAAGCCAGATTGATAAGAAAAATCGATTATCCATTTTATCAACTACGACGCACTTTATTAAAAAATCTGACAAAAATTGCGAACAATGCTCCCGACAATGTCTGGCTACTGGATTTTTAAAAATCCGGTACCTCTAAAACATCTATGAAAAATATGCATTGTGTTCAGATTGTTTGAGATGTTTCAATATAAAATCAGGAATTTTAAGTTGGCGGAATTTGAAACCGGAATAAAACGTTGCTACCCTGTTCACAGAATTGACGGGAAACCGGACTCAGGGGCAGAGGCAGAACATGAACGCGTTGGGGATGCGGCACACGAGAAACGACCACGCGGTCACGATCGTTTCCGGCAACGCGAGCAATCGGTATCGGGTGCAGTCGAACGACGGACTGTCGACGACCTTGGTGGTCCAGCAGCTGATCGACAGGTTGGAGGAGAAGTCGCCGGGGGGTCTGTCGGCGACCATCGGCCAGAATCACCTTCGGCTGACCCAATCCCGAATAGAGGCGCACTTTCTCGCTCGCCGAAAAATCGAGGCGATCACGGTTGGGTCGCAATCCCTCTCGCTGCCGGCCTCGCAACATCCAGAAGCTCATGGTTTTCGTTTTCTGCGCTAGAACGAGATCGGGCTGCTCACCGTTCAGCTAAGGAACATCGAGAAGAAGATCCTGCGCGCTGTGCGCGAGAGGAACACCGGATCCCTCGCCGACACTGGGCTTCCGTTTCTCCTCGAAGCGACCTACGTCTCCATTTTCGCGCGTCTCGAGGACCTCATCGCTGCCAGAGCGGTAAACTTGTGGCAAAACACCTGCAAAATTGTAACAGATATAGTAGATTACTAGACTGCGGATTTTATGCGTTCATGAGATGGCGCAATTTGAAACAGTAAAGGAATTAACACGGTCCGAGGACGTCGATACGTATTACTTTCAATTTCTCAAGATCAGTAAAGAGAAAAAGAAATGTTGATCTGTCTTCTGTTTCTTGAAATTGATCCATGTTTATCTTGCACAAAGATCCGCAGTCTATACAAAGAATCGCGAAGACAGAGTATTGTACAGTCCTACAAGAAGGCAAAAATGTTCGAAGCAAACTTGTTCAAAAGACTCAACGACACCTGTCGTTCAAGCACTCTATAAACTTGCTTCGGGCGATTTATGCGAGGGTAACTGGAGCTTCGCATAAACTGCATTTCGCGTTGCAGGCGCGGGACCGAACCGGCCACGAGCTGAGCTGCAGCTGCAAGCTGTTGTTGCTGCTGTTGCGATTGAACGCGAGCCAGGAGAAGTACGCGGTGATCGAGGCTGCGATCGGTTTCGATCCGAGGCCCTGCGACCGATTCGTAAGTAGAATCCTCTGTCCGGCGAGTTCTCGAGACGCTGACTTTTCCTCGAACGTTCCTCGCCACCTGTCGATTCGTTGCACGCCGCAGGACTGGGAAGAGATCGCCGACGCTGCGCTCACCGCCATTCTCAGGTCCGTTTCCAAGAAGCCCGCCGTCCTGGAGACGAAACCGACCGCGTGGAACGCGATGGCGCCCATCGCGTCCATCAAGGAACTGGCCAAGCTCAAGAAACGCTTGGTGCACGCGATCGAGCGCGTGGACGACGCGAACGGGTCCGACATCGCCGAGGTCGAGCCCGGAGATCAAAACGACTCTGCGGCCTCTTAACCCTGCTGTGGGGTCTCGCGCGACCCCGACAACGTTTCTTGTACACCACCGACTTCCGCTGCACAGTCTTTGCAAATACACAGAGTCCCCTCAAATCGTACTCTTCTATTTTCTAGACCCAACATCTCCTGGAGCAATGGCGGCTCGCGTAGAGGCACTGTGGAACTGCAGCATAACGTTTAACATAGTAAAATGATAAAAACATCTTTGTATGAAACTCTGCGCTTCATAGTTGTGCGCATACGCACACAGGAAGCTGAAATTTCCTGGAGCTGCACCCCCACTGACCTGGAGAGATCATTCTTAACTCTGTTGTGGGGTCTCTCGCGACCCTGAACATTTGTGTCAATTCTCAGCATTATACTACGTAACCGAGCGCTTGGTTTACGTTCTGATGCGTCCGTCGTTGAGCGAACATTATCGTAGAATGAATTACGATTGTCTGATGACACCGTGTACATTTTTCTTTCTACTTTTTAAAGTGATTTAACGAAAAATAAAATACTAGGCCTGCTGAGGGTCGGGATCGTCAGTATCGTCGAATACTTTGTCCAACTGGAATATCTCCTGGATATTTAATAACGATAATGGTCATAACTGCCGTTGTATACGCGACACATGACTAGAAATATTGTTGGCTTATTAGGTAAACGAGTAGAGTATAGACACTTTATTTTACCTGGATGCAGGTACTCTATGAAAACATCTTAGCAGACTCGTATAGTGTGCCGTTGCAGTTGCGCGAAGTAGAAGCTTCTCTCGATTTTTCTTCCCGATCACCGCGCGTCGCCTCTCGATTAAAAATAATGACATCAAGGTCGCAGACGTTGTTCGTCCAAGGCTGGCAGAAGACGCTGCGCCAGCTAGAACGCACGAAAAATCGACGCGGGAAGCTTATTGCTACCATCATTCGTTCCGCTGCCTAACTTCGCTATTCAGATATTTAAACAAATGCGACGCACCTCGTTTAGAAAACAGTCATGGATTCTGAATAACATACTACGGCCCTAAACGGTGACGTGTACAGAATTGCTTTCACTATCTTTAACTGTGAGATTGCGAACGTGTTAACACACTAAGCCTACCAAGTATTACAAGTATAATATTAAACAGTATGGTGCGCATTGCTTTCGAGAAATGCGGAGACTGAATTTACACGGATTCTGCGCCGTTTTTATCGGAGTAATATACTTCAACGATTTCCCATCTTTATAATTTCAGTAATTGTGAAATAAGAAACCGGTCGTTTGACCGTGGCAGCGAACGCGTTGAAGATCGGCGAGCTGTATAAAACGGCTTTTGTACAAAGCGGTTGTAGAATGAAAACGCCGTACGATTGAGACCGATCGCAGGGGACGGTAACTTTTATGTAACAGCTCGTGCGTCGCGAACGATCGGATAATTTTGTTCCGTGGAGTATTCAGCGGAGAAACCCGAGGAAACGCGCGGCTCGGCTCGGATCGCCACCGGTGATTCATTCGGCAACGAGACGCGAGGCGCCGCGATTCTGCTTTTCCGAGGTTAATTAATCGAAGGAACGCGAGCCGAGAGGTCTACGCTCGACAAGGAGCCGGCCTCCACAGTGCCAGCTTTGTCCGCGGATTTTCTTCTGGCCGAATAATGAGCGCGGAACCACCGCCGCCGTCTGCTTGAAATTTTGTAACCCGACCGGACTCCGACGAACTTTCTCGATCGCCGATTATTCTCTTATAAATATTATCCGTTACACGGTTCAATCGTACCCTCTCGACTACGTTTAGGTCGACTAGTAAACGCTCGTTCGATCCTACACTTTGAAAGATCCATATGAAGAGCTCAGATCGATAAACTGTCATCTTATAGGTCACCTTAGAGGTGACCGATTGTTGCCCCGAATATTTACAGACTGTTTGTCGCTCCGAACGATTAGAAAACCTAAGTGGGCAGTCATGGCTAAATCGAGCTGACCGTTTGTTGCCCTGAGCTCTTCATACATGCTCGTATCGCAGAACGGATAGAATATTAGTACAATTTCAATCGAGCAATCGACGAATTCACGAGTTTTTTCGCATAGTCACTTTCCCAGGCATATTTCAAGAAAAACGTGGACGAACTTGATTTACTGTGGGAGTATGGACATTGTTTCGATACTTGAGAAGCAACCTGGCAATTGCATTATTGTCGACTTGATCTTTTACACGAATTTCATGAAAGTAGCTGACACGTATTGCGTTCCAAGAATGACAAGATTGAATTTATCTAGGTTTCTCGCGATTTTCATTAGAATTAGACTCCGGATTTTTATGCAAAATGACACAGGAGCTACGCAGACATTTACCGTGAATTCTCGATATATGTCGACAAGACGGGCCTTGCCAGCGTCATGTATCGTATAGGGGTATACCCCGCGGTAGTGGGGATAATTCCGCGACGTTTATCATCCAGGCTTTGGCGACATATACAGAGAAATCACTGTGTATCGTTTCTTAATGTTATCGGATTGCGGGCGTATCTTGCTCGATCGAAATTCGTCTAGATCGATCGAACAGCTACCGAATGAACGTCTCGTCGAACGGATCGTTTCGTTTCGCACGAGATCGAATGCGCGTAGCTTCGCAGCAGTCTGTTGCTAAGAAAAATGCGCTACGAGGACGCGGTTACGTCTTAGCGGATTCGCAACGGTAATCGTTCCCGCGACGGATCGTTCTTCGACTTCCGGGAATACCGATCGTGAAGCTGCGGTCCGAGGTTCCGCGTAATTCGCGCGCTTCTTTCGCAGGCGGAAACACGTTCGCAGCGAACGGTAGCGACGCGACGGGAAGAATCATCCGTGGAGAGAAAGAAGGTGAAAGAGAAAGAGAGAGAGAAGAGAGAAAGAAGAAGAGGACCCTCGCGCGCAATGTTTGTCACCGGTGGATGTCTCATCGAGGATGCGGTATTTCCTCTAACGCGCCGCGCCGCACCGTTTCCGACGATGAACGAGCGTTCGTCGAATCGGCCTCGGACAAAAGCCACCGCGCGATAAAACCGCTCGCGATCGCGGCTGAGGCACGCACGTTTTTCGCCAACCGAACTCGAAACGCGACTGTATCATGTCGGCTCGATTGCAAGTCATTCTATCCGAGACCGTTCAGACACATTAGCAGTAAAGAGTCTTTTTTTCCAGCTGGACAATTCATGGTAACGAAAGCCTGTGTCAGAAGAGATGATGATTTTTCTTGGTTTGATTCCCTTGGATGCAGCGCTTTGGCTAGACGCAGGTAGAGGCTGCTCTGTGGGGCACTGTGGGCGGCCTCCGTCGAAATTCGGAGCAACTAAGCCACGCCCACACAGGACGGGTCACGCCTATTCTCCAAAGAAATAGTAAGACAGCTGTATTGCTCAATCTCTGGCACCGTTTGCTTAGATGCATCAACACGTTAACTGCCACGTCAGTGACATCTATCCGATACAACTTTTTGACTAGATTACAACGTTAATTCGTACGGTAGTATAAGGAAACAACGGTGACTATAATAAATCCTGACTTATCGGTTACGGGTTCGATGCAAAAAATTGATTAGATTTCTTAGAACTCACGCTGGCGTGGCATTTTTTAATAATTGCTTCTGGTAAAAAGAGACACAATACTAACATAGTCCATGTTTAGATTGTTTTTGGACGAAGAGCGAGAGGGCAGCTGAGAGAACAATAATGTTTTCTGTCTTTGTTTGCGACGACGTTTTGCGCACGAAAGTGTGAAAGTTTTCCGACCGTGGTAGGCTTTTCTCTGGGACGAAGAGGCGACGCAACCCTAAACGACGTTCAAACGCAGCTGTCGCGAGCGGAGCGAACGCGTGCTCTTGGTGTCGCGTGCGCGTTGAATCCGCGTTGCAGTCGCGGCGGTGTTTTCGAGGTCGTTCGAACGCAATTCCGAACGACGCAATCGGGAGCGTAAAAGGAAGAAGGTTGCGGCGTGTACGGTACGCCGCTTGTAATCTTGATCGGGTTTCCGGAAGCGACGTATCCTGCAACGGCCGCGGACGAGGCGAGAAACCGGCGAGGACAGAGGAAACGCGCGCGAGAAAGAGAGCGGAGAAGGAGCTCGGACCGAACGAGGCAAAGAGCCAGAGCCTTTATCGGTCGGCTCTCTCTCTGCTGGAAACTAATTAGCGACCGCCGCTTGCGTTGCTCTCGCAATCAATTGTTTCCGGAAGGCGAACCCGATTCTCGTCGCGAGAAATGGGACAGAGGACGCGGAACGCTTTTCCGAGAACCGCCGGGGATCCACACAGATCACACTCGGAGAGAACGGTGTCCTTCGTTATCGTCCTGGACGGTGGAGCTTCCCCTAATCGCCTGGCAGAGTCTGCTGATTATTGGAGACCTTAGCGAGGAAATGTTTCTTGCGTCAGACAATTAAATTTACCCCTAAAATTAAACTTTTCATATTAAAATAATAAAATTAATTTTTTGGCAATATTGCAAAATATATAGAACGATACATACTTTCACTAACAAACGGATTTGTCCATTTGTCCGAGGTCTGCTACCAAGGTCTTCAATTGTTGTGTCAGTGGCTGTAGAGTTTGTTGCGATAGAGCAATTGCAATAAGCAACCGAAAGGGAAACACCGGAACACCGCTCCTTCATTCTTCTCTTGCATTGGAATATTGATACAGTAGGATTTTGTTACAGAGTACAGACCGCGGACATCTGTACCACCTGCTGATTGGTAAAATGAAAGAGAACGTTTGGCAAAGTTTAGTTAGCGGAGGTTTATCGTTTGCAACGGTCCATCTCCTCTAGGTGGATGTCGTAAGCCTGGTCAGCAACTCGTACGACCTTTTCAAGAGCAAAGATTCATAGCAAATCCCATTTAAACGAAGTCGAATCTCGTTAAACTTTGTATTCTACTGTTTCTACTACAAAGATGTTACGGAAGCTGCAAGCGCATGAAGATTCGAAGCCCGTCGCTTAAAATGCAACAGTCGCTGCGATTATCAATCATGCACAGTCACGCGTAATTCCAGCGAATTGCTATCGGGTGAACAGCGGATTTCTATCAACTATGCGAGAATTGCAACGAAATTACAGTTTCTCTTCGGAGTTCGTCAATTGCACCGAGACAATCTCGTGTCTCTCGCAGATGCTGTACTGCAAGACGTTGTTGCAGTGTTCCTTTCTGCCAGCAACTGGTCGAAGATTGAGCTATAGAGCTACTAAGAGTAGGCGTGTCCTATCCTGCATGGGCGTGGCTTCGTGGCCCCGAATTTCGACGGTGCCGGTGCACATTGTCCCACAGAGCAGCCTGCACCTGTGTCCAGCAAAGACGTTGCATCCTGAAAAATCAAATAACAAAGATCATGATCTATTTTGCCACGAGTTTTCGTTAACGCTGTCGAGGCAAAATGTTTGTCGAATGCTCCGGCGGGCAGGACACAAGGTGGGAGTGCAAACTCTTCTGGGAAAAGCTTGTGTCGGACTCGTTATCGGCCGGGAGGATAAAGACGGTTGGTCTCGGGCATTCTTTGACATCGTGAAGTCAGACGGTGAACGCAGAAACAAGACCCGCGGGGTTCCACTTGAAGATTCCTCTGTTCGGAGAGCCGCGATCGCGGTAATAGTACATTGGCAGAGCGGAAAGAGGGGTGGAGGTATCTTGTCGGCACGCATGATTTAAGAGCGGACCACCTTGCCGAATTCTCCATATCACCGTGAACCGGACCACCAATGGAGTTCCACCGACGAGGACTAAGTCACCGTGAGAGCGGTAATCGGGGATAACGAGGGGCCGGAGGGCCCACGCGGTTAGAAGAATCCTCTCAGGACTTCGTTCCGACCAATTACCTTGCTCCTCGACTCCTACCCTAAATACCTATTGCCTCTCTACTTCGGAGGTCGATATCCGTGCGGGCCGGGGCCCCTGGCAGGCCCGCGGTCGGTTTTCGGGACCCTTATCCTCTCGGACCCCTGGGAACCGGCCATTTCACGCTTTTCTTCGATCGAGCGAGCGTCCCTCTTCCGCGGCGTGCAGAACGATTGCGCAGAAATTAAGTGCTCGCGAAAAAAAAGAAGCGCTCGATTCGACGGATCGCGTGAATCATCGCGAAAACGCGTCCCGGACGGCTCCGATTCGAGGAAAATCGCTGCGGCCCCCGCACTGCGAGCGGGTCCTGCAGATCAATGGAAAGATAGAAGAAGGAAAAGAGAAATGGAGAGAGAAAGAGTGATAGAGAGAGCGCTAATGACTCGTTTCCGCTACCCTCGCAAAATTTATAGCCCGACCTTGGCTCGAGCCCGAAACACCGATCGTTTCCGACGAGGTGCGTCGAGGCGTAGGATCGCGCCGGAAATAGAATTGCGACTCTGTTTTGCGCGTAGTTCCCGACTCGTAGATCGTACGCGACCGAACTGTTCAGCATTCGCGGTCGGTTTATTTTCCCAATTCAAACAAACTCGCGGCAGAGCCCGTCCCGTGGCCGCTAGCCGGGAACGCCTGGAACCTGTCCGTCGGTACCCGCATGGTTTTTCTCCGTCGCGTCTAATTGTGACCGAGAAGAAACGCGTCCTGCGCCGTCCAACGGTCCGTCGCTGGCGGAACACCGAGCCCGAGTAGCCCGACGCGCAAAAAGAAGACCAACGGGTCCCGGAAAGACGCGGGGACCACCGCACCGTCGCGGTCCGGCGTCTTCTAATCGTTCCCTCGGTCCTCGCCGATGCTTCTTCGGCCGATGCTACTGGCCCCGGGAGCCACACTGGACAGAGGTCGCTCTGTGGGGCAACACTTTGGCCCCGCTGCATTGGAGGCGACGACAAATTCCATTCATTCAGGGTAGTCTGTAATAAGATACAAGTAATTAGGGAGTTAGAGATTTTCAGAGAGTGCAGAAGCTAGATTGGCCAAGGTCAGAGCCCCACAGGGCAATATTTTGGACTGCTGAGAGCAACGGAGCCTTCGCACACCGGGGACACAAGGAGAATAGTCTTCTATCACTAATAGTTTTCTACAGAGACTCATGCATTTAGGAAATTAAACTTTTAGAGGATGCAGTGGCTAGATTTGCCAAGGTCAGAGCCCTACAGGGCAATATTTTGCACCACTGAGAGCAACAGAGCTGTCGCACATCGGGGACACAAGTTGAACAGTCTTCTATTAGTAATAGTTTTCTACAGAGACTCGAGCATCTAGGAAGTTAGAGACTTTAAGGAGATGCAGAAGCTAGACAAGACACCATGAGAGGCGAGGGTAACGAAGCCACGCTCATTCAGGACAATCTATACATAGAGACGCAAGGGTCTACTTTGTCGAAGATGAGAATAACAAAGCCACCGTATGGAGGGTGGTCGTATATTACCAGCATTCTACTTGTTTGTGATTTTAGCCTAATTTCCTGAGTTCCTGATTTTCCAGATTGAAATCTTATGGATCTCCTGTGAAGTCAGACCGCGAGAGCAGCAAGCACCAAGAATTTGGACTGCAAAACGGTGAATTTGCAAAACCTATAATACGAACGAACAACGAACAACTCACTCACTCACTTTCATTTGTTATTCGTTATTCGAATAATGCCCGACTCTTTAGGCGGGCGAGTGAAAGAAAGAGAGAGAAAGAGAGAGAGAGTGCGAGAGACGAAATGGTTGGAGGACGCGCGTGGAATTCCGGCGGCCTTGCGCTCGTTACGCGAAAGCAAAAGCGAACGTGTCCGCACAGTTGGCGAACGTTGGAGGATTCGCCCCCCGCGGCGAGGAACCGCTGCGATCGCCAGCGATCGCGAGACGATCGATCGCGATCGTCCGTGTTGTTTCTCGGATCGACGGTACGCAACGACGGTCGTAGCCGCGATAATAAGCGAGCTCCGAGAGCGGCGAGACACAGAGGCACAGAGGGATCGCGACTCGTGCCTCCCGCCGGTGCATCGGCTTCTTCTTGCCTTGTTCCTGCTTCGCGACCGGTCGCGCGCGCGCGCTTCCACGAACCGGAGAGGACCTAACGAGCGGCAGGTACTCGCTCTGCGAGCCGCTGCAACGGGGGACCGCTTCCACTCGACGAAAGGCCAGGCGGAAAACAGAGGCGGACGACGAAGAAGGGACCGAGAGTAGCCGGTCGATAAGCATCTCGGGTACAATAAGCCAAACCGGGAGGATCTCTTTCTCCTATTCTCTTTCCCTGGGGGTACTCCTCGGTCTGCGAACATAATTCCTCGCTGTTTCCCATTTTTCTTTTCACGTCGAGGACATGGCATGGCCCGTGCGGCATGGTCTCCGTTTAAGCTAAAAGTAATATAGAGTAAGGATCTCCAAAGAATATCAAAGAATATCGAATCTAAATTAAATATGAAGGAATACCTATGTTATCCCATAGAAATCGAGAGCCCATTTTGATTAGGCGTGGCTTCGTTGCCATCCACAGATCGTGCTAGGCTCTCCGGTGCAATCAGAGCAAGAGAGGCCATCTCCGATGATACTGGGAGCAACGAAGCCACGCCTATTCGGGGCAGGACACGCCTACTCTGCTCTGATTGTGCAAGGCTTTACAGCGCCAGGCATTTAGGTGGGACAAGCGCGTGCATGATTTGCTCCTTGGGGCGTAACCTTAGCTCAAGGCTGCCGAACTTCTTCCCCGACTCTGAATACGCTTGTCTGATTAGTCAGACGCACACAGTCGTGTCACACGCGTCCTGCTATTCGCTGAGAAGATTGCCATCTCTTCAGGTGTATCGTCAAGACTTCGCTCAGCTTGCCGTTCCGGGTCTCCTCTCGTGAGACGCGCAGTACCCTAACCTACTGAAATTCGCATCAACGAAGCCACGCTTACTCGTAGTACTCTGGATAAGTGAGAAAACGGCGCGCTATTCGCTATTAACGCGGTTCATCCATCGCGCTAAGGAAAATGCGGATTCGAGGGCAGAGAGCGTGGTGCTGGTGCTCGGAGCGTGAAGGGACAATGGTCCCGCGACTAGCCGTGGAGATCGGTGTCGAAACGATAATTGAATTAGTCCGGGCGACGGTGTGGCGAGGCGAGGAGCGTACGGTAGCGCGACCGAGTTCGCCGGTTGTCGCTCTCGGGTCGTTCGAAATCTCTCTGCTAGAGTTTCTCTCGAGCGCCGTTCTCTTCTCCGGTTCCGAGAGCGTACTACTCTCCCAGCCACTCGCTGGTTCTCCTCCTCCTGCTCCGGCGTCTCCTCTCGCGTCCACACTCTGTCCACTCCGGCTCCTCCAGTTTCTCCTGGTGTGTAGATATCGGCGACTCGCGCGCTACCACCACCACCACCGAGAATCAGCTTCGCCATCGCCACCGTCGCCGCCACCGCAACCGCTATTGCTCTTGCTATTGCTGTTGCTGTTGCTGTTGGTGTTGCTGTTGCCTCGACCGCTCCGACCGCTTGGACACGACCATCTCCGCCGTAGCCACCACTCTCGGACGCTGCGCGGCTCGGCTCGGCTCGGCTCGCCTGTCCCCTCCGTGCCCCCGGCGGCTCCATCGTCCACGACGGGACGGGAACCTCGTTACTCCGGCGGGGCACGGTGGTGGAAGTCCGCAACGGAACTTTGGTGCAGCTGCGACGAGCAGCTGACGCGGAATCCTCAGTTAGTCGGTGTTCGGACTCGAGTCGCGAACGAACGCGGCCCGATTTCGTGCTCGTTCGCGAGATACCGCTCTCGCGCGCGCGGTCGACGCGTACCACCGGAGAGGAAAACAAAACGCAAACGTCGCAAACTCTCTTTCTCTCTCTCTCTCTCTCTGTGCGTGTCTGTCTGTTCGTCGGCTTCCTCACACCACGCACCACCGGTGTTTCTCAGTGTTGCGTTCGATGTCTGTGCCGAGATACAGTTCGTTGATTTTCGAATACTAGATCGACGTTACACGCGGTGATTGAATCTGCGGTGATAGATACATAGGAGAGAGAAAGAGAGACCAGAGGCAGACAAGAAAGACAGACAGAGCGAGCAGAGGCGTCACGGAAACGCGTGTGCAAGGAGAGCGGGAAACGCTCGTCAAATGAACGGACCAGCCTCGGACGGTCGCGGGCAAGAGAAAGCAGCCTCGTCGACGCGTCGACGCCGTGTGTCGAGGATCCGCGACGACCCGTCGTGTGCGTCCAGTGGTCGTCGGCCGCGCGGACTCGCCCCGGCGGTGCTCGAGCGAGCGCGTTCTCGCTCGCGCTCGCGCGAGCGCCGCGAGACTCGCTTAGCCGCCATCGTCCTCGTCAGAGTCGTCACCGCACCCGCAACTAGTTCTCCTCGCCGAGGCGAGGAGCCCCCGCGTCGTCACCGTCTCTTCTGGTGAGTGGAAAATCGAATAGAAGCGGATCTCGTGCGACCAAGGATCGATGATCGAGGAGCGAGCCGATCGAGGACCCGAGGCGGCGCGGACCCGTCTGACAGCGGTGCACGGCCAGACAGATGTCGCGAGCGGCGCGCGATCGAACCGAGCCGGCCCGAATCGGCCCGAACCGATCCGAGACACGTTCTCCGTCTCGTTCGCTCGCTTCGGCCGCGCTGCTCGCCCACGTCGCCTCGTAAAGTAGGCGTCCGTGTAAATACAGTGGCTCACGAAAGTATTCGAACGCTCGCTATTAAAAGTTTAAACAGTAAAAATATACACGTTAGCCTTAAGTTCTGAAAGTAATGTTCCTAGTACTATAAGGCGCAGGTGTCGAGATCGTATACACAAAAGCTCGGCCGTGTCGGATAATGTTTATAGAAACTACACCTACCGGAACCGTGTAACAAAAGTATACGAACGGTGTTAATTATGCGCACCTTTTTTTGTGTCGACGCATTACCTACCGGCTATTATTTCGTAGCCTATCGAAATCTATATTTTGCATATACAACACGGATACCTCGTGTCTTTGTAGTAGTGATGACGTTACCTACAGACGTTATGTCTAGCTTGTATATTTTTACTGTTTAAACTTTTAACGTCGAGCGTTCGAACACTTTCCTGAATCATTATGTACGCGCGCGTACGCTTAAGCTACGTTTTCACGTGACGGTCCGCGATTATCTTCGCTTTTGTTTATGTTCCTTTCGCCGGTTTTTTAATCGCTCGCGGGTCACCCCGTGGAACACGGCGGCCCTGCTCCTGGAAACAGTAGTGTTTTTGTCGAATCGAGACGGAAACATCGGCGAAACTTGCCGCTCGCAATGCTAATCGCCCTGGTTTCCTTCCTCCTCGTCGCTGGTGAGCACCATTAACCCCTCCAGAGATCGGTAAGAATCGCCAGGTAGAACGGACGCGTATGAAATCATTTCGAATAGCGTTTTCTCAGGCTGCGTATAACATTGAACTCATTTTGCCCGTTGCGTACAGAAAACCGGTACTTTTGTTGAACTCAATGTTACCGGGGTAGTTTCATCCCTTCTCCTACACTGCAAGGTGTCTTCGTCTTCTTACCATGGTAACACCGCGCATCCGGATTGCCTGCGACAATAACTGTGTCAATGATAATAATCAGTTTTTGCTTCAAATTACATGTGCACTGATAAACAACCGTGTAAAACGCCGGTCGTTCAACCCTCGAATGACGGTGACCGAGTCCATTTTGACCCGGTATTTCAGACGAATCATCTGGCTATTAATCCGGTGATTAATACTCTCGGGATAGTTCAGCGTTCCTCGAGGCTGGATTGAAGCTGTCACAGTAGTTCGAGAACCTGCTGATTCAACCTGCTTGTGCCTGTGCGATCGCATTAGCCGAGGGTGTATATATTCTGTTAGTCATAGCTATTTTTCTCTCGCCGAAAGGGTGACGCACGTTCGATCGATCGTTACCTAAAAAGTTCACATTTCAGTAAAACGTACTAAAAAAGTCTAATTCTACTTCTAATCTTACACTATCCCCCCAAACGTTGCTTCAACAGCGAAGGGATGAAACGAGATTGTTAAACAACGACCTAAACGAACTGGTGGTACCCTTGAATTTGTCTACTTGTCGAGGGTCGAACTCTAGAGAGCCTAAATATACAGGGCGATCAACTAAGTATGCCACCAGAATCACATGTAAACTGTTTGGTATATGAAAAAACGGTTTCAAGCAAAAGTTGCATGGTTTGAAGAGTGGCATATAATGCAATCATTATTTTATCTTCTCGGTCTTTTATCGAGATATAAAAGCCATCCCTATAAGGTATATGAAAAACTAATAGTTACCGAGATGTTCTCCATAAATGATTTTGTATAATGTTCTCGATTGGAGTAAATACATTTGATAAATGTATTAAATGTATTAAATTCAGATAAATAATCTGTGCGTGATTTAGGCGGCACATCCTGCAGAGAATCGATGGACGCTTCATCGTCGGACGATATCAGAAGCTTTCTGAAACAGAGGAGAGACGAGCGTGAGCGCGAGAAGACCGAGTTGTTGCAAAATCCTCGGCGACAAAAACGCCGTGGGGCGACCTTAGCCATAATGTCACGTGAAAACGTAGCTTTACGGGCGCGCATACCGACGCACACACGCGGCCAGGTTGCGCGCAAGCCCTTCTCGCACTGCACGCACCTGTTCCGTTGTTGTCGTTCCGGCGCGCGGCGTGCTTGCACGCGACAGCTCGTGCCCGTGCCACTTGCCTGCCGTTGCTGCTGAAGAGAACAACGTTGCTTGTCCCTCGACGGAGATGTACCGACGGAAAACTTGGTCTCATCATCTCCGTCGTCGTCGTCGCTCTTTTCCTCGAGGGAATCGTCCTCGCGGTACTCGAGGAACGCGATATCGGCCGCGGATCCGCGTGTCCCCCTTGCTCTTTCTCTCGTTCTTTCTCTTCCAGTCTCTCTTTATCTCTCTCTCTCTCGCTCTCTTTCTCTCTCACTCTCTCTCTCTCCCGAACGCTTCGAGCCGCTTGCGAGTGCTCCGGTAAACTCGCCGGTGCTCTCGGCTCGAGCACGCGAGGTCGCAGTCTTCCCTCTCCCTCTCACCCTTTCTCCGTTGACGCGTCTCTTTGTCTTTCGACTTCCTCGGCTTCCCACCTATACGTTCTCCCGTCTATACTCTCGCTTCTTCTCGCGGTCTCGCTCCCTCGCGTTTCCCTTTCTCTATGGGAGCGCGTGCCGCCGCCGATTCCGCACGGAAAAATCATGGAGGACAGCGCGCGCGCTCGCCGATCGCGGACTATGAATTCCACTTGGAACGAGTTACGTGATCAGCAGTTGGATCGGAGCATCTTCTTCGGTTCCTGATCTTCTTTCACTCGCTGCACCCTTTTCAAAGTCTTCCTCGACTCGCAGTCTCCTTTTCTAAATACTTCTTAATCGGCATTTCGAGATCGGGCGAATTTTTAGCTGAAAAGCACACGAAAGTTAACGCATTATTTACCGGTGATTATTTTATAGTTTTTGGAAGCCTGCAATCCATGACCAAGGATTTTTTAATGGACCTTTCAACAGCAATTTCAATCGCGAACCAACAAGTCACCCTCAATAACGTGTTCTAGTAATTCCGTTTGGAATTATTGTGTAAAAGAAGATTTCTGAGCGTTGATTCGGAACAGTACGAACCATTGAAAAGCCTATTAATAGGCTTCTGGTAGATAAAGTGTTAAGAACAATACAATCGAACTCTCTTCGTGGTCGAAAGAGTAAAACGTGGACCGACAAATCAATCGTTCAGATTCCATACAGACAAAGATTGTTCGATTCCCTTTCGGAGATAGGAGATACCTCACACAAAGCGGAAGTTTCTGACAAGTGATTTCCGCACAATTGTTGCTACGTCAGAAGCAATCTCAAATGGTTCAACTGTTCTGGAAGCCATGTAGTCGAATAATACTTCCAAAGGTCCGAGTCAAAATGGAAACATCAATTTGCACGAAACTAGTGTGTTGCAAGTATGCAGTATTTTGAAGCTCCTGGAATCATGCGATCTGCTGAGGGTTGATCCGCGGGAGGAGCGTTCACCGCGAAGCATGTTCGATGGCGCCGCGCCGTCTTGCGTTCGCGCGACTCCGAAATCTCTGTGGCCGAGCGGTTCTCCTATACTTGTTTCTCTTCTGGTCGATCAGCCGCATTCTTCCAACGACTCTTCTTTATCCAACGGTCGAAATCGTAGATAGACGAAAACTGGTCCGGTCCATTAGGCCGTCGAGGTAGGAGGAGGATGACGATGCTCGGGGCTCGCAGCGTGTCGCATCGCGTCTCGATGGTCGGAGGCGCCGCGTCGCGTCGCGTCGCGTCGCGCCGCGAGAGGAAGATGGCCAGGGTCGAGAATCGATCCGGGGGCCGAGTGGAAAATTTCGCTGGACTTTCTAGGCTCGGTGTTGCGCTCGTAGGATTGGCCGCATTCGCGTCCGTCGCGGCCGTAGGAGAGATTCGATCCGCGAGACGCGCGGATTATATGCAAATCCTGCGCGGCGAACACGCTCGGCGTTCGCCGGTTGGGCGCTTAGCGCCCCCGGAGATCGCGAGAGGATCCTTGAGCGCTGAAAATCTCGGCGCCTGGGTCTGCGTATTGCTACGATCGAGACCCGAGCCGAGCCGAGCCGAGCACCGTGACGGAGCGGGTCGCGCGAGCATGAAAACGCGCGAACGAGAGAGCGAGAGACAATGGCCGAGGGAAAATTCCGTGAATCGCGGTCGAGAGCGCGAGAGCTCGGATCGATCGCGCTCGAACGATTGCGAAACCGAACGCCTATCGATCGCGCTCGCCGCTTGCGAGCCGTTTACACCGGCCTCGCCCGCCGATTTCCTTATCCTCAGCAAATCCCCCTATAACGCGGTTTCCATAGAGAGCGGAGCAACATTTACGATTTCTATGAAATTCAATTTAATTTTAGTAATTCTGAATTTCTTGTAATACGGTTTCCATATAATAATTAATCGCGTTATAGGAAGGCTAAATGTAATTATTCTCGATCGGTTCCCGTGGATCTATCTACGCAACTCGCTTTCTCTCTCTTTCTCTCCGAAGGGCGAGTCTTTCTTGGAAACGATAGGCCACAGAGACACCGGCAGTTATGGCTTTTTCGAAGAAAGATTCCGCGGGCCGCGCGTCACTCGTCAAAATATACACCGATTCAGCGCAAACACGCGCCCACAGACGGAAGGTTACGACGCCGAGCGTCGTCGTCGTCGTCGTTGTCGTCGTCGTCATCGTGGTCGCAACGGGAGCGAGCCAATTCTTCATTCCGGTTCGCCGAGCGTGGACGCAGGGTGGCTGCCGAGGGTGCGCAGTGAAATAGTTTTGATCGTTATTCGTTGATGTGCCAGGCGAGTGAAACGACCTCCGACCTACGGACAGGAAAACGAAATTTTAACACTTCATCTACCGGAAGTCTATTAACCCTTTGCGCTCGGGGTTATTTCAACTCCGAAACCAAACGTCTCTTTCGGACAGGAATATTTTCATATGATTTCTCTTTTATGATTGATAATACTCTTTTATTCCAGAACTTGCTAAAACATTATATAACTCGGTTGTTTTCCCTTACGTAGCTTTGCCAATCTATGTAGAACAGTTGAGAGATAGTGCAATTGTTGTTGCGTACCATGAAATTATAACATTATTAATGAATGTAATGTAATTCAGTATAAATGTTCAGTAATATATTAAATACAAACAACAATGTGAGCAATTATTTTGAGTAATGGCATAGCAAATTTTCCGCCTCAGAGTCTCGTCACTCGAGCGCTAAGGGTTAATAGAATTCTACTTTTATTTTTAAAATCTTCTTTTATATAATACTACCACACGAAATGATTAGATTCATCAACCGGGTGTAACTCGTAGATTTACGATTGAAATTGCAATTGCTATTGATCCGGATCGATTAGAAAGCTCTTTCAAAAATTCTATTTAGGAGATATAGAAACGTTTATGGTTGTGCTTACCGAAGAAAGAACCCTCGCGCGTCGTCCTCGTCACTTCCGTTTCGAGGTGTACGAGGCTGTAAAGTGGAGTCGTTCATTTATTATTTATCGATGCGCGCCTGGGTGGGAACACCCCACGACACCAGGACGGCAAAATGATATAATAAAATAGGTATAGTGCTTAGTTGTGCTCACCGTTGAGAGGACCGTCGGCGTCGGTGCTTCCGCCTCGGTTCGACACTGTGAAAATTTTCATTTGTTAACGATATCGCTTTCTGTGATCAATAGACGGCGGGATGTTTATGCAAAATAAAAATTGTGTATTGATTTTAACACCCAGGAGAACTGCATGGACATTTATATCTTCTTTGAATAATTTTAGTGAGCTGAAAATCTCACGGCAGTATTTTAAAATCTTCTAAATGGCCGCATTCCTTTGCATCTCGTCTACTCATTGTTTTCATAAATGCATGAAATCTGCAATCCAGTGATCAATTTTGAAATACTCCTCGAGGTCCAGACGTCCTCCCCGAAGGGTTAATGCATGAGCAAAGTATAACAACCGTTTGGTATATGTGTTCAGAGGATCGTCGCCGGCGAGAACGAAGGACGAACGGGTTGCGACCATCGCAGACGAGGATGGAGCCGAGGACGCGGTTGGCCCTAGCTCTGACCCTGACCTTGCTGTCGTCGCTCGCAAGGTGCAACGCCTCGGAGAGCATTATAGGTGAGTCGGTATAAAGACGTTTTCGCCGGTTCGATTCGGCGGCCCGACTCCGTCCCGATCGCGTTCTCCGCTCGTGAACGCGTCACGCTCCATTTGCTGGTTTTCAACGCTCTATTCTTAGTCTATCACCATTATCTCTGCATCTATTTGCGTCGGTGCAGGCCGAGTAGAGTGGAGTAGATTGGAATCGCATTAAAACAGAATAGAGTGGAACTGAGTCGGGTAGTGACAGAATAGAGTGGAGTAGAGTAAAATAGAGAAGAGTAGTTCACGGCAGAATAGAATAGAATAGAATAGAGTACAGTAGAGTAGAGTGGAATCAAATGAAGTCGAGCAGACAACAATAGAGCAAGGCAGAGTAGAGTAGAACATAGTCGAGTATAATAGAGTAGATAGGAGTAGAATCTATTAGACTTGAGTGGAGCAAAGCCGAGTATACTAGATTAGAGCAGAGTGGAGTCGAATAGAGCCAAGTAGAGTCAAGTACATTCAAGTAGAATTGAGTAGAGTCGAATAGAACCTAGTAGAGTGGAGAGGAATAGAATCAATTGGAGTCGAGTAGAATAGAGCAGAGTGGAGTCGAATAGAGTCAAGTAGAGTCAGGTACATTCAAGTAGAACCGAGTAGAGTCGAGTAGAGTCGAATAGAACCTAGTAGAGTGAAGAGGAATAGAATCAATTAGAGTGGAGTAGAACAGAATCGAATTGAGTAGAGAAGAGGGGAGTAGGATCCATCAGAACCTAATAGAGTAGAGTAGAGCATAGTTCAGTCGAGCAGGGTAAAACACAGCAGAGTAGAATTCAGCCTGATAGAGTCGAGTAGCGTAGAGTAGATAGGAGTAGAACCAATTATAGTAGAGCAGAATAGAGTCGAGTTGAGCAGAGGAGAGAGGAGAGGAGTAGGATCAATCAGCACCTAATATAGTAGAATAGAGCAGAGTAGAGTCGAGCAGAGTAGAATTGAGCCTGGTAGAGTCGAGTAGCGTAGAGTAGATAGGAGTAGAACCATTTATACTAGAGTAGAATAGAGTATAGCAGAATAGAGTATAGGAGTAGAATAGAGCAGAGTAGAATAGAGTAAAATCGAGTCAGTTAGAGTGGAGTAGAATAGAGCAGAGTTGAATAGAATCGAGTAGAGTCAAGTACATTCAAGTAGAATCGAGTAGAGTTGAGTAGAACCTAGTAGAGTAGAGTAGAGAGGCCTAGAATCGCTTAAAATAGAACAGAGGAGAATCGGATCGGGTCGAGTCGAGTATAGTCGAGTTCGAAGGGCAAGTCTCGGATCGGAGAGCAATCGGATTGGTCCGGTACATTTAGCGACCGAGGGGCGGGTCGTTCGCTGCCGGTTCCGGGTCGCGCGGGTATCTCGAGGGAAAGAGGCCTCTCGCGTTTCCAGCGCGGAGCGAAACCGATCAAAGAGGCACGCAGAAGAGAGAAAGAGAAAAGAAGGCGAAGAAAAAGGCCGTGAACACCAACGCCGCGTCCTTTCTCGCACGCATTCCTGCGCGCTTCGACCGATCCGCTGAGATTCTCGTTGCGCTTTCGATCTCGATCGCAGCCTCGAAACGCGTCGGCGACGAGTCGCGGAAACCTGCGAGAAGAACAGGTGCACTCCACTCAAAAACCACGATCGAAGTATTTCTGTACCCTCTTTCGCCTGTGTTTTCACGTTGTTCGTAAATTATAGTTACCAACGCGAAAACAAGCGCAGCGAGAACGTAACATCGGGACTCGTGTGCATCAGCGTTTACAGATTTCTGTTAGATTCTCGGAAAAATCCATGCGAACTGATTATTCTCTGACACTCTGTTGCTCTGGTTTTTCCAACGAGTAAACTTGCTTTCTTATCGTGAATCCATTACGCTGGAGCTGCACAGCAGCATCAGCACATTTTTCGCGCAGACTTCAACCCGTAATTCCACATAATCGATTGCACAAGTTTCAATAATACGACGTTATAATAAAATGAAGGAAGGAGAACTTCTACCAAGAAATCCACAGATGAAGAAAGGAATAAACACGAGGCCGACCGATCCGTGACTCCTGACGCAATTATTTTCCGGAACCGAATAGTCTGCAAGTAGAAAGGGTGCACAATAAGCAGACGCGTTAGACCATTTCAAACCAAGAATCACTATATAGATTCTTCGCTTACTTTTGCGCAAAGTATTGCTTCCTCATGATCCCCCCGCAACGCGAGCTAAGACTCTCCATTTAAAATTATAGCAATTAATGGGATTCGTAGATCAACATATACCAGACAATTTTCATTTAAAACTAGACTGCGGATTTTATGCATTTCTAAGAAGAAAAAGAAAGAGATTCCCAAGTTACACATGCGCGCTCTTACGTTGGAGACACTGTGCGACCGGGGAAATGGGGAGATATTCCAACATCGGCTTGGACCGTTTGCATTGTGCACCCCGACGGCAAAGACGTCGGAGTCGGTTCGCGAGAGCGAGCACCACGCTCGCCGGTTCACGTGGAACGCGAAGGTCGGCCGTCTGAAACGGTCGACGTCGTTGCGGATCGCGGTGCCAAGGTATGGCGTGGATTATCTCGTGGAGAAATCGATATCGTGCGACCGCGAAGCGCGCTGCGCCGTATCGCGCCGATTCGATCCGATCCGTTTCCACGACGGACCGCCACGCCGCGCCGGATTCGATTCGCTCGTCGGTGATGTTCGATCACCGGTTACTCGCAGCCTCGGTAATCTGCGTTTAGCAATACACTCTCCGGCTTGAATCGTTTCACGACCCTTCGCATCCTGGACGAACCCAAAACTGCGACACGAGACTCGCTGTTCAACAGTGCCCGATTAAGAGGCCCTAAACACTTAAAAAATATTGAGGCCTCCTTACACAGGATCGCTTCCACGCAGGAAATTTCTTTTATCCTGCATAGCGGAGAAGTTATAGCGGAAAATAACTTACACTAAAGATATCGAAAGAAATGCATCTATCAAGAAAGCAAAGTTCAGTCGCTCGTTTGCGTATACTAAGATTTCAGAAGTCGGGCTACACAGTTTAAGCCACTCTTAAACTGGGTGGATGGCATCTTCTCCACTCTACAGAAACTCACCCCTACGATGATTACTAGACTGCGGATCTTTGTGCTTTGTGGTAGTTTAATTATTTCTAGAATAATTTTAACGCGTTGAAAATAGTGTACCTTCATGCCACCAATCCGTTTCCATTAGAAATGCCTAGAATCCGTAGTCTAGTGATTACAATATAAACGGTTAACCCCTTTCCACAATTCAACATCCCAGAATTTCGAATTGATATCTATATTAGGTCAGTTCAAAAGTTCCTGCACAATTCCTTATTTTATTCGCATACGAAATCCGGCACGAACTTCTGCACTGTGGCCTGACACAATGGCCGAATACAATTTGCGACACTTCGTCTGCTATACTGTGTCCACAATCCCCAGAAAGTCGGAGAACTTGCGAGCTGATCGGACCGTGAGACCGTAGGACTTTTACGAGAGGCGATAAGTAAACACAGTGATTTCTCTATATATGTCGCCTAGACCTGGATGATAAGTGTCGCGGAATTATCTCCATTACCGGGGGGTATACCCCGTGGGGGGCCGCGAAGCTCGAGAGGCCTCGAACGCCGAAGAGTGTAGACATAACACGACTCCGGCATGTCTCCTGAACATTTGTTGTTGACATATATCGAGAATTCACTGTAGAATCTCGGTTTTAGAATTACAAGTACTCGGTTCGCTTTCGCTCGGATTGCAACAATGATTAGCGTCGGGGGTTTGCTTTCAGGGAGCCGGGAGACGTGCGACGTCGAGGGAGAAGATTTCACCGTCGACAAGATCCCGAACACCAAGTGCTTCAACTGCATATGCAAGGTAACAATTGCGATCGCGATCCATCGGCTCGGTCGCTGATGTTTTCGCCTCGGTGACGCGCTATCTGTAGACCTATCGGTCGCAAAAATGCTTTCGAGTATCGTCCGCGACTCGGCTCGGCTCGGCTCGACCGCGACGGCAGCTTGAACTGTCGGCGAACCGGCAATTATCAGCGCGTTTGGTTCGTTGACTCGCGACGAGAATCTCTTGCTCTCGGTCGGTCGGGTCGCGAGCGCGAAATCGATTATCCCGCGGACTTAGAAATTTTCGAATCGCGAGAACAACACTTGCCGGAGATTCTGGATTGACGGTAAAACACCCTTGGATTTTTCCGCGTGTCCAGATCCTCCAGAAATGGTGTCCTCGTTTCACCTCAAACTGTTTCGCGCGAGCGCGCTACGAAGCGAGAACAGAATCCGCTTACAATGGGAGGACCCCAACTGTCCCACTTTGATTCTAACGAGCTTCTGTACAACGATAGCATACAGGTCAATGATGCTACACATGAAATATTAGCCGTAGTTACTTGATAGTTCCAAAGATATAAACAATTGAAGTCACAGACTCCTTTATATACACACATTAGGTCATCCCATAAGTCGTGTCGTTTCTTATCGCACTTAGCATACATGAACGTCGTGCTATTCAACTTCTTTTCGTGTAGCTCACTGACATGCGACAGTCTGAAATGTGCATTCGAATATTTTCCATTTAAACAAGCGGAGGAACGAGCGTGTTAACGAAATCCGTTAGTCGACGTCGCTTGCAGTGTGAATTTAAAAAGGGCGTCGGAGCTACTTTTTCCCGAGGAATACACAGACATCGGCAGAGATCAAAGTCGGACAGTTCCTTCGCTCGTTTGTCCTGACGGCCTTGCCGCTCGTCCTTATTCGAGAGAAAAAACGTAAAGGTCCGTTCTCGTCCGGCTCGTTCACCGGCCGCGAGCGGCGTAATCTTTGTTATTTTCGAAAGCCGCGACCTTCTCGCGCTCGCTGCGCGGCTACCCGGCGTGACCCGCGTTCAATTGCCGCTTTACGCAATTCGGCCGCGAGATAAATCCCAAGGGTTTAATTATAGGTCGCGATAACGCGTCGACCGCGAGACCGCGAGAAGCAATTGTGCACCGGGAGAATCTCGGCGATAGTACCGGGCCCGATAGCGTTCTCCGGCCCGAGAATCGAGAGACTATTCGGCCGCCGTCCTATCGAAGCACAGAATTCTTCTCGTCCCCGGAAGCTTGCCGTCAGCTTTTCTATTCTCTCCTATCTCTCTGTGTGTCGCAGAACGGCTTCGTCGAGTGCAGAAAGCAGCACGAGTGCCCCAGCATCGAGGGCTGCTACACGCTCCTGGAGCCAAGGGAAGACGAGTGCTGCCACAGGTGCAAAGGTATGGACAATCCAACCGGGATTATCGCTCGACGCTAAACGCTGATCCGTTCGGCGAAAACACGGTGACTCACAGCTCGGATCTTGCTCCCGAGAAAACTGTAACGAGGCCCCAGGTCGCGAGTTTTCTGAAAAGTGGTACAAACATCAGTATCACTAGAAAATTAAACTTATTCGCGAACACAGTAGACAGTGAATCACACTAGACAATCGTAATCATTGTCGATTGTCACTTTTCTACAGTAATAATAGACTTCGACGAAAGACAGTCAACAATATATTTATATACTATTATATGATATTTCAATATATGAGATCTAGATTTTGTGCATACTACAAACAGACGCTTCGAGCTTTAAAATGAATCCAGACTTATGGTTGCAATACATATACCAGGACAGTTCTAAATTCTTCTAATGCTTCTACTGTTCCATGTTTCTCCTATCCAATGTTTCTCATAAATGCATAAAATTCGCAGTCTAGTGAAACATTGCTGACTAGTCGACGACTCTCTTTCTCCTGTGTTTCCGGGATAATCGCGCTGCGGTGACCGGTGTTCTCCGTGCCTAAATTGTCATTATACTCTGGTGGGACCGCGGCGTGGTCATCCATGCTTCCGGCCTCGGACTCGAGCGTGTCCGCGCTTTCACTGGGTCTCGGCTACACTTCGGCCGTCTCTTCAACGAACTCATCTCCTCCTCTCGTGAGAATTCGTATCGTACCCGTGGTTCCGAATCGCTCCAATTGCCTCAGGGCTCGCGCGAACGAGGGTCACGAGCGCTCAGGCTGTTCGCGATCCGCGAAAACGAGCAACACGGTGGAGTTTCGGACGAGAGGAATGCCCCGGGGCGCGGAGCATTGTTCTCGCGGCACAAAGCCGCTTCTGTTCGCCGATACGGCTGATAAACTCGAGGAACTTCGGCATCGCTGCCGTCCTCCGGGCAGCGTGTTTACACCGGCCTGTCGTCGACCGACAGCCCGACAGATGCGCTCTCGACCATGCCGCGACCGCGGCCGCGGCCTCCTTATCTCCGGCTCTATTAATTGGGCGACGCTCTGACGCAAAACAACCGTTCCAGTTCGCGCGACCCGCCAACGCGGCTCTTCCTCATCGAAAAACCCTACAGCCCGGCCGTTCACGAAGCCCGGATAGCTTTGTCATCAGATACTAAATGCTCCAGCAAGAAACACTCCTGGTACCGCGTTAGCTACTACTCTGGATGCATTAGGACACCTACTGGCACGCTGATTAATTCTCCGGCCCATCTTCATACTCTTCCTCGTCGAAGCAGCCTCCGGACTAGTCTCTCCGGTTATCAGACGCTGCAAAAACAATGAATTTCAGCTCTAGATGCACAGTCATATAATACTTAATAGGTAACACTATTAAGGCTTTCGGGTGTAAGCCCAAGACACATCATACTATCAGTGTGCCATCAACCCCCTGATGAAGCTAGCTGCAATGCTTACGAAACGTTGCGAAAATAATTCCTTCAGCTTACACCCGAGAACGTCGACAGTGAGAACTGTATAATGATTGGCGGTGAAAGCATTAAATCTATGAAACAGTATAGGCTTAGGTTATGTACTAGTACGTCGACTGATTTCGCGATCCTCGGTTAGCGGGTCGACCGTCGAGAATCTTCCTACTCCGCGATCTGGAACGTCCTCGGTACTTTTCCGCGCAGCTCGCTCGCGCGCCGTTTGTTTGACCAAGAATCCCGAGCAGATCCCAGAGTCGATTTCTGTCCGTCGTAACGCACCGATCCTCTTCTGGACAGGATGCTTGAGGAACGGCGTGTATCATGAGTCCGAGACCGAGTGGACCGAAGGGAACGACCCGTGCCGGGTGTTCACCTGCAAGGCTGGCGTCGTCACGGAATCTCGGCTGCACTGTTACACCCCCTGCTCGAAGCCGATACCCGCTCCACCTGGCCAGTGCTGTCCTGTCTGCGCCGGTAAGTGTTATACGTATCGATGTGATCGTCTTGATCACGCTTGTCCGCAATATTAACACTTTACCTAGCGGAATACTATTCCTATTCGGTAGTTGTACTGTACCGAAAGGAAGCTTAGAAATTTGACATTCTAATCTGAAACGAAATTGTTAGAAATTATGAAATAATCGCCGGTAGGTAATGTGTGAGCTTGGTGAAACCGCAGAACAAGTACCTATCATCCGATTTCGATGATTTTTAGATATGTAACGAATCTGTTGTCCTTAATTGTTGTTTGGTTGCTCGGCTGTACACAGGATGCCACGTGAACGGACAGGTGGTAACCGCGGACAGATCCGTCACGACCACCGAGGACCCGTGCGTGACTTGCAGGTGCAACGCGGGTCGGTTGATCTGCGCGAAGCGGGCCTGCCCGGTGCTGCACTGTCCTGCCTCGAGGATCGTCCGCGATCCTGGCGAGTGTTGTCCTCGATGCAAAGGTAGGTGTACCGGAAACTAGCCTGGTTTTTTGAGAAGGTCACATGGTCAGGCATTTGTCAAAATTAGGAGAATCATAAGTTTCAGTTTGAATTGTAATTGGCATATAATGTATAAGAGCCAAGAGGAAAGTCCTCTCCAACGCTGAGAGGGAATAAAATAAAAGGATGAGAGGATAAAATAAAAAGATAATAATAGAAGCATGCTTAACGCGCGAACAGGTAGCGGAAGATACATGTCGCCGCCGAAAGGCGCGTGCATGCTCGGTACCAACATCTACAACACTGGAAAGCAGTTCTTCGCCGACCAGTGCACCAGGTGTAGCTGCTCGAACTCGGCGGTGACGTGCGTTAGGGAGACGTGTCCGGTCCACGACTGTCCCAGTGAGCACCAGATCATCCTGCCGGGTCGTTGCTGTCCCCAATGTCCCGAGATCGAAGAGGTCCGGCCGTCGTGCACTTATGCCGGCAAAACCTACGGGGCGAGTATTTTCAGAGTTACTTCAGGGTTGTTAGAATTAAGATCAGTGGCGGCTCGTGAATCTAACATTAAAGGTGCGAACACACTGGCAAGTAACTTGCGACATTTTTGCGAGTGCATCTGGCGGAAGTGTGTACAGGTATTTGTAAATATCGTTTACACATTGTTTCGCTCGCTGAGAGCAACTGTCGCAGGTGAGTCGCCTTCGCAAGAAATGTCGCTAGTCACTTGCTAGTGTATTCGCACCTTAGCGTTAGTCTTAGAAAGTTAGCGTTGACGCGGAACATCCTGATCGTTTGTTCAAACGTCCCTGTTTGCCCTAGGCAGGATGGCGAGACTTGGAAGCTTGACTCGTGCAAGGCTTGCGCGTGCACGCAGGGCAAGGTGCGTTGCGTGATGCCGATGTGCCCGCAGTTGAACCTACCCTGCCCGCCGAACTCCAGGCTGGAACACCCGGAGGGCCAGTGCTGTCCACGCTGCGTTGAAAGTAATCATCTCGTTCGATCGATATGTATACAGGTTTTACATTCCGAGATCCCCCTTTCACAGATTGTACTCAGCTTCTTGCAAATCAAATTTACCCTTTCACGTGTTAAACTAGCTGACAAGAAAACAAATTTGTAGAAAAACTTGAGTTCCAAAAAGGTGGATTTGTTTTGCAGAAGGACAAATGAGACCTGCGAAATAGTTAATTTGTTAATCATACAAAATGATTAATTTGGAGTGCAAAACCTGTAGGAATCCACCTCTAGGTTCTCCTAGGATTATGATACGTAAACGATGCTGTTTCCTGTTTTCCCACAGGCGACGGGGTCTGCACCGTCTTCGGGGATCCGCACTACCGTACGTTCGACGGCAAGTTTTACAGTTTCAAGGGCGCCTGTAAGTATCAATTAGCCAGCGACTGTGCCGGCCACACGTTCAGCGTTCGGGTGACCAACGATGCCAGGTCGACGAGGTTCTCCGCGTGGACCAAGACGATTGCTATAAAGGTGCTTGCGTCGCGTTGATCGAATAGACTTGTTCTCGTTGACGATATTCAAAGCGTGACCTCCTGCCGATTCTATGACCCTTAGGTCGGTGATCTGAAGGTGAATCTAGGGCAGAAGATGCGCGTCAAGGTAAACGGGAAGAAGGTGGAGGTGCCGTACCGAGTGGCGAACCGGCTCGAGGTGAACCGAACGGCGGACAGCATAGTAGTGTCCACGCAGATCGGGATCAAGGTGTTGTGGGACGGCATCAGCTTCCTGGAGGTGTCGGCGCCGACGTCGTACAGAGGCCGGTTGTGCGGTCTCTGCGGCAACTTCAATTCCCTGCCGAAGGACGACTTCGAGAACCGGAAGGGGCGGCTGATGCAGGACCCCCAACAGTTCGGCCAATCGTGGGCGGTCGGGGCTAAAAAGAGCTGCGTCCGACCGCGACCGGCGCCCAATCTGGACCGCGAGAGACGCTGCAGAGGCCGCAAGGATCACCGGTGAGCTCTTCTCCGTGTTCTCTTTCATCTTCCGAAAAATCTAAAGGCATAAGTTGCGACTCGTTAGCATTGAATGAATGAAAAATTTAAATAATGCTGAGAGTTCAGCCCTCTAGCATCTAGCAGACGCTAACCAAATGTACTATACTGACACCTTAACGCAGAGATTAATTTATAAATCTAGACAAATTCCGTCTCCCATCTGTGGAAGACGTGGCTCTCAAAATATTAAATGCAATACCGCTCGATGCATGATCGTAGATTGTGCAACCGGCTGAGATCGCAGATCTTCGACGCGTGCCACAAGAAGGTGAACCCGACCATGTACTACAAGGCTTGCCTGCAAGACATGTGCGAGTGTCCCGGGGAGAACTGCTACTGCGAGTCGTTCACCGCGTACGCGCACGAGTGCAAGAGACTGGGCATTCAGTTACCACACTGGCGGAAGTCGACCAGGTGTCGTACCGGCTGGGACCAGGTCGCCGCGGGAACCTCGTTACTTGGCACGCGATTCCCTTGAGAATTTCGCATCGAGTCGCGTCGCGTGGTCGCCGTTCGCCGTCTCCGCAGTCTCGAACGCGCATCCTCTCGGCTTCGGTCCTCGAGGGAGAGAGAGAGGCAATGTACGGTTGCAGAAATTTCTTCTGAAACGGTATCCTAAAGTGTAATACACGTGTAGCAAAATCCAGAAAAACAAAGACCAGCGCAAGGAAGGATTTTGTAACATTACGTGCATGCTACCCACTTGCTACCCCTCTATAGAGTACCGTTCCACAAGCAATTTCTAAAGCCGTGTCTTCCCGTTGCGAGTCGCAGGTACTTGTTCCCCGTACCCTGTCGACCTTCCACGAGTCGAAGTTCGAGATGTACGCTCGACGAGAGTGTCCGTTCTACTAGTCACCCGTTCCCCTGGGAAGATCGAGATATCTCGGGCAGAAGATCAACGACGACCGTCGATCGTCGACCGCCCACGGGAACGGGAATCATCCCGGAAACCCGACCCGCGACCCACTTCGACGCCCGAACGGTTCCGGAGCACCGTGCAGTATTTCGGCCGATGAGCAGGCTCGCGGCATAGCATCTACCTAACGATCCTCCGTTTCGTCCCCCTTCTAGATTTAAGAGAATCGATCCCCCAACGTCCTCGTACAGGGTATTCTGTGTGTATTCCGAGCGAGCGAATCCAGACCTGTCGATCGGAGCCTCGAACCACGCTTTCCGGTCCATGATCGGCTAACTATCCGTAAGATAGGGTCACCTTTCGTTAACGCCAATAGAACGAAATTAATAGCGTACGTATTCAACACTAGGTTTACGCGAGCACTGAAAGTAACTACTTCACGTTACTTTATGAAAATAACTTGAAATTTTGATCGATATGTTATAATTGAAAATACATTAACAAAAAAAAAAAGTAAATTAAAAATATCAAAACCTGTCATTTTGACGGGTCCCGTAACCTAGTGTTAATAAGGTCATGTAACAATGATTAAAGTGTTTGCATCAACAGAAGCGACCATACGCACCACGAAAATTTGTTTCCGATGTAACATGTCGTAGAGTATACTTCTCTAGAGACTCCTCGATCGTTTGTGCTTCACTCTGTATGTAAAATATTTGATTGCATCGATGTCGTTGTAAGAGAAAGACCAGTCAAATTAGGGACCAATTAGCGATACCTTTTTTCACTCTCTTTTTGGCGAGAGGTTAAATTTCAATATGGCCGCACAAAGGACCGCAAAGCGTTACCCTCGACGAACCGTCTCACCGATCGTGTATAGACGAACGGGACTCGGCGAGAAAAATTCGCGTCCCTTTTCTACGATTACTTTCCTCGTTCGATCGTACTCGCCACTTTCCAACTTTCTTCGCTTCGCTTTTCCAACCCCTCTTCCTTTCCCCAGTCTCGTCCTTGACCTTTCCCCGTTTCTTTCTTTCTTCCGGCTTTCTTCGGATTTATCTTATCTGTCCCCTCGTAGAGTACAGAGCGCGAGGATCGACGCACACACCCTCGTGTACATGTGTGTTCGATTCTGTGAGTGTATGTGTGTGTATGTATGTGTGTGCGTGTGTGTGCACCGTGTCGATGTAACCGGCAATGTTTCGCGGAAGAACCGCAAATATACTTGATAGTCCAAAGCTTTAGCCAATTTTTAACGACTATACATAATAGCGTAGAGATACTCTGGTACGGACCGAAACACGAGCAAAATAAACGACGTATATATTCGTAAGAACGATTCTCGTTTGATTTCATCACCGAAACCCCGTAAAATCGAAAGATTATTTACCTGTCACCTCGTTCCACTCCGCTTTTGACATAGGTAAGTCGATTCGAAGCTTTCCGACAACTGACGATCTGCAGGAGTGATTTAAAAGTTGAAGGACCGTTTCGGAAGACAATCGCGGGACCAACGTGTTAGTCGACTACCGTTTACGCGCGAAATGCAATTTGATTTGGAACAGAAGTGCACAGCAACATCTACTAGGCGACAGATCAATCATTCTACTGTTAAGTTTAGAAACGAACCTTTGTCTAACACCGTCGGTATTGCAGCTAGCTTTCGAATTGAAAGGGTTGATGAGGAGACAAGTAGATGTAGGGAAAGGGTGGAGATCTTGAGAAAGGAGTAACAGAAGAGGATTTAGGGGCGAAGGGGATCTAGGGGAGGATTTAGGGAATGGGAAGAATGGGATCTAGAGCGTTGAGGGGAGAGAGCTCTCTAGAACAGTAAAGGGGAAAGGTGATGTAATTTCCTCTTTGCTTTTATCATTCAGAATTGTGATGATGGCGCCATCTGTGGGTGGAACCAAGTACTAAATCGTTTGACTGCTTGCCCGTTTTGCCGTAGATGCCGCTGCGATGTTTAAACCAATTTGATATTTGAAATGACCGCAAACATTATTTATTAAATTATTATTGATCAACAAATAATCTGACACGACAGAGCAGAGTTTTTTATTATATTGTTCATGGACTTTTATGTCCTTACTTGTATGTATTTAAACATAGATTTTGAACACTGTGTCATGTTGTGTATGTAAATATACTGTAATTGTCCACGTGTACATGTATTTGCGTTGAAAGTAAAATAGCTCTCTTATGGGAGCATTTTATTTATTCGTAACAATTGAACAATATTTTTCATCTATTGCGGTAGTCAGTAAGAATTCTTTGATAAATCTTCCGTGTTATCAAAGTCGGTATTGTTGGTTAAAATAGCATGCAGTATTGAAAAGACAATATGGCCGCGGATAAGATCAGTCAGTTTTTCGGTGTGAAAGACAACTTTCTCATCGGTAATTATCAAGAATGCATCAAGGAGGCGCAAAAAATAAAGGTTTGCGTTATATTTCATACTATTTCGAATATTATTCTCGTTGCATGCTGTTCGATTCAACAGTTGCGTAGATGACGTGTGCTTCACGTCAGCCAAGTGTCTGTCATTTCCGAAACAACTGGTTGTTTAACGATATGATTTTTGTTGTAGCCGTCTACGCCAGAAATGGCGATAGAACGAGACGGATATCTTTACCGCGCGTATATAGCACAGAAAAAATATCGTGTTGTGCTGGATGAAATCAACAGTTCGTCACCAGCAGCACTTCAACCTCTAAAAATATTAGCTGATTACTTTGCCAATCCCGATCGTAGAGATTCGATACTCATGCAACTGCAAGAAGGTGATACCTCGAATTGCAACTTCTTGATCGCTGCGGCCACCATTTACTACAACGAGAATAATCCAGAGGCAGCTCTTTTGATACTCAAGGATACAGAACACTTGGAGTGTCTGGCATTGAAATTGGCAATTTTCTTGAAAATGCACAGAGTAGACCTTGCAAAAGAGGTGTTGAAAACTATGCAAACAATAGACGAAGATTCTACTGTGACTCAACTGGCTCAAGCGTGGCTGAACATCAGTGGAGCTGACAAGTTAAACGAAGCTTATTACATACTACAAGTATATATAGAAATATTTTAGCAAATATGTATACTTTCCCTGAACGACGTTTTATATTTGTTTGTTTTATTGTTGTAGGAAATGACAGATAAATATTCCCGTACCAGTACAATGTTGAATGGACAAGCTAGCTGTTTTATTGGGCAAGGCAAATACGATGAAGCAGAAACAGCTTTACAAGAATCGCTTGAGAAGGATAGCAACAATCCAGTCACTCTGATCAACATGGTTGTTCTTTCTCATCATTTAGGAAAGCAACCGGAAATTATTAACCGTTACCTGAGCCAATTAAAAGAGTCTCATGCAGACCACCCATTTGTTAAAGAATATTCCCAAAAGGCTTCAGAATTCCAAAGGCTAGTGAAGCAGTTTTCTGTATCTGCCTAAACATATTGTACCAGATTATTCTATGAATTCTTTTGTGTAAAGAGACACGTTTCTTCTGCATTCTTTGCAAAATATTCGTATATTTTTTTTAAGTTAAGTTTCATAAAAAGAAGGAACATTGTCGAAAGACACACACAATGTTTGTAACAACTTTACATAGAGTAAAAAGATATATAAATATATGCGATTTCACTCTATTCTGTAAATAGTACGAATGAAACTTTAAACAATAAAGACATAAATTTAAAAAGGAATGGAAAATTTTGTGAAAAATTGACCCTGCATTCGTCGAATGTGCTCGTCACCGTTTCAGAGTAAGCACAGCAGCGCACGCTTTGAAAACTAAAAAATTAGAAAATTGCTAGCCGACTGATCGAACTTTACGATCCATAGGCATACGAAGAGATTTGAAATGTGAAACGATCGGCGAATGTTCTCGCGGTTCATTCGGTAAATTCCGAATTTCCGTCGCGCGTCTCGCCATCTGACGTCGGGTTCCGCAAGCGTCTAGTGTCAAGCCGAGGAACGTCTATTACGTCGAGGAATTCGAAAATTTAAACGGACAAGTCTCGTAGTTGCTCCGGATGCGTTAAAAGTGTCAAGAGCCCCGCGGAAATCCCAAGGACGTGTGTTCGTCGCGAAAATAGTAGACTCGACAGAAAGGATCGTGAGACACCGGTGGTCCATCCAATTCCGGCGGGAGATACGACTGCAACCAGCCAACAATTCGAAACATCTTCCTCTTGGTAATAGCGTGGAAGCGACACACGAAATCTATAGTAACTATTTTGGCAAATAACCGAGCGATAGATCAAACGAACACAGATCCTCGCAACATGGCGACACGAATTTGGTAGACGATCACACGACGTTAACCACACTTCGAAGCTACGATGAATTCTGTGGCAATTCTTTCGGTACCTTTGATCTGTCGAGATTTTTCTGTTATTTCACAATTGCCATGTTTCGTTCGGCCAGAATTCCAATTTTTTTCGTGTTATTTATGAACGTTGTCGTGAACGTTAATCGCCTCGACAGGTAGATTTTTTTCCTGCACGATACACCTTTCGAATGTATCCGATCATTGTAACCCCACGTATGTTTACAATGCCGATCTCGGCGCGTGAGTAATAAGTTCGAAATAATTTTCTAATTATAAGACGTTACGATGTTAGTTTCATGTAACCTTAACACATTCACGCGCACACACGGATTTCTATGGTATACACAGCTCACGTATATTCTAACAATTCTCTTAGTCCTGAGTTCGCATTCATAATTTGTTGTATTTCGTTGTTGCAGGAACGCACTTTGCAAATTATAGAACATTGGAGAACACGCTGAGACCTTGGGATATAGAAAGTTTTAACATAGAACTTTTGCTCTTGAATAAAAGCACTGTCTACTATTTGGGATTATACGGCGATAAGCAAGACGCAATCTGAAAAACGAGCCTATGTATATTCAAAGTAATTTATAGTTGCGAAGGAATGACATGCATTGAGAAAAGAGATACATGGTTCATATTTAGTTTTTCAAGGACATTATCAATTTATACATTATTTATTTAGTAACTAGCAAGATATATACGCTATATATATATATATATTTAATAACTTATTTTCTTTACTATTGCTCATTGAAAACAAACAAAAAAAAAAGACTACGTTGTAACTGCACTGAAAGGAACTTATAGGAGAAACAGAGATTCATATACACGATTAATTTTGTTTCATGCCTCTTGACAAATAAAAGTGGCATAAATTAATGTAACTAACATTCGACATATCTTTGATTTTCCACTGTGTATTGTGACAGCGTCACCGTTAAAGATACAAAGTTTTTTTAGAGATTTAAGTAGTATTTTTAATACCATTCTGCACATTCACTTTGACTATGTATCACACTATGTACCCGCCGCAAATAATGGTGCAGATAATGGGTGGCCAACAGGCAAATGGACAGTGTCCACCGGTTCAAACGCACGCAATGCACATTCACAATACAAGTGCGTTCCATCAAGCTGAGTACACAAAGTATCGACCAGATGCTTGTGCGCAGAACAGACATCAGTTGGTACAGGTATTTCCTCCCGCGAATATCGTTGATGTTCAATTATCTTACGGAGTACAAGCAGTATTCTTGCAGACAGGATCTTACCCGTTGGAATTATTGCAATTGATGGGCGTTGAAATCCCTTCACTGCGACGCATAGAATACGTGCAGTCGAATAGCGGCACACCTTTGGGAAATTGGCAGAGACGCGTAAACGCATCGAACAATTCGCCTATTATACCGTCTCCTCATGTCGCTTTTAGACCAACCAACAACGGTTTGGTAAAGAAGTCAAATTGGTATAGTAAACCCGGTAAAAGAACTTCGTTCAGAGAAACGTTCGGAAACAATGAGAAATATGGTAGCGATAGCGGCTTTAGTTCACGTTCACCTACACCAAATAAACACCAAATCGATAATAGTCTAACAGAAAGCTCAGATGAACGGGATTCTGTAGTTTCTTCTGTTGAACAAAACATGAAGTAAGTATTTTCTATTTGGTAAGAACAGGGTAGGTATATCTCTCAAGCAACATAAATTAGAAGACCTTTTTCTTTTTACAGGAAACCACAGAAACCTCATTCAAATAACGCTACAAATAACAATAGAGCAATGCAGTACGGTGTAAATTCAAACACCTCTACTCATCAATTTTATCAAAATCAAAGACACGTTAATTGTTATCCTCCTGCGATGTCAACATCTAGGTCTCAAGTACAGAATTATCAAAATAAAAGGAGATACCAATCCGGTACGTCTGTGTTTACAACAACGGTTGTATCCTGTTCGTATTGGTCTAACGAATAATTGTATTTGCAGGAAGAAACAGTCCACCTCCTCAAAGACTACAACGAAGCAAAAAGTATATAGGATTAGTGTCGCCGAGTTATAGCACGTTTCCGAGACACGGAATTGCTCCAGACCGATTCCTTGCTAGATCACACTTGGTCGAAGTCACTCGCACACCGGACGACCTGCTCAATGGATCTATTTGGGATAATCTTTCCAAAGATATCTGGTCAAAGTTTATGTTGAATCAACAGACTGAAACGGTTTACAGAAACAAAATGATGCTCTGGAGATACCTCTATATTTATATTAAAGTAATAGAAATACTATTTCACTGTATTGCTAAGGCTTAATACGACCGATCTATCAACATTGAAATGTTTCACGTTTAGACTGCATTTCCAAAGTACGGTTTATTTTTGGTTGGATCCACGATGAACGGATTTGGATCGGATAATAGTGATGTTGACATGTGCCTGTTAGTGAGGCATACGGAGATGGATCAAAGAATCGAAGCTATTGGGCATTTGGAACAAATATTGAAATGTTTGAAAAGATGTGGTATGTTGATTTCAACGATACGATTATGTTATCGGTGCACGCTTTAGCTAAGTAACACAATGTATTTCGTGTCGACAGATTTTATAGAACAGTTGGAACTTATACAAGCAAAAGTACCGATCCTGAAGTTCCATGATTCGATACAAAATTTAGAAGTGGATTTAAATTGCAACAACGCCGTCGGAATTCGGAATACTCATTTACTCTATTGTTACTCACGAAGTAAGCTTCCTATAGGCAGCGCAATACCTGATTGAACGCGGGACAATTCGACTAATCATTTAATTAATTCATAGTTGACTGGAGAGTAAGATCATTGGTTCTCGTCGTCAAACTTTGGGCCCAATCTCAGGATATTAATGACGCAAAAAATATGACCATATCAAGTTATTCCTTGGTTCTTATGGTTATTCATTTTCTACAGTGTACGTAGAACATTTCGCATTTCTCTGCAACAAGTTCGACGCACAGCTAACATTATTCGTTTATTATTTCAGGCGGTGTCAATCCTCCAGTATTACCTTGCTTGCATTCTCTTTACGAAGGTAAATTCACACCGCACACCGATATCCATTGCATCGATATGCAAGAGGAAATAGACATTCCACCTACTGTACTACGGCCTAAGAATCGACAGTCGTTAGGGGAACTTCTAGTTGAATTTTTTCGATATTACGTTATGTTCGAGTGAGTATGATCACGTCAATATTAACTCTTTCCCGTCAGAGCACTCCGAGATATGAAGGTATACGGTTAGTGCACTGTTACTGTTACTTTTAGCTAAGGAAGTTTTTAACTATCTGGTTTAGCAAACTAAGGGTTTTTGATTTGAGTGCATTTTGAACTAAACGCATATAAATGTGTCAAGAATATGATAGTAAAATGCGTTACGGTAAAAGTGCCTTGCCAGAATACTTCGACGGAAAACAGTTGAAAAGAAAGAGTGGAAAAGAGAATGACAGTATTAAATTTGACAGTGTACAATACTAAACCAATGATATTTGAACAGCTTTAACCAGTACGCGATATCTGTGCGGCTGGCTAACAAGATTCTGATCGAGGAATGTCGAAGAGCAAGGTCCTACAAAAATGATCCACACCAATGGAAATATTTGTGCATCGAAGGTAATATATTTGCAGACAATAGGATTATCCTCTCCATCTAACAATTTCATGAAACTTTCTCATACTTTCTCAGAGCCATTTGATCTAACCAACACTGCAAGATCAGTGTACGACCCCGACGTGTTCGCGAGGATCAAACGCGTGTTCGATCGCACGTACCAGATCTTGAAGGAGTACCACGACCTAGCCAGGATATTCGTCAAGGTGGATTCAGCTGCTTCCTATATCGTTACGTAACTGTCGTTTGCAGGCTAGTACAGAAATTTGTCTTAGTTAGGGTAATTTTCTATAGGGGAGCAGTTTATTTTTGCAACGAGCCTCGAACAACATAATCACGAGGCAGCCAAACTGATATCCTTGCCACAACGAGATGTCGAATACACAGACATGTGGTAGTTCTCTACGCTTACCTCGAGCTAACACGCTCGTACCTTGTGATAGTAACCTGCGCTTGCGTGCAATGGCTCACCTGTTGCGTTTTCCATCGTCGAATTTTTCTTTCGTTTCGTTTCCGTGTTTTCGAATTACATTTTCCTGTTTTTCTTTTTTTTAATGTGCAATGCCACTTACATTACGCACGTTTATATTACACGAAGCGAAACAAAAATCTATCGATCGCGATCATTCTTTACGTATTCATGAAGATCACTCGAAAAATATTTTTGTTTGAACGAAACGTGCAAACGTGCAATACATTCGAGAAAGACCTTGAATTCGATCGAGAATTTGATAGCGCGTTCTTCTCGCCCGAACATCATTTCTTTTTGGTGAATTTGATTTCTGACGTGTTCTTCGCGATCAAATTTCATTTCTTTTCGAATACATATATGTATAAGAACATGGTGCCTTACAATTATCAAAATACTAAATTCGATCGTTGAATACATGTAGCTTCATGCTGAACAGGATGAACTATTTCAGTTTTTAATGATGATTATTCACAGCGAAGGAATGAATATTCTTAGCCTAATATGTCGGGAAAAATGAATTTACATTGAGATATTCAATAACAACACGTCAATGAATTTTCGTCTATATCAGAGATATTCATATACAAAAACAGAGGTACTTAGTCTCGATCAAAACTCCTAATATAATCGTAAATTTATATTTAAAAAGTAATGAAAAAAAGTTTAAAAGAGAAAAAAGACAAAAAATTATTGTTCGAAGAAAATAATAAGAGAAAATTAAAAAAAAAACAAGAGTTTAAATATAAATCGACAACATCGAACTTCTCTTCAATCAACGTATCTTATTTAATTGTTGAAGAAAATCAAATTTACTAAATGAATAATAATATTACGTACGT
>CM052123.1:11758114-11773190 GCA_028454245.1 Halictus quadricinctus
AATATATACACGTGGTGTACGCGCGGTCTAACCAGAAAAATAGAAACTAATTAACATGATCGGAATTAGGTCAGTATAGGATTTCCTTGTTCGGTCAGCATACTCGTCAACATCACGCCCCAAGCCTGCGAGAAGGACTCCATCTTCGTGATGATATTTTTTTTTTTTGGGTGTCGGCCTCGTACTGTTCGACGACCAATTCAAAAGTTTGGTGACTTTCGATCGACCGATGTTCTCCGTCGGTAAAAACATGTTCCTCTCTCTTCGAGTTCCCCGGCGTGTACACGCGTTATTGTCACTCCCATCAACGGTTTACGATCTAGGCGAGGGTGGAAAACAGATGATGGTAGAAGCCACCATGAACGACGCCAACATCTCCTGGCTTCGGAATCTCTTTTTTTTTTCGAGCCGTTCTCCTTCGTCTATCTTCGGTTCCCAATTCTGTTCTCGACTCGGGCAGCCAGTCTCCTTGCGCACGCTAGGTCATGAAAATATTCGAACGCTTGCAGCAGTAATCACGAAACCTCAACGAACTCGAAAACAACGCGCGGACCGTACAGAAAAAAAAAACTTCTGAAGATGATTTCTTTTTAGCCGCGATACGATTCGAATCAGCGGAATAGCACTGTCAAAGATTAAAGGCCAACCGATCGAGTCCGCGAACGGTTACGAAACATTTACTATAAACAGACGTTGTCCAAAGGTCACGGAAGAGAACGTACGCGCGTGCGAACACGGCCCGGAGCAAGAGATTTACCTTTTTGCGACACCGTTTCGAGAGTCCCCGTAACAACCCGTGCTTATAATATATGTTCCTCAACAAACTGTTTTACCAAACTGCGTTCTCGACGACTCAGCTGTACCCTCTGAAACATCTCCGATACGATGCTTCTTTTGTGCGTCGTTCGTCGCGATTCCTCCACCGGAAGTGCTCCAACACATTCGTGACCCGTCTCGTTGTGTAGCCCACCCCCCTCCCCCCGCCCCCAAAGGGAGATCGGTAAGACACGTAACGCGCGCATCGATATTCCGATATACATATTACCTCCGATTCATCTGACTCCCATTCGGTTTCCGTGAACTATTAATATTCGCGACGTTACGTCTTCTCCTCCCCTTCGTCGTGCAGAGAGATTCGTGCGTTGTCGTACGTTGAACTTACTATATTGGCACACTTTGTCGTAATCTGGTCGAGTCACGAAGCGCTACACCGTCCCGCCGTTATCCTCTTTTCTCTTTATTATCGATTATCATTATTATTATTATTATTATTATTATTGCTGCTTTATTTTTTTTTATTTTTCAATATTTTGACGTTTTTTTGTTTTCATTTGCTTGTTGGTTCGGTTGTTGTTGTTGTTGTTGTTGCTCCTGTTGTAATTCTAGCGTCACTCGATCCCCGCGATAAAACGGTCCGTTCACGATAAGCGCGTGTCACGGTGAGTTGGTGGTTTTTTTGTTTTTTGTTCTTCTTGGTGGTGAATTGTGTGTCGTCTCCCAGTCTGAACCCCCATTTATTTTGGTTACCGTTTTGGCGTGTCGCCGCACACTGTTCCATCCCCGACGATGTTTTTTTTTTCTTTTGCTCGCATCGACGGTTCGCTTTTCCGGTTCTTTTTTCCCCCATTTTCGTTTGTTTCATTTCCATTTTTTTTTCTTTTGGTTCTTTTTCTTTTCGCGACGAACTCCTCTCTGTTGTTGTTTGCTGTTGCTTTTTTTGTTTGTTGTTGATTTTAAAACCCTCTTTAACGCCGACGACTGCGTGCATAATAATCGTACTCGATCGCCTCGAGCCGTTTTACCGTTTTGCGCAGTTAGTGATTTGTGGTTGGTTGGTCGAAGAAGAATTTGTCGAACGAGCCTTCAGTCGCTCCCGCGACGCTGCATAGCAATTGCGTTGCTCAGCCGTACGGTCTCGGCTCAGTATGGCTGGGGGAACTGTCCCCCGGCTTGTGACTGTCCTGACTGATAAAAACCACTTCGGTCACCTTGGTAGGTCGAGTCCTGCGACAACAAGCCGTCCATCTGCGACTGGAACTCGCCAACCGCGTAAGAGTCCTGTGAGAGCTCCACCTGGCTCAGCCCAGGCTGAGAAAGACTGAAGCCCGGTTGAGACATACCCTGAGTCGTGCCCTGGGTCAACGGCAGACCAGGCTGACTATACGGTTGGGTGTTTTGCTCCGTCTGACTCAGTTTGCCCATACGCGGACCCTGCTTGTTTTTGGACAGAGCGGTTCCACGACGGTTCCGTTGGTTCTGCCTAGCTTGTAGCGCTTGCTGATGCTGATTGTAGAATCTCGGTGGTACGTGAGCCATGTTCATGAACATGCCGACCGGAACCGGCACATTGTTCATAGCCGCCTGTGCCCTCTCCGGACTGATGTAGCTGATCGTGTCGTGAGTCCTGCTGAATATGTCCAGCGGTACGTTCCTCTGATAATACGGATTATGGTTCTGCGTCCCGTTCACCTGAGTGCCGGATCTGTCGTAGACCGATCCCGGAATCAGAGCCTCCCTGGCGTCGTACATAGACGTGGACATGAAATGGGAGCCCGGATTCGCAGCGTTGACGAGTTTTTTTGGCTTGGCGAATTGGATCATCGACTCTTTCAGATTGTTCAAGGGTCCCTCGACGAGCACTTTCTGTTCCTTGTAGAAGCTTAACAGATGATTCCAAAGTGGTTGCTTCGACAACACCTTTGGGTTCCCTACAATGATTATCCCATACTTGGCTCGCGTCAGAGCGACGTTCAAACGTCTTGGATCGTTCAAGAACCCGATGCCTTGGTGCTCGTTCGATCTCACACAGGACATGATTATTATATCCTTCTCTCGACCCTGGAAAGCGTCCACGCTGGCCACCTCGATCTCTTGGTAGAGCTTCGAGTGCAACGAGCCCTGGTACTGCATATACTGCACCAGATAAGCCCTTTGTCCCTCGTAAGGTGTTATCACGCCAATCTGCTCGGGTTTCACGCCACAACGTAAGAAACGCGTCGCTATTTTCTCGACGTTCGACGCTTCGGTTCGATTCAAATAGGATGTTCCGCTGCCGGCGATTTCTTCTTGTCCTTGGGTGACGTAGAAGAACATGGGCTTGTCCGGTGCGGGCCAGGGAAAGTCGATCTTCAGCAACTTTCTCTCGTCGGCGCACACGCCGTTCTGCAGAGAGCCCTCGTAGAAGAAGTTCGACGGGAAGCGCGATAAATCTGGGTGCATACGATACTGCACCTCTAAACGGAAGGGTCTGATTCCAAGGACAACAAGCCTCTCGAAAAGAGACTGCGACAAGCCCGCTCTGGCGGCCTTCTTGCACATAACTACTGGCCCTAATTGGCAATGATCACCAACGAGGATCAGCTGCTTGGCTCCGAGTACGACCGGCACCATGCACTCGGGCTCCGTTGCCTGCATACTCTCGTCGATCAGGATCGAATGGAACTTCAGTCTGTGCAGCCTGGGATCACCTGCTCCGACACAGGTGCAGCAAATCACATCGGCCGCTTCCAGCAGTTCCTTCTCCGCTGCTTTTTTCAGCAATCTGTAGCGTTTCTCGTCGACGCTCGACAACTCTCCCGTCTCGTCCTTCAATTGTTGCAGCTTTTGCAACTCGGTGTTCGTCTCCATGTTCTTGATCTGATTGTGCAGAGCCAGAAAGCTCACGGGAGAGTCGATCGCTTCTCTCGATTTCGCGCAAAGTCGCACCACCTTCAGATTCGACTTGTGAATCTTCTCCGTGAGTTGGTCCACAGCTGTATTCGAAGGAGCGCACACCAATACGGGTCCACCGTTCTGTTTCACCAATTGGTAAACTATCGTCGCGCTGGTCACAGTTTTCCCTGTACCAGGTGGTCCTTGGATCAATGACAACGGTCTCTGGACCGCGTGCTTCACGGCGTACACCTGAGACCGATTCAAGTCGGGCAAATTTGGAGCGCTAAAGTGTTTAGGCAAATGACAACGGAATAGAACCTCCTCCACTTCGTGGCCCAATAATCTGTGGTAGATATAAGCGGACACGGAAGTGTCATCCACGGCGAATTTCCGTAATGCCAACTGCATGCTACAATGGAAAAGCGTTTATAGATTATACGATCGAACCGAAGAATCCAAGAGCTTTCAGTGTTACTTACCGGTCGAAGCTTGTACTCTTCCAAATAAAGTCAACAACAAAATTACTGATACATTCCGTTGGAGCCCCGGAATTGTTTTTCAACTCTATACCAACTTCCTCGCCGTAATTGTCAGGGATTTTGATCACATGCCCAATGCCCGACCAGGGCTTGTGCAGTTCGCCCAAGTAGCGGAGTCTCAATTCGTCCCCGTGCATTAGTTTCATATCACCGTCGGTTTTGGCCAACATAAAGTACGCGATGGTCTTCTTGTTCAGACCAACGTCCCATCGAACCTCGATGTTCTCTTGCGTTTGAGACTCCTTCAAACGTTTGTCGTAGTCTGCTTCCAGCTTTACAAGAGGACCGAATATATTCTGGTATTGATAGCCGTCCTCGTACCGCAGAAGCACTTGCTGCGGTTCCTCATCCACTCCGGGTTTTTCTAGATCTTGGAAGGTCGCGTCAACGTTGTCGCGCCACAATTCTTCCAATTTGTTGATTTGCTGCGCAGAGATCTGTCGAGCGCGCAGCTGTTCCTGTTCGGATGGAATTTTCACCAGCCACGCGAGAAAACTGCGGTCCTCGATCAAAGGCTTCCATTGTTCCTGATCCCTAAAAAGCATAACATTCAGAATCGCAACAACATCGTTTGCATGGTGACTGGCCTAATAGATCAAATACTCTTTAAAACAGGATAACTTTTTTCAAATTTCAACGAACACCTTGAGTTTTTTTTTAGAAGCTAGAAGAATCAGTTCACTAGATGATGTATACAAAATTTGATCGATATTTTCTTTACGCATCACCTGGTAAACTGTCACTCTATATTTGGAATTTTTTTTCTTCAAATCAACAATTACCAGTTCATGTCCTTCAGGGAACTTTGAGCCGCACACGGTTGTCTACAGAGTAGGACAACAACAGAGTCTGCTTTTGCAGGAATGAAGCCAAGAACGAAAACATTTCTAACGGCGCAAGAGTAGCATTCCAAAACTGTTTCTCCAAGGGGACCATCCCTGAGTATAAAAGAAAAAACATGTAGTATAAATGTAAAAATGTCAATCGAATGAAGTACGCAGAGTAAAACACAATACCTGTGAAGAGTGACTTCCTTGTGCTTTGCTCTGACGAGATGATTGATGATATGCGATCCGGATGTATTACCACGTCCATTGCAAAACCATTTGCGACAGACATTACACATAACAACGCAAGATGCTTCATGAATTCCACAATATTTACAAGCATGTTCAGGTAAATCGCGATTATAATATGCTTCCTCCTCCTCTTCCTCGAACTGTAACTCAGCTAGGCTCTGCGCAGCTCCAGAAATCTTCAACTCCAAGGAAGACCCACCGCTCGTTCCATTAACCTGAAAAGAATGATATATTACTTCCAAATATTAGTCCCCCCTTATTTAATATACATGAACCAAAGCTTGAGTTTACACTAATTTCCCGAGACACGTTAACGGAAGCCTACTTGGTTCCCATTATGCTAACCACACATGTATAATCATTATCATTAGACTGCGGATCTTTCTGCAAAATAAAAATTGTAAGAAACAGAAGTTAAATGAAAGTACATCTCCTCTTTGAATAATTTGAATAACACGAGAGTAACATGAAATAACTCTTTCGATGCCCCCAATATTTCTGTATTCGACCAAGCTATCTTCGTCATAAATGTATAAAGTCTGCAGTCTAATTATCATGCTTGACGCAAGTGAAAAAAACTGCGAAGCGTACAATTCATTTTGCATAACAATGCGAAACAACGTTCCTCGTCGGAGTATCACATAACCTCTCAATCCCGAGAAAGTTATTCTTAAAAGTTCGCCTCCGAAATGGAACCACGTTCTTGAGGGATCGCGGCGTGCTTAGCGGACGTTGGCCCGACGGTGCGTCACCGGATTCGAGCGAAAAGACACGGAAAAAAAACCGTTCAGGAAATGAACGCGAGGCGTGAACGTGTGCCCGCTGGCTCTCGGTGTGTGCACGTTAAAATTTAAAGAGTCACTGAAACGAACCGGACCAGACGATCGGGTTCGCGTTAACCGCGAGGAAAAACGGTTGGATCTCGATTCCAAATTGGTTGGTGCGGATAGGTTAGAGGTTGAACTTGAGAAACATATGACGAACCAGAAAACCAACCTGTACGGGCTGGCTAGGTTGACTCTGAGCAACATCGTGCTGCGAGGCCTGCGTCTGACTCGGCGAGGGTAGGGTAAAATCGGTGAAGTCGAACTCGCTGCCCTGCGTGTCCGCTCCGATCAGGTCCGCTTCCTCCGGGTCGAGGAACGTGAGGGTTTGACTGCTGGGACCGTACGCGTCGACGCTCATGCTGCTGCGATACGCGACGTCCTTTTCGTGTCCCTGCGATAAATGGACTGTCTCTCGCACGGTTTGGTGAACACCAGAGAACACCGTTGTCGCGCGCGACAACTCTGCGCTGCCGAGGAACGTTCCCGGATAACGTTTCTCACGGATAACGGCTAAGACACGACCGCGGTGCCTGTACGAATCAACGGTTCAACACTTTCGACGAAACTGGCCCAGAGAGAATAAGTATCCTACGCCATACTTCGTCTCGCGCAAGTCTCGCGCCCACCAACACCGACACCAAGTCGCACACACAACTAACTTTTCTCCTTTGCGCCTTGCTCGTCGCGTGTTACGTCATCAGCTGATCTCGAACGTGAGTTTTCCGAGGACTTGGCAAGAGAACGTCCGGGAATTCGAACGATTTCGTTAATTTCGAGACCCACGGACCCGTGATTTTATCGCGATTCGATCGTTCCTGTCGATTTTTCTTGAATTCTTTATCGGTTAGACTCGTCCGATAAAGCGCAGATTCCGTCGCGTTCTCACAGATGGCGCCAACCGACCGCTTCGACTTGTGGCGCCTCCGCGAGAGGGAAAATTTGAATAAACCGGTTACAATTTCTCTTCTTTCTTTATTCGTCAGACTTCTTCAGTCTTCTTCTTTCTTTCACTCGTTTTCTATCACCTCTTCAGGCTAAAGTTCTCCAAGATCCGAATGAAAATCACGAATAAATAAAGAACGCATAGTATGAAATTTTAATTTCCCGCGCACTACTCGGCTAGTAGTTACACCACAGACGAGGTATAAGGATAGACCTATCATCTTATGGGACTTCATGTCTCATGTCCTGAAATATCGACTGTTCAAAAAATCAAAGATTTTTAGAATTATTCGTTTATTTTCTCATATTCGCGAGACTTCAGTGACTATATATAGCTATTTTTAATTTTAATTCCTACCACTGAGGATGCTGTCAGCAAATTTTAGTTCCAATTGGTAATACAAGATGTGACACGAAAATGGTAATGGGGTTACGTGCCCAAAAAAGTGGGCCACAAAAATACATTGGATGATAGGTCTATATTATACCTCGTCTGTGGTTACACGTACCGCAAGAGGGTGATAGTATCGTTTTCACAGAAAAACCTATCGAGTTACACGATTCTGCTCCGTTACAAAGCAATATTTCCGAGAAAATGTTCGAGAAACGAATTGTTTGATTCGATGGGGTACATTATGATGTAGATCATTTTTTATAGTATCGTTTCGATTACCTCACTTCACTGACTCAAGAAAAATGTCCAAAAAAGGCGCGTTCAAGGTATCCAGAAATTGCCGAATCAGCTTTCTCTTTTTCAACATCAGGAAGTCACGGTATCATTCTCTGTCTTCCATTTTTATATTCTGTGGTTTGAACTATCAGGACCGCTAGCCGTAAGATTAAAAAAATATCAGGGTCAGGTTCAATGTAAACGTTTGTGAGTATTGATGCATTTTCGTATGTATTTTATCAAGTAATTAGGAAACCATATTTTTGTATATTTTCTAAGTCACTTTCATCGATTCGTTTATTGTCGAACTTGTCTGTTTACGTACATACACGAACGCAACAGTGATCGTAATCTACACTATAGCTACGATAAAAAATAATAAATACAAAGTTTAATATATATATAATATGTACAAAACACTTGTTCTCGTGGATTTATCGATAAGCAAACGTTTGCAACACGTTCGCGCGTTTTGATAATTCGCTTTCTTAATATTTCTATCAAATACCAGCGTACATCTTTGTAAATGATACGGCCCTAGTACACAAGATATATTGTAAATTTTATTTTCGGAAGTCGCGAAAATTTTCGGCCTCATTCAACCGAGATTGTATAAACTATAAACTGTCCTACGATATTCTCTAATGACGATCGTTCGATGCGTATGACTACTACCAGTATATAAAAAGGTAATTGATCTATTTAACAAAATGCTTCTGCGAGATCAGTCTTGTGACAATACACTATTTACGAATCCAGTCAGCCTGAATCGTCGATTCAGTTACCATCTTTCGATCGAGTCGGGTAAACCGAATTGTTTCGTTGCAATTCGAATCACGATCGCAATTTGAAATCACTCGTTCGTCAGCCATCTTGGAAGACACGTAACGACTTCCCTCACGTTCCTATTTGAATATCCCGCGCGAATTCTGGCGGGAAACGTTCCGTCGGCGTTCGTGGATCGGAATTGAATGTCGATTATTCAACGCGTCGACTGCCGAACAATCACCACGAAATCAAAGTAATATAGTTGATCAACCCACTTGCCTCACAATTAGACTCCAGATTATATTACAAAAATGAGGGAAACACAGAATCGTGAAAATATCAGACGATTTTAAGAATACGATTATATAGTTCGTGACTGATAAAAATGATTGGGAGAAGAAAGAAATGTCTGTGGAAATTCTTTTTTCTTGTAATCGATGCACTACATTTTTATTCTGCATCAAAATCCGGAGTCTACTTATAATATCGAGTCAGACCCGTGATAAAGAAATTCAACTTCTGTTTTTTTTTTTTAGGAAATCAATGCAAGGATAGTCAATGGATCGGCAGTGAACGCGTCAAGGATCGAAGATAGTTCGCCCGACTCGAGCGAAGAACGATCGTAAGGTAGTGCCGTCGTATTTCACGCGTAATCGCGACGAATCTCAATGGGATAAATGTTTATGGTAGGCTTTTGGTTTCAGGACCGAAACGATCGGCTCGATGAACAGCAATAAGTTACCGTTCTAAAGTGGCCAAAAGTTCCTGCGTGCGAAACATCGTCAAACATATTCGCACGGTCGCCAATAGATGTCCTCCGCGTTCCGACACGTCCCAACGGTAAGGATTTACAGCAATGTCTCGATGTTTGCGAAAACCTCGGGACCGAAATGTTGCTTATACCGTATACACCGAGTCTCTCTTGTATACTCGTAGTCCCCACACCATAAGCGATTATTTTCAGGCCCGAGGTTGGACCACTCTCGGAGCGAATACTGTATCTCCTTTCTCTCATCACATATAAAAAAAAATGGCACACGTGGATGCTTCTTAGCAAGGCTTCGACCCGATGCGAACAAGCATCCAGCCGATCCCCTCAGAACGTTCCAAGCCATAGCGACCGTTTGCGATCGCACGGTCCGGATCCGTCTCATCAATCAACGCCTCATCGACGGCTGCCAGTCTCAGTTAGTCCACCGACAAGGTCGCATTTATAGTCAGTACTGCGGATTCGGCGAGTTCCTTTGGAAGTTTTGTTGGCTCTGTTGCAAGGGTCCAGCAGGGCTGGGTCTGCCTTGGTCTCGGTATTGTGGGGGGCCTGGGGGTCCGGTGGGTGGACCCGGCGGGCCTGGAGGCCCGGGTACTTTCCCGTAGTTCCCTCTAGTGGAGCCTTGGTAACTGCCATAAGCGGAATCGTCGCTGCGCCTAGAAATGTGACCGTACATGCTTTCCGGTCTCCTAGAATTAGCTGTGTTTTCAGAATTGACAGTCAACTGCTGCTGCTGCTGTTGCTGCTGCTGTTGTTGTTGTTGTTGTTGCTGCTGTTGTTGTTGCTGTTGCTGTTGCTGCTGTTGGTGGTGATTCTGTCCCGAGTTCTGTCCACTCGGGCCCGATGGTGGGCTCTGGCTGGCTGGCGGAGGGGCAGGAGCACGCCCGTATATACTAGACCCGGTGGATACGCCGTAGATCCCGTTCTCTCGGGTGCTCAGGCTGGTCGAGATCCCCCTGATCCCGTAGATGCTCTGGGTGCACTGTTGCAGTTGGTTCTGCATGTTCTGATTGGTGCTGTTGTGGTTCTGGGTGGTCTGAGCCGGGCCACCAGGCGCGCCCTGCGGTGGCTGGCCCTCTCTCGAGTTTTGGGACGCCGTCTGCCCTATTCTGATCGGGTACAGGCTCTGGGCTGGCACCAGCGGACCCGGCTTTGGAATCATTAGGCCGTCCTTGGTCCCAGTAGTCGATTTCGCGTACACACTCTGCGAACGATTCAAGTTTGCACGGGTCAACGGCGGCGACTTGCAGTACAAGGATTTCGTGCCACCGTAAATCGATTCGACGCGTTCCAATGCTGTGGGCGGCGCGCTGTAGATGGACGAAGAAGCGGCCCCTGCTACAGGACGGTAGGTGGCGTACGCGCTAGGAAACTTGGGACCCGTGGGCTTCTCCAGATCGTCGTAGGTGTCCTCGTCGGACCTCATCGATGAATTGTCCCCGTCGTCCATGTCCCGCGAGTCTCTGGACCGTTTGGCGTTCAGCACGTACTCGTACAGCAACGCGGCAACTGCGCTACCCGACAACGGACCCACCCAGTAGACCCAGTGATTGTCCCATCGGTTGCTGACGAATGCCGGACCCAGGGCTCTGGCTGGATTCAGGAAGGGGCTCTGAAACAGAATCGATCGAATGATTATCCTGCTCTAGCTAGCCTAGAATTCCTAAAAAATAGCTTAACAAAAGAGGACGCGGCATTAACACTATCGTGACGGTTTGTGTAATATTCAGTCTATCGAGTTTCAACTCTTTGCACTCGACTGTCTCCACCGAGGCCCCACTAACAATTACTCTACTACGATTCAAAGCAAATCGTGTATTGCTAAACGTCTCTGTATTTTAATAAATTGCCAAAACCTCGAGCGGAAGCTTCGAGTGCAAAGAGTTGATTCGTCTCATGGTACGAAAATTTTGAGATTGATTCCATCTATTCTCTGAAAATAGCCAACAACGTGTCGTCTCGGTCAATGAAACCACCGCAGCGTCTTCGGTTACCCGGAAGAGGTAAAAAAACGGTTCGACTACTGGTTGCGTCATCGGTTTCGAATAGATTAGGAGGATCACCGGTTGCCGCAGGACTAGCTAACGATGAAGGAAGCGAGCCGCGATTCCTGGTTACACGATCGGTTAATCGATGTGTCTCCAGGGTTTAGGCGATACTCCACCGGGTCGGAAGTCGTCATCGGATACTCCGACGACACCGGAGCGTCGGGTGCAAGCGTTTCGGCGCAGTAGTTTCGCGCTTCTTTTTACGGGTTGCATTGTACACACACTTTCCGGAGCAGGTGGCATCGAGATCGAGTTCTCTTTCTTCTTTTCTCTCTCTCTCTCTCTCAACGCCATCTTTCTCTGGCCCCGGAGCCCCCTCTTGCCCCCTGCCATCCCCCGTCTGGCCTGTTCGTAGAGCGCAGGTGCTCTTTAAAGACGCGGACGTGGGTCCGATTCGAAAGAGATCGAGAGAGATCGAGAGAGAGAGAGAGAGAGAGAGAGAGAGAGAGAGAGAGAGAGAGACGCCTCGGATAGACCGGTTAGTCCAGAGGAACGGGGGAAAGGTGGCTGCTATCACGAGATTCCGGTGGGGGACCTCGTGGTTTCGGGCCCCAAAGAGATAACCCTGGGCCTCGTTAGCCCTTGCAGCAATAGCCGGGTATCCGGATACCGAATCTTAATTTACTTTTTAGCCAATTAATACGTCCAACTCTTAAAACACCTACGCTACTCATTAAGGGCGTGTTCTGATTTTTCGTCCCGATTATTCTTCCTTCGCATTTTCATTAACTCGTTCGCATCATTCGCAATTTCGTACCTAACGGTATGTAGAACAAATATATACAAAATTACCGAGATATAATCAAATATCTTCTTACGGTAAGAGCATGTTTTCCAAAACATATAGCTCGTGTAATTTTTATTATTTTTGCTTGAAACAAGTCGCACGTATTCTTCAAATACCTATGGATATGTTTGCAAAATCCCAATACAAAAGATTCAATAATTTTTCTGTATAACTTCCTAAAAATTCGTGTTAACACTAAGCCAACCGAGCCTTAAAAGTAACTAATACATATTGTGTTATAAAAATGACGAGATTGATGATCTCCTAAATATATTTATTTAATCATTTCCCACGAAAGCATCTTTACAATTTCAGTAATTGTAAAATAAAAAATATGGAACGGTCATTTAGACCAGCGATGGTAGATTCAGTGTTAAAGCGACTAGGAATATCAGAATACCTCTTTAAAGGATCGCAGAATTATACTCGGAGAATTGTTGATCTTCCAACTGGTATAATTTTGTGTAGAAAAAAATCTGAAAATAATCTGCCTATGCTAAAGAGCGAATTGTCTACCTTCATGCGTTTGAGCTCAGTTGTTCCTTCTTGCTGGTGTAAAACAGAGTGAAGTAGAAGTAGGTATCTAAAGCGTTAACTCTAGTTGAACAAATTTTTCGCAAACAAGTCCTCGACGAATACCATTTAAGGCCAAATACCGATTTCTTTTCAGTGGAAACGCGTTCGAGGCAAGGTTTCACTCACCGAAACTAAAGTGGCCGCCGTGTATGCTGCGGCCAACACGCCAGCTGGTTTCGAGGAGATGGACATCGGCAGGGTTTTCGCAGACTCCGAGGTAAAATGCGCGAGAACGATCAGCACGGACAACGCTAGCTCCACGAGGAGTCTCTCGATGGCTCCGTTCAATCGCCCTGGTGACGTCAAAGTTTGAGTGTTCGATGGCGTGGTCACCCTGTAACAGAAACAAGTTGTATTTAGCATTGCACGATACTCTAATTGCAAGGCTTGTAACTATTTATTAGGCACGCTCCGTGTACTGTACAGTCGAAACTCGATTGCGGCTCGTCTGAAAAGTTGAGCAGCAACTCGCGGAGAGGATTATCGATTGGCCTCGAGATATCATTGAGCGACGCATATGGCATCGTTTTGCGACAACTACCGCTGTCCGCGACACAATGCACAGATGATTTTCCCATTGAAAGCGACACCGACTCCCGACACACCCCGTGGCGACCCGGTCCCCGCAGAGTAATGTTTATATTAGCCGGTGCAACCACGACCCCCTCTGTTTCCTTTGCATAAAACCCCGTTAATTTTCTCGCCTCGTGCAATCTTATGGGGTCACAGGCACGTGACCCGTTGCGCCACTTGCGCTGACCGCGTGGAGTTCACCGATAGCCTAAGCAGCCTCCAGCCTGCCGCAGAAAATTTAAGACAATGGAAAACTTCAGAACATTTTCTACAATATTCAACGACGCACTATAGTTTCAACGAATATTTTTGTGTCTCTGTTTCACGACTAATCTTTTGACTGTTTTAGGTCCTGAAAGAAAATTCTGGAATACGTATTGGAATCTCTATTTTAATATATAATCACCGGAACGTGAAATGCTTAAAGCATTAACGGAGACAAAATAAATATTCGAAAGGAAGAAATTCGAGGGTGAAATTTCGTTGCCTACATAATGGAGTTAACTAAAAATAAAATCTTAAATCCACCACTGCGACTGTTCGCTGAAACCACCAATGTCATCAGAACCATAAAGTGGTGAGAAAAACCGCTGGGTCTCCTATGATCGCGGTTACGCAGTCCCACGTGCAATTTCAGTGATCGGAGCGCCACTATTTCGGTTCCTCCTCGATCCTCGAACCCCTCGAGCTATCAAGGGACCACACACCTGTGCGGAAACATCTCTCTGACGTCGGATTACCGGCTGATCTTCTCTCTAAACGGGCAAAGATCGCGGTCGTGTCGCACGATAAAAAGCTCTCCCCTCGGATCGATGCAAATGAGAGACTCCGTGGGCCCCTCTGCTCCCGTTAACGGCGCGATCGCGTCACGAGAAAGAGAGAAAGAGAGAGGAGACCGAATTGATGGAAACAGAAATGCAGATCATGACCACACAATTAGGATTAACTGCGCGTCGTCCGTGGAGAACGAGGGTAGACCCACGCCAGAAAAAAGGAGAGCTCCTTTCGCGAGTCTGTACCATGATAAGCGAGATTTTATTCGCTTTCATCCTCGCTCACTGTCCTCCTAGTTCTAAGATGTGTCTACACACGGTATGAGAGTTGCTCGCGCAAGAAATGTCGCAAGTTGCTTGCCAGCGTATCTGCACGTTTAAACAGCTCGTAAACGAGTGCACGATTCGTTGTGAAACGTATTAGTACACGTCCATCGAACCGTGTCGAAGCGATCCGACTGAAAGGTGGTCATTTAGCTATCGAGTAGCGTCGGACTCCCTTAATCGCGCATCTGAACTTTCCCAGAGGGCAAGACTTTATAATGGAATCGTTCGTGGATCTCCGATCGCCGTGTAATCGCATGTGGCGGTTTTCCTCGACCGGGAACCAGGGGTGTGCTGAGAAGCGAGGGGGTGTCGAACGGGGTCCATATCACAGACAGGGGTTGCGGGACCCGATATCAATAGCTCATTAAACGCGACAGAGGCGCGCACCGCAACCGACATGACCGCTCTCTCTCCACCCCGAATTGAAATTTATTTAAATGCATCGTGTAATCCCCCCGGGGGCTGTTTATCGGCTCCCCTCGCCTCGGTGCGAATATGGGGCACAGGTTGCACGCGGTGCTCGCTCTCGAGTCAAGTGCACGAGGGATTAAACGGTCTTCCGATCGACTGATCGCGCGGATCTCTCGGTTCTCAGTTCTCGCCGCCTGCGCCGCGCCGCAAAACGTGAGAAAACACCGGCGAAACAATCGCCGGGGGTATCGGGTGCCCATGCGAAACTGCATCGCTACCTCTGGTCCAGGATTCGTGTAACAGGTTCCCAGATGCACGGCAACCCACCCCTTC
>CM052123.1:11775864-11791616 GCA_028454245.1 Halictus quadricinctus
TGTGGATTATAAACGTTAACGAATTCGCAGGAGCATCTTCATTCGACAAGAGGTTCTTCGCGGGCGTTTTTGCAGTTTACAAGGGTGGGGCCGAGAGGCGTAAATTTTCCCAGCGGTCGACTTAAATATTTAGTTTAAGAAGAGTCACCCGGGCGTCGGTGGTTTAAGAGCTGCCCGGGAAAGTGGGGCCACGTGTTCCAAACGCTTCTCCGTTTTTTCGTCGGGTGACAATTTATTTTTACTAACCGGAGTGAGCGAGAGAGAGAGAGAGAGAGAGAGGAGAGCTCTCTCGGTGGACGCATTTTCCGAGGCCTGAAATAACTTACCGAAAGAGGAACAGCGGCGTTAGCAGCCGGAGGAGAGGGAGGGGAACACCACGACCGAGGCTGTAAAAGCTAAAATCGCGACGGCTCTTTGTGCGGACGGTAAAAGGTGTTCCGTGGAGCAGGTAAAGCATTCCTACTGAAAACGGCTCTACCTGACCCACCTGGCTTTCACGCTGCATTTTCGGCCGAACAACAGTTTCTCTCCTTATACATAAAGGGAACCGAAGCGCGGCCGACCCGTGCGCCAAATCAGAAAATATTTCCATGCCGCGTTTCGTCGAGCTTTGCTCTTCTAACGAAATAATGCTTGCCTCGCAAAAATCCCCGATGCTCGTGCCATTTCTCTAACTCGATCCACTTTCTCCCGAGTTTCCTCTTAACCAGTGTTTGCACAGAAGTTCAGATAGTGTTACGACAATATTTGTACACTACACTGGTTTCCAATGGAAATAGTAATTGTGCAATACTAATGTCAACTGTATATTTTCTCTTACCTTTTTCTAGGCTCGGACGTTCGGCGATTCGAGTGGATACCTCGAGCCTCAATACGAGTCGGAATAGCAAAAACCTCGTGATGAAACGCGGCTTTATGTGTGTTTGACCGTCGACGGAGATCCGGGAGATCGGTTTATTCAAAGCGGGACTTAAGAACCCAATATCAAGAGGTTCTTCACGAAGCTTAGGATATTGCAGGCCGGCTATGAGCGTCCCTATGTCAGGCTCGCTTCTACAGATACTTCTACAAGCGATGAACACTCGATAGTCAATTTTGCTGTTGGGAAATTGCGAGGATCCAAAGAGATATGGAGTTTTCTAACCCCTTGCAAAAGAAAAGATTTTTACAACATTAGAACTACCGAGCCCTAAACGAGACTGATGTATATTCCTGCACAATAATAACAGGATTTAATTTATTCAGATTTAGATAGCCCGTACTTGAATAAAGTATACTAAAAAGTTTCTCAAGAAGATAACTTTACAAATTGTAAAAGCAAAAATCTGAGATCCGTCATTTTGATGATTTGCTCGGTAGTTATAGAGTTAATGATGTAAACAATATTTTGAGTAATGATATAACAATTTTTAGTACAGCCTGGGTGTGGCCATTCGAGTGTTTAAGAAAAAATGTCCTCGTTTGTAAGTTCCAATCTGGCTAAGTGAAAGAAGTTCTTAATAGTAATAAAATGGTCAAGGCTTGGACTGACCGTTCGATTATGTTTAGGAGAAGAACACGAGACCGATACAGAGGACGTAGGCGTGATTTTGGAAGAAGAATGCATTGCCAATGATTCGAGAGGGCAGGAAACGCGCGATGGGGCTGTCTCCTCGCTGGACATCCGGCGAGCCACGCGCACACCGTGTCTGGCTCGACGTCACAACACACCTGCTTCCTCACAGCTGTTTCCTCGGTCCGTGGTGGCAAACTCCCTTGACAAATAGGTTTATACCTTCGGGTTCCTCTCCCCCCTGGAACCCAGACTAATTCGTCTGGAAATCTCGGCGAGCGCGTCTCGGAAAACTGCGGTTCCTTTCTACTACTCCCAGCTTTACTTCATTCATCCTTCTATTTCCATATCGCTAGAACGACCAAGCGCTGGGAGCAGAAGCGTTTCCAAAATATTTCACAAATACACATGAAAATTAAAGGATCACTTTTGTTCAAAAATTGCCCACGTTCGAAGCATTGTAACTTCGTGAAAAAACGTCGCAGAAAATTCATTCTGGTCTCATTTTAAAGGTTGAACCTTCCGCTTTCGAACTCCGTCGTTCTTTTTTCTCGGCGGAGGTTTCTTCTCTGTGTAACGGGTGAAAATATGAACATACTTTTCTGTTACCGAAAATTTTGCAAATTCAAACGTTCGTACAGACAGGAGCAATTTTTTTAATGAATGAAACCAACGTGGACTTGAAGATTGCAGTCTCGGCTCAAAGATGAGCCGCCGATGGACGTTGTACGATTTTGTTTTGCCAAGTTATTGAACATTGAATGAATGTGCTTCCCGAAAAATCGCCTTTAAAAAATTGTCTGGGCTGTAAAAAAAAAATGGCGGGTCGTTAAGTCCCGCGCGGATATGTAATGGGAAAATCTTGTATCCCGTTGATAGTAAATTCTTTACGGATGGTTAGACTCTCGCGGTTTCCGATTCTCCCATAATATCTGGTTACCCATCCCGCCCCAGTGTTACGATTTATCGGCTCCGGGCCCTTTTCTCGTCTCTATTTCCCTTTTTATTTATATTCCAGGGTGCAGGAGCGGGCTCTGTCGCAGCGGGGGCAGCGCATCAACCCCTGTCGTTCGGCTGCGACGACGCAAGGATACGTGTTTTACAAACGCCGCCGCGCCGCGACTCGTTCGCAACAGATGCAAGAATATGGGCGCCAACCCTCTCTCTCTCTCGCCCCGATCGCTCGTCTTTTTTGCCGCCCTGGTCCCCAGAGAGAGAGAAACTGCATCCTTGGAGGGATGACGAACTCGACCGGTTAACTAGAGCATTGTTCGATTATTATTTCGGTACATATCGCGCACTTGTTGTCTCTTTGTGCGGTCGTATGGCGGTCAGAGGGTGGTTTTCGTCTCTAAGGGATGACTGGTCCGTCCTCGCCACGATAGCAAACATTCTCTCCTAGGTTTTTTATCGGGATACCAACCCCGATACACGAATGCATAATTCTGTCTCCCTGTGGAACGCAGTTTCCCATCGCGAGCGCTATTTTTATGTTCAATTTATGTGTAGGTACCGGGGGGACCGGAAGTAACTCGAAAATTTTCATCATTTTTCGCGTTCGATCACCTGTTCTCCAATCGTTGCAATGTCACCTGTGCGCACTGAACCTGCAGCGGGTCACAGGTTCACACAGGTTGCGCGGATACTCGCGGACCCCAGAATACTCGGATCACAGGAGGGTTGCAGGGTACGGTAACGCCCCTATACATTCGGAACCCCACAAAATTTCATCGATACTCTCCGTACAGAAATAACAGGCTAGGAGGAAAATACTGTTGTATATAGGGGTGGCCTATAAATCTATAAGTCCAAGTTTATAAAATTATTTAACGCGTTCGCTACCAGCATTTCTTCTCTTGCCCATCTTCATCGTTAAAATGTTTTAGGAAATGCAGGTATCATGAAACAATTTAAAAGAATATTATACTGTGTACTTGGACTTTACAAGTATATATATATGGTATGGTGTAGTGAAGTCGTCCCTGAAGGGTTGAGGAAACAGAAAAGTGAACTAAAAAGTAGAGCACACCTTGTACGCACACGAATGATGCAAATGGGTTAATTCGGAGGTTGCAAGTGGCAAGAGCCAGGGGCACGGATGGAAACAAGGGAAGAGCATAGGAGAGAACGAGATGAAGGAGGCCGAGGAGGAGGAGGGGGAGGACAATGATCCTCGGAAACGCAGGGAAACATCTGCCCGGATCCCTCCGGATCACGGCATGTCCTCCCCTTCAACGAGCCGATCGCGTCGTGAAACTTGTCCCACCTTGGCATGCATAGGTATTCATTATCTTGGTCTTTGGTGCACACACGCTCGATCCCTCGGTCTCTTCTCTCCCCCTCCCTTCTCTCTCTCTCTTTCTCTCTCCGGGCTCACCTTCTCGCGGATCTTTTTTGGTCCACGAAACATCTGCGGCAGCTGCGAGGCGGTGGCCTGCCGCAGGACTCGAGGAACGAGGCAGGTGCTCGGGCTTCGAAGAAGCTTCTCTTCCCCCCCGCCCACCCCTCTTTCGCCGCTGCCAATTACGCGTGCCTCTTTCTGCCCATTCTCCTTCCTCGCTTTTGCCTGCTATTCAATCTCTTCTCTCCCTTTCTCTCTCTAATCTTCTCGCTAGCCCCCCTACCCGTTTTCTTTTTGTTTAAATCGAGCATCTGGAACCTCGCGCGAGAAGCCTTTCGACTTTAACCCTGGAACTCTGCTCACGAAATTTCAACGTTTCCACTTTCATCATCCCGTTCCGTGCAATGCGTATATTCGATTTCTATTGTCAGGACTTACTCCAAGATAGTCAAACTAATTTTCTCCACTTGTCTACTCAAAGTCGTAGCGCGTAGGGATACTCAGGGACCTTATGATCATCTTCCACTGAACTGATTCAATTTTATTTCAGCATAGAAGCTGAGCAACGAAAAATTGCTGAACGTGTTAGAAACTTCATAGTTCCAAACTAACAATATTAATACATCAACTACATAAAAGTAAAGAGATGACACGAGCAATGACCAGATATTTTATCTTTCAGGGGATTGGAGACTCGGTTTCCAGCGGTCAGCATTTCCCGTGAAGGTGATTGAAATTAGTAAGGGGGCACACGTCCCAACCCTTTTTTTCTAGACTAATAAATTCCGTTGTTTTAGATTGTTGGCTCGGGCGGTTGTAGAGGGCAGGAACGAAATAAATGGTAGCACAAGCCAAACTGTGGGCAGGTACAGCCGGAGGTTGGTGTTACGAGGGACGGGGGCAGAGCCGAGGATCCGGTCGTGCCCCCCAGGGCCCCCCTTTTTCTCCATTTTTCTCTCGCGATATTCGACGCACGAGCGAGACCACGGCACGTGCACGAATCGAGTCGGAGCCGCGGGCCGATCAACGGAGGAAGATCTCGTTCCGCAACATGATCGGGACCGGTCTCGCTCGTCCAATTACGGATCCTTCGGCGGCCCACAGATTAATAATACTTTGGAGGAATTTCTTATACTCGGACCGAGGACAGTGTTCAATTTTCAAACTTCCGTCTTCTTCTCGGAGCGAAGAGGATCACCGAAATGCGGAGCAACCGAAAGAGCAAGGTTGTTGTCTCTTCGGTATTGATTTGTTTGTCGAAAGTTAGAATACGATCGAAACGCGTACACGTTGCTTCGATCGACGAGCTGAAGAGACAGACTACTGCGCTGCTAAATATATGTATGTTTGTTTTTTCTACACGAAATGGAGCGGCCAAGAGTCCTCGACTGCCATATCTGGCAGCTGCTCTCTCCAAGTCCGCGTATCTCGGTTTTTCTTTGCCATCGAACGTCTCTTCCGCACACCGCGGTCGAAGAATCCCTAACGTTCCGTTTATCTCTCGCCCAGAGACCTCTTTACGATAAGGAGTCGTCGCGCGAGCCATTTCTCACGCGATGTCCTTTCCAAGCTTTCAGAAAATACACTCGTGTCTAATTCCTCGCTAGACTGCGGGTCTTCACGCAAAATAAAAATGTTCTTCATTAATTACAAGGCACTGGAACGAAAGAAAAATTTCTTTCTTCTTTCAATCGTTTTAATAAGCCGATATGCTAATACATCGACACTTTTAAATTCCTTTTATCTCTCTGGTATTTCATGTTTGAACTACTCATTTTTATTACAAATGCATAAGATACGCAGTCCATTCCTAACACGCTAATACAAGTGATTGAATCGGGATTTAATGAAAATGAACGCAACTGTAATTGTTGCACCGCGGATCTACGTGCAAAATGAAAACTTGGCAACAATTGAAAAACGTAGGAACCAAGTTATTTTGCTGTTCGGTGTACATAAAATCCGCAGTCTAATAATTATTTACGACTCGAGCATAATTGCGATCGAAGGCTGCCGCTGGTCGATAAGCACGAATATAGCGAAACGTGAAAGGAACAAAGATAAGAAACAATTTGTTTTTTTTGTTTAGGTGAACTTACCCATAAAGCATGGCAGCACCGGCTATCCCACCTCCACACTGTGCAGCGATGTAGAGAGCAGCGCGGAGCAGAGAAATCTTTCTGCAGAGAGCGAAAGACACCGAGACAGCTGGATTCACGTGGCCACCTGCGCGTACAACCGTTTTATCGTTTTATTATCGGTTCACGGGCTCCGAGTGTCGAAAGCGACAATTTCCACCCCTGCACATACGTCTCATCCAATATTTTGGACACGTTTTCTCTCATCTCCACTTTGTCTTTGTTATAGAGCAAGCGTGGACACAAGAAAAATTTCCTAGCTTGCTAACAATCTGTACGAAGCGACCGAAAAATTTCGAATGGCTCTCCCAACGATATTTCTTTCGGATAGATTATTAAAAAAAAAGGCTAAAAAATTGGATGGACAAGTTCATGTTATTTTGTGTAAAGTAATTTAAAATAGCCACTTTTAGTTCTCCGTAAACCTAGTGGTAAGAGATATCAGCTAGTAAAATGATGATTCGAAATTCTTGGCCGATGTAAACGTAGAATATGCGAATCGTTGATGGCAAGCCGGAAAGACTGAGTCGGCGTTCCAAGGGGCTATATTTCCATCGACCGCTAGAATCGGTTAACGAGCTAATCGAGACAAGCCATCACGGCCGGCTGCGAACGCGACAATTGCGATCTCCGTCACGTTTCCATCAGAAGACTCGTCCTGTCGTCTTTAACCGATACCGTTTCTCTACGAATAATGTCGTTTATAGCGTTTACGGTTCCAAGTACAGAAACAGACGCCTACAACCACTTTGAACCGTCCCGAACCGTTCAAGCGATTACCGTAGATTCATGTGGGCTTTAAACGTTGGTTCAAAAAGTTGTTCTGTTTCAAAGAGCATTTTGACCCTTTGAGGACGAGTCGATGGCATCAGGACTTTGCATCTAATTTTAAAACATCAGTATATACGGTTAATTTTCAAAATTATTCAGGACTTCAATACACATTCTAGTTCTTTGAGGAACATGTTATCTTAGTATTACAAAGAATCCTCGCCCGCAAAGGGTTGCGCAAGTGTTTTATTCTGTTTGAGACCTTCACGAGTCTGTGAGCGATTAGAAGATTGGCATGAGGTATCATGTCCTCTTTCAGTTTGTTCAAGGCGTGGGGAAAGAACGACATTATTTATGGAGGTAGATAGGGCTATCGTTAACCTTTTGTGCTCGAATGGCGACACCGAGGCGTCGCTAAAAATTGTCACATCAATTTATTCGTTTTAAAATTTGTTTTAAAATAACCTGAATAAAACCCGGGGTCAATTTCACGTGTACAAAATCATTTAGAACCGTAAATATTCTAGATCGGAAGAATAATCTTGATCTTGACGTTAGAGTAGCTTCGAGCGCAAATGGTTGAATGAAGGGGAGGTTGGTCTCTTACCGCTGATGTGTCCGAAGATGAGAGAAATCGCGGCGATGGCGAACCCGGAGGCGACAGCGGTCGCAAGGACGGATAGTCCGCTGCCGGAGACCGCGGAGGACGCGGCGGCGCCGGAAACCACCAGGCTGAAGAGGAAAGTGGCGAAACACTCGACGGCGACCGCTCTCCAGAGCTCGAGGCTGCGCGCCTCGATCGACATCGGCGCTTTCCTCTCGGTTACGTCCGCGTTGTTCTCTCTCAACGCGGAGATCCTCGTCAGCAGCGTGACAATGTGCGCGTCGAGCTCGCGCGATAGCGTTTCCGTTGCCATGGTCTCTGCGCGTTGCCTTTCTCCGGCGAGCTACCAAAAAACCTCTAGACCCTCTTCGGAGCGTCGAACAATTGTATCGGTGTCGTTCAGCGTTCGGAGGTCGGAGGTCGTCAGAGCATTCTTCGTAACTGTATCACTGGTCGCGACGCACCCTCGGTAAAACCGTGAAATAGACACTCGGAAAATCGTGGAAAGTCGTAAGATCGTTGGAGCACACTCTGTTGTCTCGTACCGGGATTTCTCGAGAGACGGTTCGCGACTGAGAGACTCGGGAAAGGACCCTGGCGAACGGACACGACCGATGTTGCCGGAATGGCAACGCACTCTCGAGTGACAAGCCGACCTTACGACCACGGCGAAACAAGTGGGGCCCCAGCGAGCCGCTCCGCCACCGCCGCAACGCCCCCACCCTTCGACCACCGGTGCATCTGTGCCTTGCACGCCTGCAGAACCCGAGGAACCCGACCACGTGTCGGGGATGCGCCGCCCCTCCCCCGATACCCTAGACCCGGCGCACTCGCCGATCCAAAACCGTAAAAACCAGGGTTCGAAGTTATTGTTCACGCATCCACCGCCGCACAGTAACTCGTGTCTATAAAATCGGTGGAACTCAAAAAGTTTCATCTCGTGAAATAAGTTACATCTATACATAGGTCTTCCTATGAGTTAACACTTGATTCAGATAAACTGAAAAGGACTTGTATCTGAAATCATTTGTTAAATGAATAATAGTCTTGTTCAAGTCCCTCGGGACCGTCAATATTTTTATGAAATTCTATCAGTGATCGATGCTTTCAGGTCAGCATGTTTTCTAAGATGGAGGTGTCCTTGTACGAGGGACGAATTAATATATTTTGGTATTGAAAATCGGACGTCGGACACGCTGACCGTCTCGAAGATGGCAATTACGTCGACGTTCTTATTCCCACGAGTTCAAAGACTACTGTCGAAGTTCCCATAAAAAGGGGGATGTACGCACCACAGGACACGAACAACGAGCATAATAGCGTTCATTTAAATCAACTTTCCGCGAACGTCGGACAAGGACAGAGGCGCGATTCAATCGAGTTCAGGAAATTTTCGTTTCTCGTCGAATCGCAAACGTGCCAGCAACAAAAATGAACGGTTTCATCGAGAATGTTCCTGCCGGGTGACAAAGGATTTCGTTTCTATAGCACGCGGACTATGGTAATTGATTTTTACAAACTGACCTGATTCGTTGATGTACGGTTTTGGATACTATAGATATTAACGTGATATTTTTCGAGTTTTTCAGAGACGATTCAGCGACCTTTCTTTGCGCGCTTCTCGGTTGCCAGAACCCAGACCCCGGTGCTGCTTGGACCGTGACGATTCCAAGGGGATAGCGTGTAATTAAACTCCGCTCGGTTCTTTACTGGGACTGTACACGCGCGGCCGTGTAAGTAAAGTCGAGCGGGGAACGGCTAATAAATCCAGCAATTGCTGTAAATTGGAGAACTCGCGCGGGGGAGATGCCGACGCCGACTACCGGCAAAAAATTGTTTGCTTTGTCCCGCTGCCGCGCCGGCTAGGCTCCAGAAATTCTTGGGAGCCTGTGATCTCTTCAAGTTTCACCGCTTGTCCCGTTACTTCTGCTTTTCACCGATCGGTAAATCAATTTACATTTTTAACCCTTCACACTCGACTCGCAGATGTCGTAAATCAACCCGGACGTCCCTTCCCGAAGGACGGTGAAGAGATTGCTGGCAATTACGCTACTTAAAATATCGAACAGATCGCGAGGAGTTGACAAATTATTTTCGAAACAAATTCTCGTTTCTGCGACGACAGTCTCGGAGAAACGAAAGGAAGAAGTGTATTGTCACGTTGAGAAGAAGCGTTCCTATTAATTTAACTTTCTCGGCTGTCTATTAACTCTTCTCGTGTAATTTCAGCTTGCCGTCATCTTCCTCTTCATACGATCTGAGAGCCGAGAGGACAGCTGCGCGTGCAGTAAGGAAAGCCGGAATGGAAACATGAGCGGGACAGACAGAGAAATGTTCTTACTTGGAAAATGGATCTTTCCTTCCTCTGCACATATAAAATTAGTTATAACAATTTTTTTAATCGTATTTTCTTAACCGACTCCTCGACATACAGTTATTTGTTAACATCGATTATTAAAGAAAATATAACATCTGCTTTATTTGGCTCCAGGAATCCAAACCATGACCAGTCCACCTACAATCATTTAATTCGTTAGTTCAATAAATGATAAACGGCCGGAACACGCAGGACAAAGAACTCCCATACCATTGCGATGAGCATCACTGATCTAATCTCTCCAGGTATACTCATTCCGATAAGCGTGCCCGTTACTCTAACCAGTAATCTCTGTAAAACTGTTAACGTACTCACGGTAGTGTACTCACACAGGCGCACGGTTTTCTTCAAACTCCACCGATTTCTGGAGAATACGATTCACAGTGTTTGTTCAGTGCATTCGATCCGGTTCGAGCGAACAGCTAATTAGTAGCATTTTCTACACCGGATAGAGCAACGGCACACCGACTCATCCATTCACGCGACGACATACTTCGACGATCGCAGGCACCCGTGGATCACGCTCCTCGATCACGTTGCAACGTGTATTTACTGGCGAGTGGGCGGCCGATCGCAGCGTGTTGTTTGCACGCTAGTGTTACATTACCGTTCAGTGGCCACGGAACGTTGGACCGAGCAACGTTTTCCCTTGGAGGATTCGCTGGAAACGCTTTTCCCGTTAAAATGACGCAACGAAACTCCGGATAACGTGCCAACGGGATCATCGATCGATACTACAAGTCATCGGTAAGTTACAGTGAACGCCCGAGTTAAAATTTTCCTAAACGTTAAGTCCATTTTTCATCTGTCACCGGAACTCTCGTTAGTTGCCCCTGTGCGCACGCAACCGGGTACGCAGGCATCAATTTTCTTAAATAATTTTCTATATTTTCCTATAGAGATGTTCTATATTTCCCATAGAATGTCCATTCCTTGAACAGTGTTACATTTACTTATAGTTTCAGAATCGTTAGCAAATTGTAGTGAACGCTAGAGTTACAATGTTTTACATTTTCGGACTAATTTTTCGATCTGCAAGGCTTTACTCGGTTTTCCCCCGTGGGTAGGCAACCGGTTATGCAGGCACGCAATTCCTTACAAAATTTTCTATTTTATCCTAAACGTATCATAAAATCGCTCCGAATATCCATTCTTTGGACAGTATTACATCCATTTACGGTTTACAAATCGTCCGTAAGTGGTAGTGAACGTTAGAGTTAATATTTTCAAACTAATTCTCCATCCGTCAACTCTACTGTCTTCTGTGTGCCCCTGTGCGTAGGCAACCGTTTGCGCAGGCGTGCGTTCGTCACATTTCCTTAAAGAATTTTCTATTTTCTTCTAAAATATCACAAAGTCGTTTCGAATTTGCAATCTCTGGACACTATTACATCGACTTATAGTTTCAAAATCAAAATTTATGCAAACAAATTTAAAGATTATATTGTCAAAGTTTTCCAAACCTTCTGGTTGCCTACGCAAGGGGCCGCCTCAAAATTCCCGAATTTTCTCTCGCTGCGATCCTCGATTCCTTTGAAACATTATTAAAAAACACCAAGCAGGTACATTAACAACAGTTTCCTTACATATCTCTGAATTTAGAACCATTTTCGACAAGAAATCAGCTAGGTCAAAAACGAAATTGTTAAATCCTCTTTGAGTACTGGTGTTTCGACGAGAGAAACAGGGTGTTGGCCTGATCGCGTGCGGTTCGTGATCATCGTCGGTTTCGAAACCGACTGGGTACCGTACCCCGGTGTTTCTCCGTGGAAAACACGTTCCTGCTGGTCTAACCTTTTACGAGGAACTCGTTGGAGTTTCTCAATGAACGTACGTACGTACGTACGTAGAACGCGCGTCGTCAACGTGTAGGATTTTACTTTCGTACCGCCTTTCCCTTTTCCCCGGTTCGCGGTAAGTTTCTCGTCGAGACCGAGTTCCCCGGTTTCAATGTGAGCGCGAGCGCGTTTAGGTGAATGTGTCACGCGGCCGTTCTCTGCGCTACGGCCGCACACGGACATGCCCCACCTGTCTCCCACCGTTTTCTCTCTCTTTCTGGTTTCAGTGAAACGCTGGTCCGTAGCACGGGGCGGCATAGCACGCGGTAAGATGGCCGTGTACAGGCCGCGCTGGCTGATTGTTCGCGTCTGTTTTTCCCTGTGGTTCCTCGCGTCTGCGGTGCTGTGTCAAGAACAAATATCACTCGGCAGCCGGTATTATGGCCGAGACGGTGTCTATGTGCCCTCTAACGGGCCCGATCGCAGGACCGATACCTATATTTACAAGGATAGGAGGTACGGGTACCGTCCCAGTTACCTGGACTCTGTATACAAAGGACCACCGAGACTGCCGGACGACCGGTACCATTATGAGGTGAGCCCTGCAGAAAACGCCCGTGGAAAATCCACCAGGTGATCATTGTGAACCCATTTACGCGAGGACGTCGCGTCGACACGCCTCGGTATCGATGACACGCGACGCGCTCGCAGACTGGGTCACTCCCATGCGTAACAGCGATGTTATGCTATATACGGTTTTGCTTGGTTCGACGCGCTTGAATCGCTGTTCTAACGGACAAATTAAAGCGATAGGCGTCGTCAGGCGAAAATACAAAATTGATCTTAAGACCGAACACGAGCGATACCTCATTTGTCTGAACGTGTTGACGCAAGAACGGCTCGGTCGCGTTGGAGCGAGCGAGATCGGTATGTGTTGCATGCGATCGAACATCGCAGCCAGTACGACCGCAGCCTACCGCGATCTTTACCGAGATAAAAGTACAGTACGTTTCAGAGTGTCGTTCGACCTCGATTTGATAATCTACATGCGCGAATCTGGATTTCCATGTATAAGTCATTGCACTTGTTCTAAAACACCCTTTCAGAATATAAATAAAAAGACAGAAACTTCATCGGGAGAGCTTTGAAAGAGTGTTCAACATTCTCCTATTTCATAATATGCGATCAGGGGGTGTTGGATAGAGGTATTGTGACTGCCAGTTTGATCCATTTCGAAGATACACCTTGTCCCAATTGCTTTGGACATTCTGTACAGATTGTTATTGTTTTCAGGATACTAAGACGAGACTACCACTGCCTGGAATACTGGGAGGCTGGCGGGAGGACCTTCAGGGTAGGGAACGGTCGGACTCAAAAACCATGGACATAGACGTCACTGTCACCACTAGCTATGGCTTAGTGCAAGGATTCAAAGTTTACCTGTACGACGATCCACAAGCAAGACACAGGCCTTATAGTCTGCCGGTAGAAAGAGTCACGAACAATGTCAATGTATTTCTGGGCATTCCGTACGCCATGCCTCCTACGAGGGAGGGTCGTTTCAGGCCTCCCAGACCTCACAGAGGTTGGCAATTGCTGCAAGCCGTCGATTGGGGACCGGCGTGTCCCCAGCCGAGCGCATATACCGGCGCTACTAAAGGAGTCAAAGACGTGGACGAAGACTGTTTATACCTAAATGTATTCACACCGTACATCGGTTCCGGAATAGCTCAACCATATGCCGTGATGCTTTATATTCACGGTGGCGAATTTACTCATGGAGCTAGTAACTTGTTTCCTGGCCACATGTTGGCGGCGTTTTACAACGTTGTAGTAGTGTCGATTAATTATCGGTTGGGTGCGTTGGGGTTCCTGAGCACCGGAGACGAGAACAGTCCCGGGAACTATGGGCTCTTGGACCAGGCGATGGCGTTGAGATGGGTGTACGATAATATTCGAGCTTTCAACGGCAATCCCGACGCGATCACGCTTTTTGGTCCAGGCGCTGGTGCCGCTAGCGCCGGACTGCTTATGGTTTCTCCTAGAACGAGAGACATGGTCTCGAAAGTAATTGCTCAGTCGGGCTCCCCGTTGGCGGATTGGGCAGTTATTATGGACAAGTACAGGGCCCAGAATACATCCAGGGTGTACGCTGAAATGCTGGGATGTAGCATAGAGAGCAGCTGGAAATTGATTCAATGCTTGAAAGATGGGCGAAACTTCCTCGAGCTGGGTAACCCCCAGCTGAGGCCGCACGTTGGAATGTTTCCGTGGGCACCCGTGTACGATCTCAACTTCACCGTGCCCAGCGACAATCTCTACGAAGACTGGAAAACATCTGACTGGCACTTCTTCACCGAAACACCGGAAGACAGCATCAAAAACCACAGGTACAAACGTAACTTGGCGTACATGGCTGGCGTGACCACCCAAGAGGCAGCGTACATACTGTGTGAGTAACAAGTTGCGAGACCAAAGCAGAGTTGGGAAAATGTTGTTTCGAATGAAGGAATAACGAAGAATATCTTATTCGTTATTCGAATAATGCCCAACTCTGCTACAAAATACTTGCGTGTACAGTGTATTAATATTTTCGTGATTGCAGATAACAACGCCACACTGGCAAAGAACCAGTACACCATAGATCCGGAATCGTTTGATCAAAAGCTCTGGGAATTCGTGCTCCAATATAATTACACTCTGAACCCGCAGGGTGTATACGAAGCTATCAAATATATGTATACTTACTGGCCGGATCCTAGAAACGTTACGCACGTTCGCGATCAGTATGTGAATGTAAGCTAACCGTACTGCAGCCGTGAGAGCGTGTTTCAACAGAAATAATTAATGATCCTGTCTTTTTAGCTGTTATCTGACTTCCATTTTGTGGCGCCGTTTGACAAAGTGGCGAAACTTCTGGTGGAACAACACGTGCCTACTTTCCTGTACGTATTAAATACAACTATAGAAGCGTTGAAACTGCCACAGTGGCGAAGGGTACCTCACGACATTGAACTCCTTTGGCTCACAGGAGCGCCATTCATGGATGTTGGTGTGTATGCGGTGTAACGCAGCCTAAAGGTGCGAATGCACTAGCAACGAATTTGCGAGATTTTAAAAGCAGAGGCGTGTACAATGTTTAAAAATATTCACGTGTCACGAGAGTCGCTCTCGCAAAAGATGTCACAAGTTACTTGCTAGTGCGTTCACACTTTAGGAGATTTGTCCGGACAATTTTCTAACAACAAAATGCAATTTTATAGAATTCTTCCCCCAGAAATGGAAACTGAAACGAGACATGTGGACCGATAACGATCGCAACATGAGTCACTTCTTTATGAAGGCGTATTCAAATTTTGCAACGTTCGGGTACGTGTTTGAAATGGCTTATAAAACGCGTTGTAGTCTGGTATAGCGTAGAGATCACGTTACTTTGTTCCAGGAACCCTACACCGTCGCAAATTTTGGGATTGCACATGGAAGTCGCCAGGCAGGGACAATTGCGGTATTTGAATATCAACACCACCTTCAACAGCTCAATTCTGCTGAATTATAGGCAAACGGAGAGCGCTTTTTGGTCCATGTACCTGCCCACCGTTATTGGTCGCTTGGTGCCTACGTATCCACCGGTTACCGAGGTTAGATCACGCTCGTTTGCTATAATGACTAATTGTAAGCAAGAAAAATGCAAGATAAAATACCCTTTTTACCAATTCTTCTGTCATATGAGTTACTCTTCGCACGAATACAAATGAGAACGTAATTACAGTATTGGTGGGAACCGAAACAGCCATTGCAAATCGCCTTCTGGTCAGTCTCCACAGCGTGTCTGCTGCTGATCGTGCTATCCGTGGTGTGCTGCATGCTTTGGCGTAACGCCAAAAGGTAAGAAAAGGTAAACAGAACCAAACCCATATGACGACTACTCCAGGCTCTGGTAGGGTTTGCTACCCGATAATCTAGTTGTAGAGCATGCGGGACATGGTTCTGGTTTTACATCTACTTAAACCGTAGACTTAACACTCATTGAATTCCATTTACTAATTCAACGGTATCTCTGCTTACTATTCACGCAGCAAGACCAAGGCTGCCCGAGTGTACGCAGGTAACTAAAACAGCACCTTGCACGTAGTATCCAAGCACGTGTGAAATTCAAACACTTTCGAAATTCTCGCTGTTCCAAGAATTCAT
>CM052123.1:11791716-11803435 GCA_028454245.1 Halictus quadricinctus
CTTTGTTTGGCGTCCGATAACACCACGACGGTGGAACTGCTCCACGACATAGGCGGTATCGGGCAGATACTGAAGTATATAGAGGACGCGGCGCACTCGAAACTCTTCATGGAGGCCCTGGACGTAGCGGTTCGCCTTTCTCACACACCTCTGGGTAGAAAGGTAAAGGTAGCCTTGCTCGACGAAAGCCGAATCTTATTATTTTATTGGATGCTTGTTTGCTCCGTAGGCGCTCTACGCTCATGGTATCGTGACCCATTTATTGGGCACGCTCGGAGGCAGCGTAACAGCGAACGTATACGAGACCAGTTGCCACGGAATCGGTATGATGACCATCCACACCGAGGCAGCCAAAGAGCTGACTGCCAGCAATTGCATGAAAAATATCTTAGGTAGATGTTAGCTACGTTCCCCTGTGGTCACTTTCCTAAGAAGTACATACACCTATCCTAGATATATTAAAAAACGAATCCTTGAAGTGGAGCACCAGGCAGGCAGCGATGTTTGCCTTGAATCAGCTGCTCAATTGCGACATAAAGAATTGTCAGGATTTCTTAGACATGCAGGACCAGGTAGCTGTTTCGATTAGGTCTAGTCGCAAATCATTTCTCCTCCAGAGGGAAGGCTAAAAGAATAAACTAAACTAAACGGAACGGTTTAACGACTCTACAGAATTATCTCGTGTGGCTGATGAAACAACCAGGGAAGATCCCCGTAGAGATTCTGATCGGAGCCATCGAATGCCTGACGACCATAGGAAGGAATCAGTCGTTGCGCGGTGCTATTGTCAATGCGGAGACTATGGATGTGCTGTGCGCGTCCTTCGAGGTGATCCTTTGGATAGCAGGCAGATTTTTCTAATTGTAAACGCTGTTGTAAGTTGCTTGTCAATTTTTCAGCTGTCATGCCCAACGACGGTCGAGTACAGGATCGCTTGCTGCAACGCGATCGCTATCCTCTGCGCGGACAAGATCGGAAGATCCGCTTTCCTGAAGAGCCGCGGGCCACGCAGATTATATAATATGTTATGTGACGTCAGCTCGGTCCCAACAAGGAACGCAGCCGTCCAACTCATTCAATTGTTATGCGCGGATCCGGTTTTGGCCGACGCTTTCGTGCACACCAGATATCTGAATTAGTAAGCGAACTCCCTCCACGGACCCTTAGCCAGAGACTCGCGACCGTTCTCGATGAAACTAACCGGTGAAAATGCCTCGGACAAAGCATGCTGAAGAACCAATCCACCGCGAAGATTGTGCCGTCCTGGAACACGTGCATCGACGCGCTCTTCGACGCCCACCTGCCGATCAAGTTTGCTTTCACTGGACGACTCTCGTTGCACGACGTCACCCAGAATGGTTTCTACGTTCTACGGAGAAACATCTGCCCGTAGGACTTGATTCTTATGAAATCCTCTGACCGGATTATAGTAGATTCCCTCTTTACCGGCGCGTATCCGGACCTCGGGCCGGTTAATCAAATATAGGGTGTTCGACTACAGGTGGGGGAAAATTTGAGTGGTGGTTCTCCACGACAATAGAAGAGTAAAAAGTCGGCGAAGAGTAAAAAGAATAAAAATCCGCCAAAATGCGGCAACCCGGCCAGCAGAGGTGTACGTTGCTTACGTCATAAGATACTTCCTCGCAAGAATTCGGCGAGTAAACGATTTTTAATTGATAATAAATGAAAAGTGAAGCCGAAATTTTCTCCCACCTGTAAACTGGTCTTTGAAAACCGACCGACATTGGGCCCAGTATTGTATTAAAGCAACTTGAAACGACGTCAAGTAGTTCGGTCTGCTTCGAGAGAGCAAGATTTCTGAAATTGTCTCGACACCCGGATTGCAAACAGGTTTCCAATATTGGACGACATCTTCCGGTTCAAGTTCTGCCCGATGGAGCCCATTTACGTGGTGAACTGCATACGGGCTCGCTCCTCGGAATCCCAGGATACGTTGCGTCATTCGACCGTAGAAGGTATTGATCGCTGATTCTGGCGCGATCGACCTGAGTCACGCAACTCGATCTTGCAGACAATCTCAGCACCGGAAAAGCGGAGAGCATGATCCGTCCTCGAGTGTTCCTGTCCGCGCAGATAGAAGGTCTAGAGGCGGAGACGAGATTTAGCCGTCTGCAATGCGACCCTTGCCTGCACGACTACGTGGAGCTGTTCAAATGCATGCTCGTCGCCGCGGAATCGAAACGCGTGTACGCATCGTCGGTTATATAGTTTTACAAATATCATTTATTATTCTTCGATAACCATTGTATATCTTTCGCGCAGAGCATCGGAAACGAAGCCGGGATTGACAAACGTGAGCTACGTGGCGTCGCGTGCTCAAATGTTGGCGAAGTTCGTGGCCAAGCAAATGTCGGGACCCGATCAATTCCTTCACTGCATTGACCATCAGCTGGAAATCCATTTGAAAGAGATCAAAGACACTATAGAGACCAGCGTGATACCGTTAGGGATCTTACGGATCGGCTCCTATCTCGAGAGAGCCTTACTGTTTAAAGTAATCGCGGATAGAGTGTATCTACCTGCTGCTTTGGTACGGGGAGAGTACGGGAAGGCTTGGATCGAGATAGCTGTGCCGGAAGTAATGTCTGAGATTTCTTGATCGGGTCTCACTCCCTTGATCATTCCTTGTCAGCTATACAGATTGTTCTATTTGAAAAATTCGACGCGGCAATCGGAAGTCTGGCAAGAATTAGAATAGAACAGCCTGTATGCTATACCACGAGGCAATGAGCTCACGAGCTGCAACCCACGCTACCGTGTTATGTGCTTTTGTTAGTATACAAGGGGAACACGTATTCCCTTCTTGCGGTGATGCGAATGAGAGTGCGGTAGTAGGGTGGCGGCTCGTGAGCAATCAGTTGTCCAGGCCAGCTATACAAGGTATATAAAGCTAATAAAATGACAACATTGTAGACAAAAGATTCGGCCGAGGAGACGTCGTTCCAGCCTTACATAGAGGGGACCCCAACGTGTCCAGAGTTCCTGACGTTGCAACAGCTACAGCCGCGCGCATCCCAAGCAGGCTCGGTGTCGGTGGATCGTCGTCAAACGACGTTCCCGTCGAAGCTGCTCAAGCCGAATTTCATCGTCGACTTGATACACTCGCCCGGCGACCTGATCTCGATAAACAGTCGTCGGGCGAAGCTGTATCGCGAGCATCAGTCGGCTTGCCGACGGGTGTGCCGCGACTGAAACCTCTACAAAATCAGTTCTTCTCACCGTCACTCTCGATGCACTCTTTGGATCGTAGAAAATCAAGAAACACCTTGTAAAATTATTCCGCTGGTAAAATAGAATAATGTTGTTCAATGTCTCGTCTCGGTCACGGGATCTACGTGGATACGTCTCCGAGTTTGACCACACCGAAGAAACTGTGGATGTCCTCGAGTATGACGCCCCGCGCAGATTGCTCGACCTCTTTCAAGGACAGAGAATCGTTTTTCTTGAGTGGCGTCACCTGGGCTGAGAAACAGGTCTGGTCGATCTTCGTGCCGGTTCTCGTCACCTGGAACCGTCCGATTCGAAAACTGTTCCACGCCGACGTATCCCGGACATTGTCCGAGAACGAGTTTCCTACTCACCGTGCACTGCAAAATTGTCCGATTGTTCACCTCCAACCGGAATCCGGCTGCGTGGATCGTGTCCAAGTAATGGATCTGCGCGTACACCAAATACAGCCCGTCCCTGGGTATTATGAGATTACCGTCCGCGAGCATGTTGAAGTGTTGTTTCTCGTCCATCCAATCGGTGGCCTGCCACGCGGTGAATATCCTGTCCTTGTGACATTGCCCCATGTCCGACGGTTTGCAAGTACTGCATTTGCGCTGGCAATTGCTCACACCTGGCAGCTTGCTATTGGCGCTATAATGAGCGGCGAGGGCGTGCTCGGACACCTTCAAATAGCAAAGGATCTTTTAAAGGAGCAGCTTGATATACTGGGCCAAAAAGGACTAGACAGAGGATCTCTATGCAAAATAAAGCATTTCTTCTTGAATTCCAGCAAACTAGAGTGAAATAGAAATTAATTTTTTATAGGATTGCTATTGGCGCTATAGTGAGCTTGCTGTTGGCGCTATAGTGAGCGGCGAGGACGTGCTCGGACACCTTCAAGTAGCAAAGGATCTTTTAAAGGAGCAGCTTGATATACTGGGCACAAAGGACTAGACAGAGGATATCTATGCAAAATAAAGCATTTCTACTTGAATTGCAGCAAACTAGAGTGAAATAGAAATTAATTTTTTATAGGATTGCTATTGGCGCTATAGTGAGCTTGCTGTGGGCGCTATAGTGAGCGGCGAGGGCGTGCTCGGACACCTTCAAATAGCAAAGGATCTTTTAAAGAAGCAGCTTGATATACTGGGCATAAGGGACTAGACAGAGGATCTCTATGCAAAATAAAGCATTTCTACTTGAATTGCAGCAAACTAGAGTGAAATAGAAATTAATTTTTTTAATAGGTTGAAAATAATATAACAGTATTTTTAAGTTCTTCTACTGTTTGTACTGTTTTATGACACTCATTTTTTTTTATAAATGCATAAAATCCGCTGTCTAGTCACGACATTCGTTTTAAAACAATACCGCTGATAGATGGCGACCACACCGGGTCAAGTTTACGACCGCCTGTTGATTGATTTCCCCGTGTGCAGCGGTGCATCTACAGTTTCATTAGCGAGCCTGGCGATTGCTATGCAAATACACCGCTGTACACCGGGTTGTCGGTAACAGGCGGACCGTAAAATCGCTTGGCACGATTAGCCATCGTATCATGTACCTGTAAGTGTTTCGCAGAGTCCATTGGCGGCGATTGATAGTTCTGATCATCCGAGTTGTGTTGATTTTGCTTTGATTGATGGGGAAGGTGTCTTTTGGCCGCGTGTCTAGCCCTGGAAAAGGAAATAGTAACTCGCATTTCTACTCTTCAGCTACCAAAAAGCCTTCCCGAAAAATTCACCTCGATCTTCGTAAAAGATCGTACCTGACGTGTCTCTTCCGGCACGGTTTCTTCGGGGTCTCTTGCTCGTCGAGGTTGCGCCTCCGTTTCACAGCGGTTCTCCATTCCTGCAGCTGGTGCAGCGTCTCCTTAGCGTCTGGAACGTCTCTTTTCCGTTTAGTACTCGGTTTCGGTTGGTCCCGTTGCTCTTCGGCAGACTTCTTATGATCTTGTTCTTCCAGGTGACGATCCTTCTCCCCGTTCCTGCGACCACCGTCCCGAGCGTTCGTCTTCGGTTCCTGGCCGTGCTTGGCCTCGGCCTTGCGCACCGCCGTTAACAGTTTCATCATGGCTTTGTCAGCGCTGGGAGGTTGCGGCATAGATGGCACCGGCGCGATGGTCGACGGGTAATCTGGGAAATCGGAAGGCCTGGCCCCGTAACTCGGCGGAGAGAACAAGAAGAACGATCCGGACTCTTTGCTGGTCGAAGAGGACGCGTGACGGTCCGAGGAAGCTGTGCTACTGTCGTCGTTGCTGACGTCGTAGGCGATGTCGTAGTCGGCGTTCTCGATGTCGGCCTCCCCCGGGTCATCGTCATCGTCGTCGTCGTCGTCATTGTCGTCGTCATCGTCGTCGTCGTTGTCATCGTCCTCGTCGTTGTCCTCGTCGTCGTCATCCTCGTCGCTCGGCTCGGCGGCGTACAGCTGCGCTCAGAATGATTTTCATCACTCAGAAACGAACAGAGTCATTAAAGGACGTTCAGATTTCACGGGGAATTACATAATCGCTCCGGTAGATCGAGCTACGTTTTCCCGGCGACCGACCGGTCGTCGAACCGTTTAGGGAGCCAACCAGGAACACGTAGTCCCTCGGTTTATCACCGACCTCTCGTGTCACGCGTACCACGCTCGATAACCCGATTACTCGTCTCGTTACACGTGATTCGGGTTATCGCCTGTAATTAATATCATAATTCACGACCATCGCCGCGACGATCCGTTTCTCTCGTCCGCGATACGATACTCCCGGAGCGACATAGGAGGGCACTCTGCGGTTCAAGCGAAACGATATACCACTGTTATAAATAATCTCGTTACCTCAGAACTTGATCAGCGAGGCGTACATACATCGCAGAACGAATATTCTAATTTTCCATAGACCGAATCGAAATCGTCTGCATGAATCACAAGGGGCAGAAGCTACATTCACGTTCATTTTGTCCTGAATAACTTTACAGAGTTGAAAACAATCAGCGGTATTTTTAATGATTTGTATTTGTTAACTTTCGCACTGATCTGTGCGAAAATTGCGAGAAAAAAGGAAGGGATTGTATTTTCGCATCTTGCAGTCGACACAGAGAATTTCTATTTTCCGCAAACGACGGCAGTTTAACACTAAACCTACCAAGCATCGACAGTATCTGGTAAATATTGCCTTATAAAAATGGCAACTATAAATTTATTGTCCATAATTTATTCCACTGTTTTCCATAAATGAATTTTTATAATTTCAATAATTGTAAAATATAAAACCGGTCATTTGACCGTGGTAGGTTCAGTGTTAAAGATGACTTTCCAGTGTCCTAATTTTTCTATCCAACGCTTGGAAAAGCGGCGATTTGCCTCGTACGATACCGAACTCACCTGCTCCTCGAACGCTTTCAGCTCGTCCAGGAGGTCCTGCTCGAGGAACCGGTGCTTCAAGGTCTCCACGTCCCGCTTCAGCTCCTCGATCTGCCTGGCGTTCGTCAAGGAGCAGCGCAGCTTCCACGCTTCCAGACCCAAGCAGAGAACAGCGATCGCGAGCGCGAGCACGCTTAGAACGGTGTGTCTTCGGGGTCGGAACCACTGTTTGTTGAAGTTCTGCTCGAGCTCCGACTGCGAGATGCTCAGGTTCTCCCTCGAGAAGCTGAGGAAGGAGCGCACCTCCTCTTTACCCCGGACGTCGTTCATCAGTTTCTGCTTCAGCTTCACGACTCTGCTCTCCTCTTCCGGTAGCACGGAAGTCATCTTGATCTGGGACGATTCTTCAAGTTCACCCTATGGGTATGCTACTCAAAATCTCGACCGACGGTAGCTGACGCTTTAGGAGAATCTTTACATCACATCCAGCAAGAAGATATTACTGTGGATCAATTCATCTAATGTCGTCTTCAGCCACTGAAAGTTCTAACACTGAATATCCTTTTTCTTCAGGTCTCGGCCAGATGGTAGCCAACACTGTAGCCGACTCTTTACCTCGCACGCGGCAAAACCATATTGGGAAGTAGGTACGTGAGAGATGAATTCCTCCAATGTTGTCCTAAATGCTGAAGATCCTCTTCTCTGCGCGTACAGGTCCGATCCAACACGGTAGCCGAGTGAAGAGTGAAGAGAAATGTCTAAGAAATTGCGGGTCCATCTAAACACCGAAGATTCTGTTATCTCTGATGAAGCACAAAGTCAGCCGAGGTTACGAGCGAGCATCGATGAACCAATTAGTCGACGAAGTCCGTGCCAACGGTCGTCGGATTGTTATCAACTGGCTCCGGAGTTGGCCACCGATTCTCGAGCGTTTAGCGTCGCGTTCGCCTGTTCGCGTCTTCGCTTCTCGACAGCCCCTCGGCGATTACACAATCGCTAAATACGTCGCGATAACGAGCACCGCATGCTTGCACTTTCTCCTTCCATCAGCGGTTCACTGTCACGGGTCGAGCATCTCGGCCGCCAATCGTATCAACAGCCTCTGCGAACGAATCGTGCGCGGTCAGGTACGCCCGTGAAAATGATCTGTCGCCTTTAAATGATTTGTCGCACGCTGCCCTCGGCCGACCCCACGGATCTCGCCGCAAGGATCAAGACGTTAAATGTCCCGCATCCTCGACCTGGCCCTCTTTAAAACCAGTCCGGTGGGTTTTTTCTTCTTGGCCAGAGGAGGTCCAGAGGAGGTCCAGAGGAGGTCCAGAGGAGGTCCAGAGGAGCAGGACCGCCGCGAAGAGAATATCGAAGATTCGACCCTTTCGACCCCCTTTCGACCCCCTCGGCCCCCTCGCCGCCGGAACCCTACCTCTCTTTTGTCTCCCCTACTCGTCCTCTCGAACGGTCGCACAGTGTTTCGAGCACGGCATGCTAGCTGGACCAGACCCAAAATCTAACACGCTTTGGATTTTGTGCAATTATGATAGGGCAATCCGGAAGAATTTAAAATGTATTGTTCCCAGCTTTTTGAAGTTAAGAGATTTCTGCTGGGCACCGGTTCCTTGCAATTGATGTAGGCAATATTTAGTTTGCACAAAGATCCACTAATTGCTACTTCCTCTTGAGGATTTTTATGCAGAATTTGTAATTTCAAGCTACAGGAGCCACGCAGACGTACGTTTTTCTTCTTGACGATTAAGCTGGAAATAATACAACTGTATTTTTAAATTCTTCGGGATAAAGTCCCGCGGTCTGGTAATCACATGAAATTATTTTTAAAATCCCATTAGTCCAGCTAGCTTCTATCTGTCGGAACACTGTGGCCCGAGGTCCCACCACGAGCTTTCAACTTTCGTTTCTTCTTGCCACTTTGATTTTCACTGAGAATCTTTCCCAAATGATTTTAAGATTTGTCGGGACCCACCGGAAGAGTTGGGGTCGTCGAGGTGATTTTAATTTTTGTGAAAAATCCTTGTAATCTGATAATTACTGTCTGGTAAACGGATGCGGCACTGTGCAGGTTCAGTGATGAGACGATCTGACTGAAACCGAATAGAAGAACAGTGGAGAACTTGCAAGCTCGACCGTACGAGAAGGAAGCAACCAACGTGTTCGACAGACTCGGGCATACTGATCGTGACTCGTGAGTCGAAAGCAGAAAACACGTTCGAGTTGATTATAGCAGCGCCTTCGTCCCTGGACCTCAGTGGCGTAGATCAGTGATCCATCGACGAGACGCAGCCTCCTCGACCGGTACAATAGCCTCTCGCGATCGATAAAGAGCTCGGGATCGATGGGGAATTACGTCGCCTCGATCCAACAGAAAGTCTTATTATCTTATTTATAAATTAGATCCGCCATACACCGCGGATTTGTATGCAACATAAAAATTGTTTCGATCAATTTTAATCATTTTAAGGAGTTGAAAATAATGCAAAAGGGTTTTCAAAATTTTCAAACGTCTTTTACATCCGGTCTAGTTCCGTTCTTATCAGAAAATCAAAATTCAGAAATTAAATGACGTCTTTGAAATGCTGGGTCAAGGTTGATCCAATCGTCGCTGTCCGAGGGTTAAATTAAAAATAAGGAAGCGTATAGAAAACGACGTGTGTAAATTGCAAAAGAACGGTATATACTTTTTCTAGGAATTTTTAATTCGAGCTTAATTGAGTTCCAGCGACTCGAACGAAGTCAGCATGAATTTTTTTCATTTGCAACTTGTTGGCGTTGCATCTGTCTCGTCACGAAGCCGCTCGAACGCCCACTATTGGCCATATTTCTCTCAGAATGCACGTTTGTTCCAGGAAAGGCTGCAACAACGTGGAATTCTATCGTGGACGAGAGACCCATGCCGGGGACAACATCTCCAATTCCGAATTCCTTCGGGGCAGAGCGAATTTGATACAGAACGGCTCCTGGAACCGTCGCGGCCATGGGAACGCCCGTAAGAACCTCTTCGAGAAATTTCTTCTCTCCCCCGAAGACTATCTCGCAGGAAATTCGTGCCGTAACTTGCTTGTCGTCATTCTTATACTCTTAAACTTGTAACAACAAGATACAAAATACTGAGACTGCTTGCTATACTTTCCACAGGTTTTTGCAGCCTGGGTATAAGACATGGAACATCTATTTAACATAACGTTTAAAATTGAAAAAGACTACCGGCGCGTAGTTGTGCAGTAATTAATTCGTCCGAGTTGCTCGAGTTCACCTAAAATTCGCTGCATACTATGCCGAAGCGAACTTCGCCTCGGGATTATCAATTCGTAGAAGAGTTCACAAATGTCGTGGATGCCTACGCTGTCGCAACCGCGTTATCAGGAATTCTACAATTGCGAGCGTAATTAGTCACCGTGCGACCACCGCGGCGCACGTGTGCCATTAGCACTGCAATTGAGTCTTCCCGCGTAGGAAGACGAAAATTCGTGATCTGGATCAATTTACTGGTTCAACGAGCCGAAACATACTGCCAATTGCTTCATACGGTCTTTCTCCTTATTTCGCTCGATCTGCCCACTTGTTTTTTCCACGACTTTCTTGCGGTTACGGTACCGAGAAAACGATTTTAAATACTCCGTTCGAACGCAACGGTTTCTACTGGTCTTCAAACAGCAATTCAGCGTGAACGAAAATCCTTTGAAAGCGATTTGTAAATACACGGCACGAATGTCTTCGAACCCGGAAGTTGGCCGATCGTTATATTTGAAAGAGTCCAGAATGTTTATTTTGGACGCGAATTTAGAAGCCACGAAAGCAGCTCCCACGTTCCGGAATGAATACCCAACTTCCGGCGACGCGACATTATATTAAGAGCTGTAACCAGCGTCAATTGTTTTCTCGCGTGTGTAAACGTAAACGATTATTCTAACTGGCTGCACTTTAAGCAACCACCTTCCTTCAATAGGATAATAAGGAATCAGATATACATAAATAGATTTGTAAATGTGCGAGACGCGTATCGTGGATTGTGGGTGTTTCAGGATCGATCGTCACGCCACTGAATCGATGATCAGCGTGCTCTTCTCGGCTAAATATAGCGCCGCAATTGACCAGGGGTTAGGAGTCAAATTCCTGTTTTAGGGGCCATATTACGTTGCTTGTCCTCGGCTGCTTCTTCCCCTTTCATATTCTAGCTGCAATAAACCAATGATCAGCATCTACTTCTACAAAATATTAAACAGCAAAAGTCATCGTCGGTACTCGACGATGGAAACTTGACGCTCGAATGCAAGCCATCACAGGAAAATCAAGTATAGCGTTCTTGGAAGCAGTATACGACCAACAAGAAAAACATGGAATATGCAACCGGTCAGATACGTCGGCTTGTTTTAACGTCAGAAATGCTTCTGGCAAAATGATCATGGGAACAGAATCAAGAAGACAGTATGGCAATATATAAGCCAGTTATGGCCAGGTTTAATTTGAGTCTTCGAAGCATAAACATTAAAATATTTGTTTTTTTATTCGAGCACGAATGATTCTTGCCGTTTGTGCCATAAGAGGTAACGCATTCCGGCAAGATTAATTTGCTCCGTTTAGGGATCTGTACAGCGCCACGCAGCGATAAAACGCTCAAACTTCTAGCCAAACGTTATCGACAGAGCTGACAGCGTGCAGAGACTTAAGTTACCGACAGAGTCTCGTCGGTACAGTTGGTCTACTCCTATACCTCGTCTGAGACAGTATCTCGTTGGTGGTAATTGTCTGTACTGTATTGTATTTATTAATTAACGGTCTTAGGTACAAGACCTATTTGTTTCTCATTGAAATTAGTTTTAGCATGGCAGCGCCATCTGGGGGATGGTAAGTTTATCGCCTGTCGGTAACATTTGGCTAACAGTTTGAGCGTTTTGCCACTACGTCGATTGGCGCTGTACGGACCCCTCAACTGAGCTTCTTTATTTCGCCACAAGTGGCGCCACTTTCGCCCGCTACATTTAAACAAAGAAAGAAAAGATGCTTGAATTGTTTGTAATAAGAGTAACTGGCTACAAATTTTGTCCCATCTTTGTCATAGTATTACAGTTACTATCCAATAAGTGTACAAATCAAATAAAAAATGAACACACCATAGTTTCCTCTATTCTTT
>CM052123.1:11803535-11829356 GCA_028454245.1 Halictus quadricinctus
TTCTATTTCGACTGTATGTTCATATCTCTTCAGGATCGTTATTAATTTTAATCTGCCTTGCACTGTGTCTTTCTTCTATATCAAAGCATTTGTCCATTCGTTGTTATTCAATTATTGGGAATTTTTATTTGCTACTCTTTTTGACTGTGTCAAAACACCTCACACCTCTTCAGGTAAAGAAATAAGTAAAAATGATTGGCGCCATTGTCTCAAGCTCTACAATTTGTTCTTCGCGTGTAGAAAATGATGGAATGAATTTTTTAATGACTACGAACGGATGACAGGTGATGTGGGATGACGTGATCGGAGAACCGGAAGGCATCCGCAGCCCAGAGTGCGCGTGGCGTCTGAGCGGCCATTGTTTCCGGTTGTCCAGAGGATGCTGCTACGTTCTGCTCTCTATCCTCATAGCGCCATTGTTGGCGCTCTGTTTCGGCTTCACCTTCGCCTGCCTCGCGTTTCAGGTAACCCCTCCATCTTTTTCACTCTCCTTTCCTCATTCTAGCATAACCGGATCGATGTTGTCCAGGTGCGTTTGTTTTCGTTTTATGCTGGCTCTCGATTCGCGGGGCGGACTCTACATGCGACGTGCTTGACCTCGTTACTTTCTTTTAATATGCTTCCGTAATTGTACCTTTCAGGATCATTACGCGGATCACTCAATTTTCAGTGTTTCTATCAGAAACTCGTTCGCGAAAATTGTTAAAAATACATTTGGAACTTGAGTACTACTTTCTCACGAGATCTTCCGAACCTGGAATTTCAAAAAATTGTGTAATTTTGGGAATGTACAATGTTCACTTTAAGGGAGTGAAATGGCCCCTGAAAATTCGGCTATTTTTCGATTTTGTGTTTTAACTCTGGGGGATAGAAAAACAGTTTTCAGACAAAAGTTGTTCCTTTTTGAGGAATTGTTCATATAATTAGAAAAAGAAATCGAAAAATAGCCGAATTTCGCAGGATCGATTTCACCCCCTTCAGATGAATTTTAAAAACAATATTCCGAAAGTTTCATAATTTTTTGAATTTGGGGATCGTTCCTTGCGAGTACGAGTCGGTTCTCTTGGAGGTAGCTTTCAGTTTTGAGTAAAACGCAAAATTGATCGATAAAGATTGTAGGACTTGACAGTGCAGTAAGAATGATCGATCTTTGCAGCACATATGGTGTGTAGCCCCGTGCCTCCGCGTCTGGAAAATCACCTGCGCAGCCACAAGAAATTTTCTCGCTGCGTTGACGCATGCTATCGTGCGACCTGTGATGGACTCCCTTGGCTACCTGTTCCACAATATTCGTGTCTTCAATCAGAAGCTACCGGACGGTCCACACGTCAAGGACGATCTTCTGATCGTGTGAACGCGTCCTCTTTCTGGGGGCCTCTATTTATCGTCGAGTGCCTTCGTCGATTTATCGTCGAGTGCCTTTTCAGTCTCCGAATAATCGTTTTTGGCTGATGATGTTGTACATAATCGAAAAACTGCAGTATTTTAAATCGGGAACACTGTACAATTTGTTCGAGAATTATTTTTATCCGTATTGCATTAATTTATTTAGTTTGATTATCTTTATTTCATGTCACAGGCCCTTATCAGTGTTATAAGAAAAAAAAAATTAAGGGAACATTATATTGGGAGCTGTCTAATTTGTTTAAAAATTATTTTTATTTGTTTATTAAATTTTGCATTTATTTATGACCTCGTCCCCCATTGTCGGCGACCATAAAAAATTATTGCAATTAAAAATCTCATTAAAACGACAGAAAAGTACAATTAAACGTTTATAACAATTCCATTTCATTTATGGTAGAATCATAGTAGAATTTTGTACGTGTCCCAATGTTTATAAACTGATCCACGAATCCCTCTAACACGCTCGCATAATGGTAAATTTGTACGATTTAACAATTGAAATCACGATTTTGTTGCCAGTTCTGTGAGAGAGTGCGAAGTAAAGAAAGTATGCGCAAGGTAACAGCGAAAAGGGTAAAGTTCATCGTCGATTACGTGCTACCGTAGCACCTGAACCTAATAATTGAGTAGTATGAAACTTAGAACGATCTTGATTTGATATACTATAATAACGTTTGCTTCGTCGCACGAAGGCCATTTCTCCTCTCTCATTGCTCGCTGCGGGATTCCATTCTTAATTAGTGTAGAATTAGTTTAGAACTACTTCGTGTCTGTTATCAGTGGAGGGATGTCTGAATGTTTATCGTTATGGTGTTTTGTAAATAAAGTGTGTGCGTTGTGAACATTCAATTTTCTTAACCCATCCACCATTTTCCTTATCGATTCAGTCAAAGAAATGATGTAATTAAATTTAAATAATAAAATTTACAGCAACATCCAAATTTAATAATAAATGATATATGTTCGATCACAGACGTTTTAGGATCGTTTCCGAAGTTGTTCAATATTGTAGATCGAATTCCCGCGATTCAAATTTCGCGCCGCTTCTCGGACGTCCGCTCCGGATGATTTATATATCTTAATCGCGAGAAAGCTTTCCACAAAAGTGTAAACAAGTAAACAACAGAACCAACAGCGATGCTATCATAATATTTGAGTGGGGCGAAGGTGATTCGCGATAAGCCCTCCGTGCAGCGATCAACAAGTCAGTTCTCAGCTGGCTCTGGATCAAAATGGCTGCTCTCACGCACAAGATCATATCACGATGCGCTCGATTGCATCAAGGAATTCCATCAAGACGTATCCTTTGCCTATTCTCATCGAAACTAGACTGAATATATCCTCTAACAAAATATTCGCTCATGTAATTTTCATTTGACATAAATATTCATTTCTTTACGTTCGTACAAATTCTCTCGATTTTGTTAATCGGTATTGTTCTTAATCGATCATATTAAATACTAGAGATTTCCATTTCGTCTACACTCGCCGGAAAAAGTAAGTACACTTTTTTTTTTGCAATTGATCCGCTTTCCTTTAGATAAACATGACCGACATGACCATGATGGCCGGCCCTGTTGGCTAGCAGCTTTGTCATTTCGTTAACAGATGACAGCACTTGCTGCCTTTCAAATCGACCCGCCAAAATTATTCGCTGTATTTCAAATTTACCAAATTATTTATTTATTTAGCAAATTCTGTTCACCAGAAATGAAATACTCAGAAATTTGATTTTCAGTGATAGATAGATCAGAGGAAACGTCCATTTTTTAATTTTTAAGCAAGCAATCCCACCGCAAAGTGTTACATATAATAAAAACATATAATAAAACATATAATAAAAACACTAACAATTCCAATAATTAGCTGTCTTTAATTGGGAGGATCCTTTCAACCTCGAGTCCCAGCTGACCCAAGACGAGATCCTGATCAGAGATCAATTTCGCACGTACTGTCAGGAGAGGCTGCTGCCGCGAGTGATCGAGGCGAATCGCAAAGAGATCTTCGACAAAGAGATCATGAAAGAATTAGGCGAAATGGGGGTACTGGGCTGCTCCATAAAGGGATATGGCGGCTCAGACGTGTCGTCCGTGGCTTATGGTCTTCTGGCAAAGGAAATAGAGTCTGTCGACAGTGGTTATAGGTCTACCATGTCGGTGCAATCTAGTCTGGTGATTGGCTCGATTTATTCTCATGGGGACGAGGCGCAGAAGGAACGGTATTTACCGAAACTAGGTATGTCGACCATTTTGCGTTGCTCCATTTTGGCCCCATTTTGTTGTGCAACAGACAGACATATTTCTGGTAGCACTTCATCAGAGGACTAAAGCCATTAAAATTGAAACGATAAGAGTACAAACCGCAATTTAGTTACTATTTTCACGAACGAAAACCGGAAACCGTGCCTACTTACAGTTTCCGGCGAGATGATCGGCTGCTTCGGCCTCACCGAGCCTAATCACGGCAGCGACCCGGGATCTATGGAAACTAGAGCCACCTACGACCAGGAGAAGAAGGTTTACAGGCTGAGTGGAAGCAAAACCTGGTCAGTTCTCAAAGGAGGTCAAAGTTTAACCCTCTCTCTCACCCTGTTCGAGAAATTATTTCAATTTTGCGAATTAATTATTAAGTTCTCATCTTTCACACTAAAATCTAGTTACAGCGAATTCTCGATATATGTCAACAACACAGGTCTTGCCAGTATACCCCGCGGTAGTGGGGATAATCCCGCGACGTCTATCATCCAGGCCTTGGCGACATATATAGAGAAATCACTGTATTTAATAAACAGACTGCGGACCTTTATGCAAAGTAAAAATTGCCACATCAATTGCAAACAGTTGGAACCGTTAAACTCTTTGTGTATCTACCCATTTTTGCCATAAATGCATAAAGTCCGCGGTCTGTTAATGAATAATACAAATATTTTTACCGTGTCAAATAGAGTAGAAAAATTCATGAAACCCACTTTTGATGCTAAAAAATCCGTTTCTCTTCAGGATCACCAACTCGCCCATCGCGGACATACTGATCGTCTGGGCAAAATGTCCGGACGAAACGATCCGTGGGTTCATAGTGGAGAGGAAGGGCAACGAGGGTCGTCTGTCGACGCCGAAGATCGAGGGCAAATTCTCTTTGAGAGCTTCGGTAACGGGGATGATCCTGATGGACGACGTCGAAGTTCCATCCACGAACGTGCTGCCTAAAGTACAGGGCTTGAGGGTGAGCGCGAAGGGTTTGTAAGCGTTCGAGAAACAGATTGCGGATTTTTATGCGACACAAAAACCGTTTTCACAAGCGGGGACTATCGCGTCGAAGCACTTATTTTTACCATAAACGCGGAAAATCCGCTGTCTATGTATTGACAAGACAGAGACTGCATTTAGAAAGTGAAATTGAATGAATTGTCACAGGGGCCGTTCAGTGCTTTGAACAATGCTCGGTACGGGATCGCGTGGGGAGCTTTGGGAGCTGCTGAAACCTGCTTCAAGGCCGCCAGGAAGTATTGTCTTGAGAGGCAGCAATTTAGGAGACCTCTGGCGGCGAACCAATTAGTGCAGGCCAAGCTGACGGACATGATGTGCGACATCGCGTTCGGTCTTCAGGCTTGCTTGAGGGTAGGACGGCTGAAGGACGAGGGCAAGTAAGGATTAGTCGTTTCTACCCCTAAATGCGCTGACAATTTTTCGCCACCCCTTAAACACTTTGAGTCCCATCAGTAGGCTGTGGATCCTTACGCAAAAGGAAAATTTCAATGCGACTTTAGACGTCTGTGGAATCTTTGGAAAATTTTCTTCGTGACTGTATCCACCACGGATTTAAAGATTGAAGTCTCCCCTTTACAACGAGCTCTTAAAATTTGAGCTACGATTTTTTTTACCCGTTTTAACGAACTTCCAATCGAAAGTGTACCGCCTGATCGATGATTTTGAGCTACCTATTTTTGTTACATAAAACAGTTTAAAAAATGATTATCGATCAAGTTTCAGAGTCTCGTTGTAAAGGGGAAGCTCCGATCTTCAAATTCGTGGCAGGGACACTGGTAGAAAAAATTTTCCAAAATTTTTACAGACGTTTCTAGTGTTGTCGAGAGGGAAAGCTTGTGGAGGATGGACATTTTAATTTATGTTTGTTGGTTTAGGACGTGTTTTGAGTGTTTTCTTGTTCTCCAGGGCCACACCGGAAATGATCTCGATGATCAAGAAGAATTCGGCCGCGAAGGCTATACAGATCGCGAGAGCCGCTAGAGATATGCTCGGCGGCAACGGAATATCCGACGAGTACCACATCATTCGTCACGTAATGAATTTAGAGAGCGTCATTACGTACGAGGGTGAGTGCCAGGAACAGAATTTTCAATTTTCCCTCTCGCGGATATTCGTTTAACGTCTCAAGTATAATTAATTAACGTATAAGACGATTAAGAAAATTGATTTCCAACGACCGTTTCCGCAGGTACGAACGATATCCACGCTTTGATACTCGGCAGAGCCATCACAGGCATACAGGCCTTCAGTTAAGGGTCACCTGCGACGTAATCTATCATTTGGGAAACATCGATTTATTTTATTTACATTTGTACATGCCTTTGATACGTCTCAATAAAGCCTGGAGCGTTTTCTAGGTGTTCGGTGAATTGTTTCCTGAAGGAAGCGAAAGCTTTTCTCACCGGTTTAGCCTTAAAAATCATCGAGTATTCCTACCAGACTGAAAAAAAAAAGATCGTCGAACCGAAAAAGACGAACGAAATTTGTCAAGTCTCCTACAATTCGCTAATCGCATATTTCTATTACTACTCACTATTCAACTCAGAGGATTAGTAAACGCTCGTCGAACGAAACAAAACGCACAAAAATAAAGGAAACCATATCCACGAATCGTCAATTAACACGTTCACTGCCATAATCGCGATCGGACTGCAGATCTTTATACAAAATAAAAATTCTTCTTATTTTAATACTTTTAACTTTCATTAAAGGAAAGGTGATGCAGAATCATTTTTAAAGAAATCTAAAGCCTTCACAGTGTTGTATTTCAGCTTCTAATGTTTGTCACAAATGCATAAAAGTCTTACAGCCCCTTCAAAATCTGATTTATGAATTAGATAAATTTGATGCGAATGTTTGAGGACGATTAGGCAGTGAACGTATTAAGGAGGTAACTTATAAACATAAATATCGTTAAACAAAAATTATTAAAAAAAGGAAATAATGTTCAACTCTGATAATATTAGCAACAACTACAGGGTAGTAGATAAATAGACGCAAACAACGAAAAAAAAAAGGAAAACGAAAGGTCGCGGAGCGACTTCGAGCAGAGACAAACGATACAGTGTTGTGACAAAAGAGTCAAAGAACAAAGCAGATGCCTCGAAAACGATGTAATCTCTTTCTCTCTCTCTCTCGCTCTCTCTCTCTCTCTCTCTCTTTCTCTCTTTCGGTACTAATTAAATCGACACGAGCTCGTCGAGAAAATAAAGGGGAAACACACGAGAGCCTGGTCCGTTTCGGTTCGCTTATTATTTATCAACAAGGGCGTGTCACAACACAAGCGTGAAACTCCGAGGTTATGTTATGTTTGTTTTTTTTTCTTTTTTAATCATAAATAAATTAAGTTTAATTGCTAAGTAATAAAACGTTAATTACATATGTCAATTGATAATTAATTTAAGTACAACACACGTCTCGTGCAAAAGTGTAAAGAAGTTTCTTTTTTCGTGCTACACTCAATTACCATTGGTTTTTTTCTTATTACTTGTTTTGTTAGTTTGTTATGTTCTTATCCCTCTCAATCTCTCTCTCTCTCTCTCTCTCTCTCTCTCTCGCACACACACACTCTTTCTCTCACTCTCTCTCTCTCTTTCTCTCTCTCTCTTTCTCTCCATTTATTTCCAGTTACAACATGAAGTTCTGTTTACGCTCTTTTCCCGTCTGTCGGTGTCGTTCTTCCGGTTTCCCTGTGTGTGTCTGTGTGTCAACTCTCTCTCTCTCTTTCTCTCTCTCTCTCTCGCACTGTTGTCTCGGTTGTTGCTGGTAGAGGTTTGTCATCTTTAAATGGTACTCGACTACAATAAGCTCTTGGTAAAACGTAGTAACATCGTTAGTTTACAGTAGTTTACAGCCGCCCCACATCGCCGGGACATCGTGTGTCCTTCGCACGCCGCCATGTTGGCCTCGAAATTTCCGTATGGGTTACCCTCCATCCCACCCAGTCTCCAAAAAATTTCCACAAGTCCTATTCCCAAAAACATCGTCGAAAACCAATCCTCGAGCTGGACGAGCGCGCGCTACCAAAATGGCCGCTCGCAGGAAAAAAGGCTCGCGCTCATCGAGCTCGGCCGCCATCTTGTCCACCGTCGAGAAAACTTCGAGGCCACCATTCACAATAATTAAACTCCATTCCAATCGTCTAATCTCGCTCGCAAAAATCAACACGCCGCTCCAATCGACTAAGCTTCGCGAACCATTTGTCATTCTTCGTCCACATTCTTCGTATACGTGTCTCTATGCGTGTGTTTCTGTATGCATGTGTGTGTGTGTGTGTGTCTCTTATGTGTTCGTGTGTATGTGAGTGTCATTCACTAATGAATACGCAAGTGTAAACAATAAATAATGCTTTCTCCGTATTTTTTTTTTCTTGTTACTCGCGGTTAATCTACGGTCCTTTGGTATGTGTCCCGCGGACGATCCATCGATCCGCGCGGCCGTCCCCTCCGATCGAGAAACTAAAAGGTAACGACGCCGCTGAAGCGAGAGATCGATCCTCCCGAGAATTCTGTCTCGCTCTCTAGATCGTGCATTCTCTCGTTGGCTCGTTTGTTTTCCCGCTCGAATATTTCCGAAATATTCCCGCGCGCAACAACCATGCTTCGATCTCCGCGGCGCAGCGCGTTTCGCGTTCAAAACACTATAAACGGAGCTTCCTAGAAATTCCACCCCCGCAACCCTACGGACTTCAACATTACGTTCACGTTCGTATCCCCTTCATTCCCCTCGCCCTTTGCCTTCCGCGTTCGAGAGTGTTTTTTTCGTTGACGCTCGTCGAAGATCTCGTCCATTTTCTTTTTATTTTTTTCTCCTTTCCCCCGCCCCCAACCCCTGTTCACTGGATGTCGACACGATGAACCCTCGTATTATAGTAAATATAATAATGTATACTTGTTTTTGCACTTGTATTTTACATTATTTCATCTCTGATTAACTAATCGATACCTTATTGTCGTACGAACCGTTCACCTGTTCTCGCACCTGTTTCCCCGTCGTCCACCCCCGACTATCGTTTTTCTCTCCTGTCGCGCGTTCCGTTTTTCTTCTTTCTTTCTTTTTTTTTCACTACCGTTCTATCCGTGCCGTCACGTCGACCCCCAACCGATCCAATTAACAGATAATTAGTTGATGAGTTACAGGTCCTCAGACTTCCTCGCGATCGCTCGAGAACCCTTTCGCCTCCCGACGCCTTTGTCCCGCGCTACTCGATCGTGAACGATCGAAACCAGGCCTCGCGATCCGTGATCCATGCGCGACGCTTTCCGTTTAGCGTGTTCCGTGGATTTTCGTCGAGACTCTTTCATCTCAAGGTCGCGGCGGGTTCCGCGGCGTTTGAAGACGTTTGAACGTCGCCCTTCTCGATTACGCGAATAGCGATTAACTAAAGATTGTTGTACGAGCGCGAGGTTGTAGTTTGACACACTGTTTCGTATATACATTCAGTATTTTTCAAATGTTTGAACGATTTGAATCACGACAGGACACTGGATAGCGCCATAAAACCTTTTTTCCATTTTTGTAAGCTTCGAACACACAAACAATATTTGCCGATTAAAGAGGTATTATCAGAGAGGAAATGAGAGTGCTCACGCTCGAGATTTTAGTGTCCCCACTTTTCTGCGTCATCTTTTTAGCCTGGCACAGAACCTTCATCATCTTTTTAGCCTGGAACAGAACCTGCATCGACTTTTTAGCCTGGACCAGAACCTGCATCATCTTTTAGACTGGATCAGAGCCTCTTTTAACATAGAAGTAGCATCCACTCTGGCATTATTAGGAATCCGCTGCTAATGATGCAGGTAAGATGATGCAGGTTCTGGTCCACGCTAAAAATTAGACTAGACACTAAAATCCCGGGCGTGAGCACCCTCATTTCTTCTCTGGTATTATTATAAAGTTTCTCGTCAGATTATTTCTAAGGATTGTACAAACATAAAAAGGAAAATCGACGTTAATAGGATTTGTCGATTAAAGAATACAGTACGATCTCGCGTGAGATTGTTTTTGAAGATTGTAGAAATTATAAAGTACAACAAAAATCGACGTGAAACGCCTCCAAACGCAAAACCACCTCGCCCCGTTTGCAAGCCGCCAACAATCAAACATCGACGAGTATTAATCAAACTGTACTTGAAACATCAAGTTGGACCCTGCAGATCAGCATGATCTCACAAGATCGCGCCTCGGCCGAGCGAAATCAGACGACTTTACTCTAAAACGATTACATTTAATAGCTAGAAACTCTCGAAACAATGAACAACATCGAACACTAAAAAATCTATCGGGTACGTTTAAATAATATTATTACAAGCAATGATTAGAATACTGAGTGATGTGCTTGAATCATCGGGACCGTTAACGAAAAGCATGTAAGATCCACGGACCGAGTAGCGGAAGACCAGGCTGGAGAGATCGAGGGACCGATCGATCGGCGATCTGTTACGCGTGCTATACAATAATATAATATATTCATATATTACTCAACATTCGTCCAACGTCCGAACCCTTTGACCAACGACCTCAACGACCTCGTTTACAATTGCTACATTCTACCCGCCGCAAACTACCCCCTCCCCCAGTCCACCAGCCCCCAGCGAACCATCAAACTCGTGTTCAAACCTTCGTTTTTTTTCGCTATCGATTTAAAACTCGCGCGCGCGACTTGCAATCGTTGCAATATAAAAAAACGCGTATACACACACGGACCCGAAATAGATTCTCTTAGTCTCTACGGTTTTTTTTTCTCCCTCTTTTACTCCGATCCCCTCGTGTTTTATCGTTATTATTATTATTTCTGCCTTTTAATATTAATTATTTATATGCTCGCATTTATATATGTTCACGCGCCTTCGTCTCGAGCCCCTGATTCCCGCTCGCCATTTTGCACGATGGCTTTGTTGGTGGGTGTTGTATTTTCGAAATTTTCAACCCCTCCTCCCGAGTCTGTTGAACTTATGGTTCCTCGTTTCGACTCACGTTTACGTTCGAGACACGCCTTACGGTTTCGAGACCAGGCAGAATATATATAAATCGATATATCGTCGAAATATTCTTTCTCTTCTGTTCTCCCTTGCCCACGGCAACCCCTAATTAAATAATCCCGCGGATGGTCGATCGATCGATCAACACCAGCGTGATCGATCGACGATCGCGTATCTCTCCCCAGTCGATCGCTAAGGGCCCTCGATTCACTATACTAAACAATATACCCCCTACCCGCCCCCGTGTCAACCCACCCCCCTAACTATCCCCGCCCCATGCCGTGAAAATGGCAATTATATTTATATATTTATATATATAATATATCATTCATTTATATTTATATTTATATTCATATTTATATATTTATATTTATAGTATATATAGAATTATATACTATGTTCTTGCTTTTACGTTTAGCGGGTTCTGTTTCGCGTGTACCTAGCCTGTGTGTGTCCACTCCCATCCCCACCCACCTGTAATATTTTTAAACAATTTGCTAACTCGAACGCGACGTCTGCCCTCCCCCCTCTTCTTTTCTGTCGCTTTTTCATCCCCACTCTTGATCTCTCGGTTCAACCCCCGCTCCCCCACTCGTACAACAAACGAACGCGTGTATCGATAATTAATAATTAATGGTCAACCGTCATGGAACGACAATGAAAACCGCAATAATGTCGAACGGGAATGGCGATCGAAATAATCATAATAACGAACAGTGACAAAGAGGTGACGATGCCGATGATAAACGTCGATCGATCTCAAGAATCGTCCGCGATCGCGAGCGCAATTAATCATGTATTTACAGGTTCTATCGTACAGATTTCAGTCCTCCCGCAGAATCACCTGATCCAACTTCGTCGAGACCGAATCTTCGTTCTGCTTACTTCCGGTTTCGCGACCACTTCCGACTCTCTCGAACGTGTCAAAAACCGAGTCTGTTTCACGTTTGGATACATTGATAAATGTAATAACAATTGATCTTTCCCAATCTTTCCTGATCTTTACGATGTTCAAAGGCCTTTTCTGAAATTTTTCACCTGTTTTTTTTTTAAAGTTTCATTCAATTCCTAACTTTTAAAGACTTACACATACAACTGTCTCTAATTAAAAAGTTATAATACGGATAGAACGACTAGAATTATCGTAGAATCGTCCCTGAACATACTCTAAAGGTTCCCAGCACAAAGGAACATTTTGACAAGCTAGTATTCACGGACAATCTAATCTCCCATTAGCAGTTTTGTGATCTGTTTTCAATTTTAAAAAATGTTTATCAGTGAATTACTTGTGCCAATTCAAAAACGCGAATCGACGCATCGTCGGCGCAGCCACCGGCCATCTTGTAGCAAGATGGCGGCCGCGCAGAGGCCACGTGACCGGGAGTAAGCAAGCCGAATACGATCTCGAGACTCGAAGCCGTTCGAATTTCAGCTGTTTTACTGAAAGTCGTGTCTCGCAGCCGCCCCAAGGAAAAAGAACTCGACCCGAACAATTCGGAACCTACCACCCCCACGTCTCACATCCCGTTGAAACAGCGACGCTCCTCTTATAGTTAGATTTAAACCGTTATTACAATAATATATGTTTACTTTGTACTATATATGATCTTATAATCGACGGCCGAGCCGACACGGCCGCGTTTTTTTCCGGTTTGCCCTCCGCTGCTTGGTGATCCAGTTTTTTCCCTCTTAGATTTCCTATCATTGTTTCCATTATTTTATTTTATTTATTTATTTATTTTTTTTTTTTGGTACGATGAGCCAGCCAGTTCTATTCCCCCACTCCGATTCCCGGCGAAACAGACGCGCGCGCGCGCGATTCAAATTCCCGTGTTCACGTCGCGCACCGAATTGTCACGGAAATTGTTAAAAACAAAGGGACAACGAAATACGTGAACTATGATCGCGAGACTTTGAACGAACGCAGGATCCACTCGAAAAGCACAGAAAAGCGGTTTCTGTTCGAGCATTCGCGATTTTCTGCTCGCTAAACGCTTCAACGCAGGAACGTATATGTACGTAATGACGACTAGTACTGATGATTCTTTGAACTGGTGCCTTCAAACCCCCGAGTGATCTGACGATTCTTCGCTGATTCTGTGATCTGGTTTAACGATCCAGTTCAATTAGACGGCGAACTGAGGACAATTATTTAGGGGTGGCTTGTGCTGGTTGTATTTACTGTTGGCGGGGTTTTTTGGGTTTAATATGATCGCATTCTTTTTGGTGCAATTCAACAATGTAAACAGACGTAATAATGTAAAAAATATTTAGAATACAGCAATTTTTAGTGGCACCTTACAGTCGCCATTCGAGTGCTGAGGGTTAATATTTATTTCACTAGAAAAATTACTTTCATTTTATGGAATATTTCAGGTGTTCAACCATTCAAAATCACTGCAAAAATGCCGCACAATTTTCTACGCGTCGCAAACAGTTTAAACAAAATCCTCCGGTAGGATCATCCCTGAAGAACGGTTCGAAACCTTCTCAAACCAACCCCTCGTGCTTCCCCCACTTCCCCGTCGCTTCTCTCGACTGAAAAAATTCGAAAAAATCTGCAGATCACTCTGGTGTGTTCAAAAGATCCCACAGGTCCTCTAAAACGACCGGTAAACCTATTTTCGACCTTAAAACGACCTTTAAAACGAGCGTTTCCGCGCGATGTAGGACCGGTGCGCGCGTGAAACGCGGGAAGAAGACTCGTTCTTCCCTTTGGTGGTCTGCTTCGACCACTGGCGTGATCGAAAGTCTCTCACTCTCTCTCTTCTCTCTCTCTCTCTCTCTCTCTCTCTCTCTCTCTCTCTCAGAGCTGTCTCTCTTCTCCCCTCCCCTGTCTCTTTTAATATGTACAATAGCACAGCACAATTGCGGCACGGTATCGAGTGCGGTTCGCTTAAGTTTCGCCTCTCTGTTTCTCGCACGCGTTCTCTCTCTCTCTCTCTTTCATATTTCGCTGGCTCACACACACGGACGCACACGCATACAACAACACGCATTCGATCCCGCTCGCTGTTCGCGTGTCGGTGAACACTGAAAACCACTAATTCCCGCGAACGATCATCCTCGGCACGTCCCGTGTCCCGTGTTCTATAACTCCTCTCTACTCTCGTCTCTCCTCTCCGTCGTCGATTTGCTCGCGCGAAAACAGCGTCCACTCTGATATACAATGTTCATTACATACATAGAATATATATTATCACTTGGCACGTGCACCCTCGACACGATGCCACTCTTTTCATCTTTTATTTTATCTGAATTTTATTTACTTTTTCTCCCGCTCTCTATCTCCTGACTTTCTCTAGCCGTTCTGTTTTATCCTTCGTATTCTCTCTATCTCTCTTCTCTTTCGTTACAATCGTACTCCCTCCTTCATCCTCTTCTCTTGTTCGATCTATCTGTTCGCCTTGTTTCCTCTTCTCTCTGTGTACAGTGTGGTCTGTGCCTCGAGGAACGTCGACACGTTCCCCTCCGCATCCCTGTTTAATTTGTTTTTCACGGGTCTCCCGGTGGTTGTTCCTTTTTAGCGACCAACGAGGACACGACGAGTCCAATTTTCACCCCTAAATTCAACCCCTAACCACCCCGTCGAGGTTCTCTCTCTCTCTCTCTCTTTCTTTATCCAACCCCTTCTCACCCCCACCGATCGGTTTATACATTTTTTTTCCCGATCGACTCTGCTGCTTCTTTTTCAAGTAAATCACTAAGGGGTGGGATTCGGGGGATGAAGGAGTCTTTGGTAATCTTTGATAGTTTATTTACTATGTTTAAAGGATTTCGATCGGGTCTAGAGCCAGAAGCAGCAGACGTCCATCTCCGAACATCCCCTCGTCGCAACCCCTTGTCACCCTCTGCGATCGCGAACTACCCTAATGAGTTGTTAGTTTAAATCAAGGAAAACATGGCACGGAAAATTCTCCTGGCACAGAAGCGATAGTAATCGTATAATACTTCGGTGGAAATGGTTATTTGAACCTCCCAAGTATTATTGGGAAATGTCTTCGACACTTATCCGTACCTCGGGCTTTCACTTTTAATGGTTTTGTTACTGGACCTGTTGCTAATGGAATTATTTTTATTTCGTGATAATTTGTGCTAGTGTTACAAGTTGTTAGGGTGCTTACTTAATTTATTAAGAGAATGTCTAAATAGAAAATAATCTGGAACCAGTAATGTAACCAAGGTTAAGCAGTGGTAGTTTCACTATTAAAAAACAAACTTCATAATTTTCTATAAACGTTCAAATTAGCCTTTATACAATATGATCATTTTCACCATTTAAAATCAATATTCGTATAAAAATGTCTGAAATTGAGAAACGGATAAGTGTCACTTTCCACCCCTCCTCCTGAAAACAATCATAATCGCAGAGGGCAGCCGCGTTCAACCCCCGGACCGAACAACAACGTATTCTCCCTCGACCTTTAAACGTCCAACAGATTGTTAAACAATGTTTATAAATATGCCGAGGGTTGAACGCTGACCGAAGTACGCAAGGGGTTGCGTACCCGAGGAGGCGCATGGTCTAAATCAGAAAATAAAAAAAAAAGGAAAAAGGGAAACGATCCCGAGGCGCGCGCGTTCTCCTCGATCTAATTTTGACTAGATAAAATATGGCGGTCCTCGGCGACCTTGACACGCGTCGACTAGAAAATGGCGCGAAACGAGGGGGGTGAGCGGCTTAACGTTAATATGGCAAATTATGGCACCGTGTTCCGCGGGATTCTGTCGTCGAACGATCAAATGATTTATAGATCGTTCGAGGACGATGTCGGAGAGAGATTCCTCGACCGGAAGTCGGGGGCTGACGCAATCCACGACGCTGTGCTCGACGATGCTCGGTTTCGATGGCGCTGGAACGTTCTTCGAGGTCGTTGCCGATAGATCATTGACAGTTTCGAGGCTTTTGCATCAAATTACGAATCGGAATTGCTACGATCATTCCTTCTAAATCTGGTTATGAGATCTGACCTTGAGATCCGACCTTGAGGTAGAAAAGAATTTAAAGGAGGAGATTGTGTACATGAATAAGCATTTCTGGTCAAGGACAGATTCTTCAAGACCACAAGGTCATAGAGGTTTCACTAATCGACACCAGAACCAAACAGCGAATACGATGTACATTGTTTTATAACAATGACTAGATTGAATTCATTCAGATTCGGATTTTACTTCAATGTGTGCTTATTAGTTTTGATGTGTTCAGTGGTTCGTAAGGTTTGTAACATTGTGTTTAAACATTAGCATTGTGATTGTTAGGCTGCGGATTTTATGCAAGTATGATAAAAATGGGCAGATGGAACGCAGAACAGAGAAAATATTTAAAGCTTTCAAATATACTGCTGCATTATCTTCTACCCATTAAATTTGTTAATAACATAGGACTGTATAGTCCCTGTCTAAAAATCCACAGTCTAGTGATTATAGTCACGGTGAGATCTGGAGGAATATAACCTTGACAGAGACTGCTTTTGGAGATTTCCTTCTTTAAATTACTCTTCCACCATCAAAGAGTGTGTTGAGTGTATTGAATACAATACAACTAATAAGTTCATTCTGTGTTTGCACGATTGTTTCGCGAAAAGGATTTTGTATTTTTATTCTCGCTCTAGAGGAATTTAGAATGTCACGGGTGCCTCGTCGACTCTCGACTGTAATATTCACGAACAAGGCTGACACCCACGTAGTTTGTCGTTAAAAAATGATCGTAGCGATTCGTTCGGCACTTCGAGCAAGACCATAAGATAATGACGAGCAGCGGCAGCGGTCGAGACCGCCTTGAAACTCGTTTGACTTTCCTCTGACACGGTAGGCAGTTCCGGTGTCTCGTTCTCAAGAAAACGATTCGGAAGATCTACGAGAGGCCCTGGTAACTTTCCTGTAATTGTTTCAACAATCTACGGTGCGCATTAAAAAAATTACCGGACAGAAAAATGATAGAAAGTTTATAGTCAGTACGACTTAATAAACTTCCAATCCAAGTGAACGGTCGAATTATTAAATCCTCGAAATAATTGATCGAGAACCTAACATTTTTATCCTTACAGAAAACTTGCTAAACGCCATCTTGAAATTGTTGTACTCCTTAGTGGAGCTCCAATAGCGTAGTTAAAACTTCTCAAAATGGTTTACCGTGGACCTAAAATTTTTAACTTCACAGAAAAGTTCCCTAACAATGCTTAAAATTGTAGTCCTCGATCCATACTTTTACAATTAATATTTAAAACAGTTGAAAATCTGATCGGACAATGACCGAACAAACATAAAATAAAATAAATAATAAAACGTGTTCCAGGGGCGACTCGAAGACCTCCAGGACCGTAGCTAAGCGCAAGACGCTGCCGAATGCAGATCCTCAGGTTCTCCAACGATTCGGTGAGAATCTCTGAGAAATATCTGAGGGTTCTCCCCACGTCCACCGACCCCCAATGACGGTAACGATGACCCGGAGCCGCCGGTGATGACCGATGTGCGTCATCGGGCTCCGGGACGGCGAGTTTCCTCGCCCTTTACTCTCGTTTTATTTTTTGGCAAAGAGGCCTCGAGGGTCGCGTGACAAAAACTGACGTTCCAGGTCAGTTGGTCGTGACGAGCTCGATCGAGTGTGGTATAACACAGTGTATTGTATCTTTCTCCGCAGCATCGCGAGCGTCGGCGTCGCGAGTGTACGCGCGAATTTGCGGCCGCCCTTACGAGAAGGGCAGGTCCTCTTCGGGGGACTCGTCGTGGTACTCCTCGTGGTCGGACGTGTGTCACAAAACGTCGCTTGGTTGCCGTTGCCCGATACCTAGTGTGGGTGATAGCTGTCCCTCGTCGACCGCTACGGTCTTCGGGTCCTCGTCCTTCCACTTGTCCATGGAGCGGCGTCGAGCGTTCATGAAGAAGTTGCCGACCGTCGTCGGCTCCAGGCCCAGCTGCCTGGCGATTGTCACCTGCATCTCTTTCGACGGCCTCTTCGTCTCCTGGAACAGCATAGTCTTCGTTAGAGCAATGTTATTGTTGAAGAAGAGATTCTTTCGTTAATAGAACAAAGTTTCCTGGGATCTGCAGGGTGCGAGAGGGTTGCAGAGTTCTAACGAATCTTGTTTTTTCCATTTTTATATTGTCTTTATAGTTATATATGTATATTCGCGAACGTGCTTATCGCAGACACGTGGATCTCCATTCAGACCTAATTCCAACGATTGCCAACTTAAGTTGACAAATATTGAGAAATTGAATATTGGGAACCAGGGGTGACCTTCTGAAATTGAATTCTACCTTTGAATTTAACCCTTTGCACTCCTGCGACATTTAACAGGTGTTTACAAAATTCCGGAATGCAAAGGGTTAACTTGTCTTCGTAGATTCGCGATAAGGTAGAGTGACTACATTACCGATATTTTGTCTTGATTCTCTGAGAAATAAAAGGAAAAACTTGATGCACGTTTCTGGTTAGTCAGAATTCATAATGTCGGTAATACAGAGCAAAAAATGTGACAAGTTTAGTCACAGACTTAGGACTCGTCGGATCTTAAGTCTGTGTCTGAAGGCTGTGAATGGAAATTATTAATTAAAAAGTCACCTGACTATCCTGGGCCCTTAAGGACCGTAATGTATCACTTAAGAATTCAGAAGAAAAACGACAATAAATACTGTCTTGCAATACAGTAGAAAATTTTAGATAATTATTGTTTATTTCTTAATGAAGCCGTAGTATATTCTCGAAACTCGCATCGGACGGACCGTAAACATACAACATGGCGCTCGCGACGGAAAGTAGATCAATCTTTTATGGTCAAATACCGTTCTTGGAACTTGAAAGCACGATGCAGCCTTTGAGCAAACATGTTTTGCTATCGGTATTTTTCAGAGACTGACAGTATATTGCTCGATAAAATGCGATCTTGTAATATCAATCAATTAGGAAGTCTTCATTACTGATCGAGGGAGAAATTATTCTCGTAAAGGTATCGCTATTGTGTCACCATTAATTAACGTTGAAAGCTAGTCACAACTGTGAAAATGGGTATGCTTCGCAAAATATTGCACGGAGACTATCATAAAGTTTCGTACAAATGCAATGTACATTTCGAAGCGTTGCATCAGGCTTTCAAGCGACCGTCAAAAGTGACCTAAAATCAATTTTTGTTCGTTCCGTGTGAATTGGGACAAGAAGATCTTGCTGCAACATTAATTAAAAAATATAACAACTTGCACAAGCGTTCTCAGGCTAACACATTCTCGTACTCGTCTTCCATCAAAGTAATAACAAACGCAATAGCACCCTTAAACTCATCCTACTCGTTATTATTCTCACAAATTTGAATACCTAAAATCCATAATCTACAAAACATTCTCAAAAACGGGTTTCCGATACTAAAATTAACACCAAACCCACTAAAGAAACCGTAAAAATTCATTTATGGAAGATAGTGGAATAAATTTCCTTGTCCAAGCATTACTGAGAATAACGAACGATCTTAATAAATTTAGGGTCGCCATTTTTCTAAGGCAATGTTTACCAGATATTGTTAATGCCTGCTACGTTTAGTGTCAGTACGCCGAAGAATCGTCGGAGACCGTCGGCCAAAAATCGCGTAACCTCTGATCCCAGCGGATTCGCTCGTGGGAAACAGGAAACGGGGGAAAGTGTGTAGGCAGGAAAGGAAAAGAAAGTCGTCGATAGATCGTCGGTAAACATTTCTGTGCACGCGGTAAACGGGCCGGCACGCTTTCTTCCCACGCGACGTTTCTTACTCGACTCGTGGCTCGATCAATAACGGACGAGGTGGATAGAGAGAGAGAGAGAGGGAGAGAGAGAGGGAGAGAGAGAGAGGGTAGGAGAAAGACAGATACAGGGGAAGAGAGAGAGAGGGAGGAAGGGAGACAGAGAGAAAGGGTATCGATTGGTCGAAGCAACAATTATTACAAACCGATGCTCCGGCGTGCGTGGGAGAACGCAATAATTAACGCGTTCCCGCGCGAAACGCTATCGTTTAGCCGAGTGAACGTGATTAAATTAGAACGAACGAGCGGGATTCACCTGTCTCTGCGTACGCGGCGGCGGCGGCCACGCCGAATCCTTGGGCCCTTGAAAACCGACACGCTCTCTCGGACCGGTAACGTGGACAATTAGTCGCGAATATTCAACGGCATTATCCGATCCCGAGGCACTAATAGTCTGCGGAGACTTCGGGGAGAATGCGCAGACTCGCGACAACTTGTATGCGATATCCCCCCCCCCCCCGCGGGTGAATTTGGTTTTAGGACCCGGTTTTCGGACCATTAAGGTAACAGCCCTCCGCAGAAATCGAATTTTCGAAGGTCCATTTAGATCTCGGCCACTCGAAAAGTCCGAATTATTTCCTGGTAATTTACGGACCGTACCTAATTAGGTTAGTACACTGTAGATTTGGAAAATTTGTTCAGTCAGAATTTGTAGGTTATTTCGACGGTTTCAAGTGTAATTGCAATTTTATGGATATAATTCCGAAGACGAAGAAAATAGAGTTCATAAAGAATCGTATGGCACATCCTTCGTAATCAGGATTTTAGAAAGTTTTTTGTTGCTCCTCGTAAGGTTGAAGAATTTTATAGCACGCCAAATCCCAAAAGAATATTTTATGTACATAGTAAAATTCATATATGCACAATTGTTTAAACTGCAGTTTTCGAGGACCAAAGAGGGGGTTGATTCGAGGGTGGTTGGTGTGAGAAACAAATTTAGAAAAAGTCCACCTAATCTTCGCTATACTCTAACATCGTATATATTTTCCCGTGGCTGAACAGTTTTTTAAACAATTTTAAGAACGAAGGAGGGGGTGGCTTTTCGAATGGAGGGTTGTGACGTTCGAAAAAATTCTTTGTCCAACCTCTGCCATTTTCTAACATCATACACACATCTCTAAGGAGTGTGAACAATTTCTTGAACAGCAATTTCACGAAGGAATTAGGGGTGTGTGTGAGAATGAGGGGTGGTTGGCGCACACTGGTCCAAGATTCGAAAAACTGGTATAAATGATTGGTTCGTTGGACAGGAAGCGACTAGTTTTTTTTTCCTCGAGTTCCATCTCGAGGTTGTCTGTTCCTTTCCACCCCCTGTGACACGTACGCAACCCTCTACCTACCCCTATTCCCCTTTTCTCTTCAGGCACGGTGCACAGTGGCTGTCAAGGAATAATCACGATCCTCGTGCCGATAGTGTCCTGTATTTCCAACAATTGATACGGCTCTTTCTCTCTCCCTTGCTCCCTCTCACCCCCTCTTTCGTTTTCTCTCTTTCTCTCGCGGCCGCTCACTCCGTCTAGCCCTCTCTTTCTGTCTCTCCTTGTATAGAGAAACTGGTATCCCGCAGACAGTGGCGGGAACCTTCGTTTCGTTGCGTTACACGCGGTGAATTACACCCAGACAGGATATCAATACGACTGCGGTTCCTTAAACGTCACCCCATGCCGTGTCCGCGAGAATTGCACGATTTGAAATTCCCGCCATTTACCTCTACGGCCACCCTCCATTCTCCTAACAACACCTCGAACTATATTCCACCTCTAGCTTCCGAAAAAATAGAAAAATTACTGAATAGTGAACAGTGGCTTTTCTAAAACATTACAATACGTCCAAATATGGAGCACATACACTGTACACACTTAGCCAACTATAGAAATAAAATCATAGTTGCATCCGCGTGCACAATTAATCACTCTGTTCAAACATTGCTCACCTTCAAATTGTTGTAACTTCCTTAAAAAACGTCGTAGAATATTCGTTCTGGTCACGTTTTAAGGCTTGAACCTTCTGCTTTCGAATCCTGTTGTTTATTTTTCTGAACAAAATTTTTTACAACATGTAACGGGCGAGAAAGTGAACAGACTTTTTTGTTCCGAAAATTTTGCCAATTCAGACGTTTGTACAGATGTTAACAATTTTGTTAATCAATGAAACTAACATAAGTTTGAGGATTCGAGTCTCAGCTTTAAAATGAGCCCTCGGTGGTCGCTGTACGATTTGTTTTCGCCGAGTAATTCAAGATTGAATGAAAAGTGTGCCGCCGACATTCCCGTATAATTCCCATATAATTTAACTTGAACAACGTTTAGGGAAGAGTTTTTTTTCCGCAAACAAATATTTTCCAACCAATCGCACAATCGCCTCTAAATATCAAAGAACGAAGACCCTCGAACTAAATTAATTACTTCATTCACTGGTGCCTCCCTCGAAAACGTGAATTTAACGGCAGCGGGGAAGATCGATCGCGATCGAGCATCGATCGGGCTTAAATTTTGTTTCAACTCCGAGCTCCCAACGACTGTTTTAAACGCTACTACACGATCGTTGTTTTTCCACGAACGCGCGGCTTCAAGTGTCCACCGAATTACCCAGAAATTCCCGCGGCGGCACTCGGCAGTAATTAAATCTCTCGTAATGGCGCGGCTCCAGTGGCTTAATTTCATTTCTTCCCGCCGTTGACTTCCCCCGCGATCTTCCCCTCTCGATCCCCGTCGATCTTCCCGTCCGATTCTACCGCGGATAACGAAATTCCTTATCGCGATTAATTCTCTGCCAATTTGTCGTTCCCGCGGCCATTTTTGCGACGTTAATTCCATTCGACGGATGTCGTCGTTTCGGATCGGCCATTAATTCGCCCGGATGCGAATCTCATGGATTCATAGATCTTGCGTCTTGTTAAAATCCTTTGAAAATATTCTTTGTCTTCCCCCTTGCGCTACCATTTAGTTTGTGATTGCAGTGAGTAGAACGTCTGCATCGTTCATAATTAGTGAATTTTAGAATTTTAGAATTTAGTGAAAGATTTGGACATAATACATAGTCAAAAATGAGGAGAATTTTATATGCAAACCAAATTTTAGAATTTTAGAATTTAGTGAAAGATTTGGGTATAATACATAGTCACAAATGAGTAGAATTTTATATGCAAAACAAATTTTAGAATTTCAGGATTTTAGAATGTAGTGAAAGATTTGGACATAATACATAGTCAAAAATGAGGAGAATTTTATATGCAAACCAAATTTTAGAATTTTAGAATTTAGTGAAAGATTTGGGCATAATACATAGTCACAAATGAGTAGAATTTTATATGCAAAACAAATTTTAGAATTTTAGAATTTAGTGAAAGATTTGGGCATAATACATAGTCAAAAATGAGGAGAATTTTATATGCAAAACAAATTTTAGAATTTTAGAATTTAGTGAAAGATTTGGGCATAATAAATAGTCACAAATGATTAGAATTTTATATGCAAAACAAATTGTCAAATTTTCGAATTTTATATGCTTTTTTCATATGCAAATCAGGAAAAATATTTTAACTGAAGATATTGTTGTGCTTCTTCTCAAGTCTCTAAACTTATGAGAAAAGGAATGAATGTAATTAATTTTTATTTTGTTTCTATTTTGTGGTGAATTTTTATTTTGTATAGAAGTCTACAGTCCAGAGATATTTTAATTGAAGATCAAATGAAGGATTACGATTTTTCAGGCCCCCGGAAGAGCGTCGGGGTGCGAATGAGTTAATCGATGATTTTTTAGGAGATGAGAGAAAGAAGGGGCTGGGATAATCGAGCGGAAAATAGAAACGGAACGCGAGAAAGATCGAGCGGCGTTAACTGGGCTAAGGTCAATTCGCGAACTATTTGGCATAGTTCCAAAGAGCCGAGGAATACGCTCCGACTCGATTTTCCCTTTTCCTCGGCGGACGTCCACGTTATTTCCATATTTATCCGGCGATCGAATCTGAAGGGTAGATCCGCTCTACCCGCGGGCGAACCGCTCCGACAACACTCATTCTCCTCCATACTGTCGGAAGACCGAATGATTTCACGCTACGCAGAGTTTTTAGCAACTTTGACAGGTTATTACAGTATCGAAACCCTAAGTAGTCGATCTAAAAAAGTATTCATAAAAATGCTCGTTTAAGAATGCATTTCGTAAACTTCCTTTCTGCATTTTCGGAACGTATTCTATAAATTTTAGTGGCTTTGTCAGCGTGATCTTGTTGCAACGAATGCATAGAAATTTTTATTAGAAAAATATTATTATATGTTTATTCAGAAAAATATTATTTTCGTTCCTTCAATTCGATTTTAAGGAAATGAGAGACTTCGATGATTGAACGTGTGCCTGGAAGAATGATCGACGACTAAAAATTAAACAAAAAATATCAGCATGTTTTTTAAAGTTTTGGCTTCAAAATGAGCTTCGATTCAGGACGATATCTTCAAAATTGACGCTGCAGTGAGCTGTCGAAGGTAGCGTGTACAGAGTAAGTTAATTCTTCAATAAGATCCTAGTCTTTGAAACAATTGTTTAGACACGTTGGCCGCTGAATCGCAACCCTAAGAGGGCTCAAGAAAATCGTTTTACCCTTCCGCACTCGAGGAATCATAATGAAGTTTGTTTTCCGCAAATATGTTAAGACAGAAATTAATATTCCACTGTGAACGTGAAACTGTGTCACCCATACATGATCGACGAGGCAGTCAACATACTAAAGAGCAAACCAAGAGCTATAAAACGACGTATCACACAGATAAATCGACAGCGATAGCAACACAAAAATAAAACCGCGACGAAACTTGCGGGAACTCGTTAAAACAAAGAGCACATATACCAGTAGGCTAGCAAAAATAATAAGAAATGGAAAACAGAAGAAATTCAAAGCAACCAAGAAAAAGAGGATAATCCATAGACAGTATAAAAAAATTCGACAGCAGGACGGATAAAGAATCGTGTCAAGTGCAAATGATATATCTTGTTAGGTGAATAATTCGACGTAGATTTTTCTTTGTAATTTGTTTACCGATCGCCGAGGAGTTTCTTTTTGTTTCGGGAATGGGATTTTGTTTCTAGATGGCACGGGACAGTGACGCGAGAGACAGTAATGGCCGGGAAAGTAGAAACGTCTAAATATTAGCAGGCTACGGTGGAAATCGGAGCGCGGCGGCTTGCTCCGGTAACGTCGTTGGGAACTATGCCAAATAGTTTGCAAACCGGCGGCCGTAACTGCGACGAACCTGTCATTAAAGGAGGCATTAAAAGACAACGAAAGAACCGGGGAATGACGGCGCGGAATTTATGCGCGCCGCTGCTCACTCGATACCTCGTCGAACCGTCGATATCGCCGCCATTCGATTCCGCCGCGTAAAATTCTACAATCCCAGAGTTGCTCGCTTGGCAACAACCTTCAAAATATTTCTACCGCGATATCGAACCTCTCCTCCATGCCTATCAGCTGTTACTGTTTCTCGGAAAATACTGTCCACCATTTTCTATTCCCTCAATTTCAGCTTACACGCTTCACTTTCCTTTCCTGTTCTTCATCGCAGCAATTCCATGATTCTTTGATTTCATACTCGCTTTTTTGAAATTTCAGACTCTTTAGAATTAGTGGAAGTGATTTTCTACTTCTTCAATTTTGTTCTGTGTATTTTACTTTTCACTGAAATCGCCCATGGACGCCATTTTGTGGTTCTTCGATCTTATATTCGATTTTGCGGAGTGGGAGGCACTTTGAAATTAGTGGAAATTATTTTCGGCTTCGTTAATTTTATTTTGAAATCCCTCGCAGAAGCAATTCCATAATTCTTTGATTTTATACTCGATTTTTTGAAATTTCAGACTCTTTAGAATTAGTGGAAGTGATTTTCTATTTCTTCAATTTTGTTCTGAAATCGCCCATGGACGCCATTTTGTGGTTCTTGGATCTTATATTCGATTTTTCGGAGTGGGAGGCACTTTGAAATTAGTGGAAATTATTTTCGGCTTCGTTAATTTTATTTTGAAATCCCTCGCAGAAGCAATTCCATAATTCTTTGATTTTATACTCGAATTTTTGAAATTTCAGACTCTAGAATTAGTGGAAGTGATTTTCTATTTCTTCAATTTCGTTCTGTGTATTTTACTTTTCACTGAAATCGACCACGGACGCCATTTTGTGGTTCTTGGATCTTATATTCGATTTTTCGGAGTGGGAGGAACTTTGAAATTGGTGGAAGCTATTTTATAATCCGTCAATTTTATTTTGTTCATTTTACTTTTCATTGAAATACCTCGCAGAAGCAATTTTGTATTTCTTCGATGTAATATTCAATTTTTTTAAAGTGTTTGTACTTCTAAATTCCGGCGGCACACTTTTCATTCAACTTTTCATAACTCGGCCAAAAAAA